>PVLD010001557.1:177108-196671 GCA_004027595.1 Dinomys branickii | reverse complement strand
TGGCCAGGGCTACTCTCTGGCGGATCCCAAAGTTCCCTCGGTGGAAACTGGCTCCTGACCGCTGAAAAAATCTCCACTTATCTATCACACCTATTTCTCTCTGCCAGTAGACTAGGAATTCTCCACAAGCTCTTCAGTCGAGCCACCCTTCAGAAACTAGGCTGAGGCAGTTTACAACAGTTTACATTTCACAGGCTAGGAGGGGAACGATTCACATTTGTGCCTTACATATGCTAACTAAGAGCAACGAGGTTCTTATAAGTCTTAACTAACTTCCCTTGTAACAATATTTAAATGTGGTTGCTAGATGGTAAATTTGTTTAACCTGTGAGCTTCAAAGTTTAAAACATAGTCTTGTCCTGTTGTTAAGAAAGGTTGCCTAGGTGAGTAGGTAATGAACCCAGGTGGCTGAAGGCTTTGTCCAGTGCACGGGACAAAACTCCTCTAGCCAGTTGTTGGTTCTATTTAAGAGGTGATCTCCTTTGTGGCTCGAGAATATCTAAGCACTTCCAACTTGCCTTTTTATGCCTGTGTCCAAAGAATAAAGAATAAAGAGCAATAGTTTATTACAAAGAGATACTTCCTTTAGATATTCCTGTTACCATATCAATTGTAACTCAGCTTGTAGGTATCCAGTAGGAGTAAGTACACGGTTCATGAGTTTTCTGGGAGGATAAAATTGTGCATCAGTTCGAGGGTGGATAGGCTGATCAGATTTTGTCCTCTGCTCTCTCCAGACGGCATCCACCTGCCCTGCAGTGGAATCTACTTAAGGGACGCCTTAAGGGTACAAGGACCAATTAGAGATAGGGAGGAGACGTCTGAACTCCCTCTTGTTTTACATGGGAAACTCAGTCATACTTGCTTACTCGTCTCAATTCTGCATGTGTGTGTGGCCTGATGTAGTATTAATTATGATACTATTTTACAACTAGAAAGATACTGTAAAAAGAAAGGAAAATGGTCTAAAGTGCCGTACGCTCAAATTCTTTGGGTTAAGAAATAGTCCTTATTTACTTTCAAAATATAAAAGCGATCCACAGGAAAATGGGACACCTCACATTCTCAAGGCACCCACTATTCCAGAGCCTGAGACTGCTGCTCCCCAATATTCAGAGCTTCAGGACCAGACAGCTTTAATCAGAGCCTCACCCACCATTCCTGAACCTAAGGTTTCCCCACCTTGCCCTTCTAAGTTAGAGGATAAAACTTCTAGGCCAGCTGTAATCCAGGCCTCTACAGAACTATACCCTTCCTTAGCTGAGTTTAGATAAACTTCTCAAGGACAATGTCCATTACAAGAGGTAACTGGACAATTTGGAACTGCCAGAGTTCATGTGCCTTTTTCTCTCAGTGACCTAAAACAAATAAAGTCAGATCTTGGAAAATTTCTAGATGACCCTGATAAGTACATTGAGGTATTTAGAGGCCTCACTCAGACCTATGAACTAGACTGGAAGGATATAATGTTACTCTTAAATCAAACATTGACCCCAATGAGAAAGAGGCAGCACTACAGGCTGCTATAACATTTGGAGATGAATACCATATTATTAATTTCAGAAGGCCAGAAGAAAGACAAGAAGGGGAACTACCAGTTCCCACTGGAGCTCAAACTGTCCCTATCCAGGACCCCTACTGGCCTAGCAACCATGTGGGAGACTGGAATAGGAGACACTTTCAGACATGTATTCTTGAAGGTCTAAGAAGGATAACAGCTAAGCCATTCAATATGTTAAACTGTCAGCTGTCCAACAAGAAAAAAAGGAACACCCCTCTGCTTTCTTAGATCGCTTACAAGAGGCATTGATAAAACATACTTCCCTAGATCCTAATTCAATAGAGGGACAAGCTATTCTTAAAGATAAGTTCATTACTCAGTCAGCCCCAGATATTAGAAAAAAGCTACAAAAAAAGGCTTTTGCCCCAGATAGTTCCCTGGATGTGTTAGTAAAGATTGCCTCCTCAGTATTCTATAACCGTGATGAGGAGGAAGCCAAGGAGAGAAAACAAAGAGACCAAGAAAAAGCAGCTGCCTTTGCAGCAGCACTAAGAGAAACAAACCCTAAGTCTGATTCTCGGAACCCCAAGAAATCAACGACTACCTTGGTCTGCTACCGCTGTCAGAAGCCAGGCCACCTTAAGAGGGACTGTCCTAAAAAGCCCCCTGGGCCATGCCCTAGCTGCAAAGGTGACCACTGGAGGTCAGACTGCCCTCTGAGGCGAAGGCCCCAGAGCTCAGACCCATCCTACCAGTTGGTCCAACAAGAATGAAGGGGCCCGGGGGACACTTTGCCCTCTCCCTCTGGCCGAACTGTCATCTCCATGGAGGAGCCCCGGGTAATCATGACTATAGAGGGAAAGAAAACCAGCCTATTGCTGGACACTGGCACAAGTCTCTTGGTCCTTCTTTTCAATCCTGGCCTTCCTTCCAGCTGCCATACCTCAGTGAAAGGAGTCACTGGAGAGGAGGTAATTCACTATTTTTGGCAACCTTTAGGCTGTAACTGGGATGGTTTTCTTTTTTCGCATTCTTTTTTGATAATGCCTAAAAGTCCAGTCCCTCTTTTGGGAAGAGATATTTTATCTTGTTTAAATACTATAATATATATGCACCCAGGTCAGATACACTGTCTTCCCCTTGTGGAGACAGAAATAAATCCTAAAGTATGGGCTACTAAGGACAGAATAGGTAGGGCATTAAAAGCTGCTCCAGTATAGATATATCTCAGAGATTCTACTATTTTCCCTAATCAGAGACAATATCCTTTATAAACTGAAGTTAAAAAAGGGTTATTGCCTATAATTGATAACCCTGTAACAGTCCATGCAACACTCCAATTTTGGGAATTCAAAAGCCCAATGGGGAATGGAGATTAATGCAGGACCTTAGATTGATAAATGAGGCAGTAGTGCCAATTCACCCAGTCGTACCTAACCCATATACACTCCTTGCTCAAATTCCAGGAGATGCCAGTTGGTTTTCAGTGTTAGATTTAAAAGATGCTTTCTTTTGTATTCCTTTACATGGAGATTCCCAGTTTCTCTTTGCTTTTGAAGATCCTCATGACCAGGCCTCTCAACTGACATGGACAGTGCTCCCCCAAGTGTTCAGGGATAATCTACATCTTTTTGGACAAGCACTTTCCCATGACTTGGGATATTTTGAGTTTTCCCAGGTCACAGTGCTACAATATGTAGATGACATTCTTTTATGTGCCCCCTCAGAAGAGCTCTGTAGCCAAGGCACCTGTGCTTTACTGAACTTTCTAGCAAACAGCGGTTATAAGGTTTCCAAAATGCTCTATGGACGACCTTTCCTCACTAATGATTTTCTCTTTGACAGAGAAACAGATGCCTTACTAAAAGATGTCACTTCATTGGCTAAATTTCAACAAACTCTTCAACAGCTTACAGAGGCCCAGCCCAGAGAAAAGAAAAATCCCATATTCAATCCTGGAGATTTAGTCCTGATAAAGTCTCCCCCTCATCTTCTCCTTCCCTAGGACCCACGTGGGAAGGCCCATACACAGTAATCCTGTGGACTGCTTCTGCGGTCAAGACAACAGGCCTGGATTCCTGGATACATCACACCAGACTCAAGCTCTGGGAACCAGAGACTGTTGCTGAGAGTGAAGCACACCCTGAGTACTCCTGTGAACCCATAGATGACTTAAGATTCCTCTTCACGAAAAAACCAAAGTCTTCAGATAAGTGATGTTACTCTTGGCCTTTTTACTAACCAATTTGCCCCTCAGACGAGGAGGCAATTCCTTTCTAAGGTGGGCCCAGGGATATGCAGAGTCATTACAACAGACCTCTTGCTGGATATGTGGTCTACTCCCCTTGTCTAGTACATCAGGACTTCCTTGGTGGGTATCCCCACTTCAAGGAGATGACTGGAATAAATTACAAGACTATATTAATGAGATATACAAGAGTTCAATCGTACATAGGTCAGCCCACCATTACCAAGTAACTAATTGGCCTATAAACTATACTCTTAATGACCCTGGACATAATCAAGTCTTTTCCCACAAAGTCACTGAAGCCTCTCTACAGGCACTAATAAGGCCCCTATTAAATAAATATAAGGGTCCTACCCTAAGGGCCAACAATCATAGATATCAGGATGGTTATTTTCAAATATGGGATGATTATATATGGTTAACTCCCACTATAGGCCATCTCAGTAGAAAGGCCCCATTATGTTGGGAACAAAAAAATCATTCCTATTCTCATTGGCCTAACTCCACTAAATACTTGGGGTAGACAGCCCCTAAACAATGTATACATATAACAACTTTACAGGCTAAAGACTGGTTTGCAACAGATTGGTTTACTCGCCCAGGAATTAGATGGGAAGCCCCTGGGCACTCATTGGTCTTGTGGGACCAATTTGTGGCCCTGGCTACCCCCTGGATGGATAGGAAGATGCACGTTAGGATTTGCCTGGTTACAAGGCAGGAGTGTCAAAACTATTGACAAACCTGCTAATTTACCCAGCTTACAACACCGACGGTCTAGGAGTGTGTTTCACTGGTATGATCACTTGGCCTCTATCTTTATCCCTTCCCTAGGGTTAGAAGATAATGTTATAATAATATATAATGTTATATAATGTTAGAAGATGTGTTGTACAGCACATCGAGGCCTTAACTAACTATACTCAGCGGGCCTTAAGTGACACCGCAGCTGGTCTCTCTCTCCTAAATGAAGAAGTAAAATTAATGAGGGAAGCCGTCCTCCACAATCGGATGGCATTAGACATTCTAACAGCAGCACAAGGGCGTACCTGTGCAATTATAAAAACTGAATGTTGTGTGTACATTCCTGATCCCTCTGCTAATGTCTCAACAGCTATTCAAGATATCAGGCAACAGATCAATGATATGTCAGATTCTAAAAAATCCCTGGAACTTATCCTCTCTATGGGAGGCCATTACTGGTTCCTCTTGGTGGAAATCTTTGTTAACTATATTCATAATAATCCTGTTGATCTTATTATTTGACCCATGCATACTTAATTGGTTCTTTGCCTTTGTCTCCTCCAGACTTAAAGCTATACACCTACCCAAGATGAAAACATCTGGTGTCTATCGAGGGCCTTTAGATAGACCCTCTGGAGAGTATCTCTGACTGCCGATCAACAACTATGACCCCTTTCAGCCTGAAGAAGCCAGAGCAGTCATCGCCCATTACTCCCTCACGGCAGTTCGGGTTACTTCTTCAGAGGGGGCAATGTTATAGACAGCTGAGATAAATAGAAATACTATAGGCAATCAGACAGGGCTGGGCCCTCGAAGAAGCCAACATAAAAGATAAGATACCTGTGGGCCAGACCTTAAGACAAAAAGACTAAACAAATACACCCACATACCTCCCCAGGGATGAACAGCAGGGATTGACCACCTTGAAGAGTCTTTGACCCGACCCTTACAGGAAAAGCCCCGCTCTGCTTGCCCGCTTGTTACGTGACTCGCTTTCCCATTTGATCCCAGTCCACTCAGTCTTACCTGGACAATTATACCTGTAATCTTATTGGCGGACCATAGTTTTGTCCATTTCCCCTACCTTGGACCCACCTCACCTCATGGTTTTTCCCTATAAAAGTCCCTGACAAAGACAGAGTCGGGGGCAACCCACTTGGGCCCCCCTTCTGTCCCTCTCTTGGATAGAAGCTTTCTTTCTCTCAATAAATATATCTGCTCTTAAAAAAAGAGAGAGAAGTAATATCTAGAATATATAAAGAACTCAAGAAAATTATACCCCCATAATAAAAGAATCAGTTGAAATGAGTAGACACTTCTGAGAGAAAAGGAGTGCAAATGGCTAATAAGTGCATGAAAAAATGTTCAACATTGCTAGCCATTAGAAAAATGCAAGTTAAGACAATGCTGATATTTCATCTTCCTCCAGAGCAAATGGCAATTATCTAGAAAACAAATAATAAACAATGCTGGGATTATGGGTTTAAAAGCTCTCCTACAGTTTTGCCAGGAATGTAAACTAGTGCAGCCATTATGGAAATCAGTATGGAGATGCCTCAAAAAAACAAGAACTGAAAATAGAAATTCAATTTGGCTCATTTATTCCACTTTGATCTTCTAGAAAGGGTTAAAAATGTCCTATTATAGAGACACATGTGTATCAATGTTTATAGCAGCACATTTATAATAGCCAGTTCTTGGAAGCAGCCTACACATTCACCCACAGACAAGTAGATAAAAACTTGTGATATATATACACAGAATACTACATTGCTCTGAAGGATGAATTTGAACCATTTGTAGAAAATGGATACACCTAAAAAAAAAAAAAAAGAAAATGGATACACCTTAAAATATAATAGTAAGTGAAATTAAGTCAGATATATAAGTTTCAACATGATATGTTTCTGTATGAGTAATCCGAAGTACAAATTAAAAGCAAAATAAAAGGTAAAAGGAAAAAGAGGGATCTACTTCAAAACAAAAGGGGACTAAGGAGTGAAGGCAGAAGGCGGGGAAGAGAATGGGATGTAAAAATTTAATTAAGATATTCACATACATGAACCACATAGCCACAATGAGAACAGTCATTATGTATCACACATAGGTGTTAATAAATAAAAAGTAAAACAAAGCAAATTGCCTATCATACCAAGGCATAGACACTAACAATAGGTATGAGGTTCTACTATTAATAAATATAGAAAAACTTTAACAGTCACATTGTTAGTTTGATATGTTCTTGGAAATCTAAAACTTGATTGAAATATCAATATTCATAGATTCTCAACTCTGCATAATTTAATTTGTATGTCTGTTGTATCCTTCATGACATAAACCTAAAGAAAATAACCACCTTTTCCTAATTTGCTGGAAATAGTGTTGTAAACTGAAGTTTTGATGGAAAAATATATATGCTATATAATATATATATATAATGTATATGCATACATATTGAAAACATATCCATACTTGTTAATGTGCATATATACACAGAGGTAATATTAAACATAGTATAGTTAACATAGTATAGTTAACATGTTTAACTATATTAAACATAGTATAGAATGTTAAACATAGTTCACAGTACATAATATAGAGATAATTTTCCACATTTTATTTTGATTATAGATCTGTCTCAAGTTCAGCTTTATTTAGGTCATACCCATCTCAAGGATATAACCATAAATGATATTTCCACTCTGGAAATCTGTTTTTCTAGTGTGTGCATGCATGTGTGTGTGTGTGTGTGTGTGTGTGTGTATGTGTAGTTGAAGGTGCAAAGCGATACCCCAAATTTCATTTGATAAAATATTTTAAAATTTTAGACATATAAAGAATGAGACAATAATTTTTCAATAAAATATACCATATGCAAAGAAATGAGGGCTGGGGATATAGCTCAGTGGAATAAGCGCCTGCCTAGTAAGCGCAGGGTCCTGAGTTCGATCCCCAGTACCGCCAAAAAAAAAAAAAAAAAAAAAACAAAGAAATGAAAGAATTTATGCCAAAAAGAAAAAAATATCTTTGAATTAAGCATAGAAAACAGCTGTCATATTTTATTCATTACAGTCATTCCACATTCAAAGATTCAGATCAGTTCTTGTGACTAGGTCCTTAAATGAATCGGTGGTTAATTGGGATTCACGTATGTTATGTGCATGACAATGATCAGAACAAAGAAATGGCCAAAGAGAGCTCAAACTGCGACTTTCCTTTTATTTGCATAAATCTTACATTCAGCACTGTAATGTATAATAACATAAAGCTAAAGCTACCGTACTTTACAGTATAGTGTAAACAGAAAAATTGCAGTGGTGCATACACAAAGTGTACAGCACGGCACAGAAAAAACACTATCAGTGAGATATGCGGAATGGTACAAAAGAGGAACATGGGTCACAAGCCAAGTAGCAGGTTGTAAGTCCAAAGAACACACCTCAGTCTTATATCCACACAGTTGGAACCAGTTGTAATCTGAAGGATAGCTGTGTTTTGTTGGATGCCATCAATACACTAGAGCCAACTGTAGGAGTACCAGAATTCACAGGAGTTTGGGGGACACTTTCTCATAGACTTAACCTTTAAGTCTGAAATATAGACATTTTTGTTTAGCTGTTAGTTAATTAGACAGTTGGTAGATGTTCTTCTCTGTGCCAAGTATTAATAGTAGCTAAATTCAAAATCTCATAAAAGGTTAATATACCTTCTAACTTGAACCGCAAATGTTAGGTTTGTTTCCAAAAATATCAACTCATGTGCCCAATCTAACAATATGAAATACTGCAAGGAGAAAAAAGAAAGTAAAGGAGTAAAAGAGAAAGGAAGAAAAAACAGGGAAGAATGGGAGTACGAGATGGAGGGAAGAAAGAAGTGAGTGAAAGAGTAAAAAGACGTCAAAGAAACCAGTGAGTCATACTAATGGTTACTTTATTACGCCAAGAATTGTGACTTAAATACGAGTCAGTGATACATACTGAGTTTTCTTGAGTGCACAATTGAAGAATGTGAAACTTCTTTTCAAATCCCAGCTGTATCAACCTTCATCCTTTCTGCGGTAAATTAAGTATGGAGTATGTGAGGGTCTTTCAGGTGAGACTGTACAACCAAGGTCTTGTCTGCTTTGTGTGGTGATTAAACATCCCTTGGCACTATTTTACAGAGGCAGAGTTAATGCTGGTGTGACCTTGATCAAACATTTTTCTTCTCTCCTGTCTGCAGCTTATAGCAAGCTCCCCTGGCACATCATTTAACTTTGTATTGTGCCACTGTCACTCTTACACATGTTAATAAGCCTTTAAAATTCTAGGTATCAATCACCATCAGAAACATGTATACATTTTACTAGTTTCTTATGCAACATTTTTAATGATGTTTTAACTGTTGCACACACACACACACACACACACACACACACACACACGCACACATATATTCCCCATCTATGTATATGTATATTTACCATTATATATATATATATATATATATATATATATATATATAACCCATCAAATACTGGCTTATCTCTAAGTAAGATTTATGTTGCTTCATAATTTCAAGTTGCATGTTCTACAGCTTTATACTTATGAAAATTAGTCACATTAGTTATTTTTTCCAAAATATAAAGTTAACACACAGGACCTAGCAAGACCAATATCAACATGTTTAAAAATTGTAATTCCAATCTTAGAATAACTGAGTGCCTTATTTTAGAAGGATATTAAGTGTCTTGTTTAATAGGTGATCTATGATCAGTAAATCCACAATTTTGGGCACTAGCCAAGTTTAATTTTGTCAAATTGAAAAAATATAGACTATTTCCTTAATACAGAAAAATTAAATCTCAAAATGTATGCCTGTGACCCATAAAATATTATATTCTATCAAGCTACATATGGCTTAATGGCTACTAAATCAATAAAGTTTTCAGAAGTTCATCTATTCATTTGTCAAACCAGATTAGATGTCTACTTAATTTATTAGGCATGATACTTGAATAATTATAAATAGTATCCATTACAAGGAAAAATACAACCTTGCAAAAAGTATCTTAAGAATGGTTAATTCTTTTGGTGTGTGTGTGGGTTAGAGTGCCGGGAATTAAACCCAGGGCTTTGCCTGGTCAATTTTTCTATTTAAATCTATCACATGTAAAGGACAGTTTTCAAATATCTATAAATACTATAAGATATTTTCCATAAAATTGCTTCTTTAGTGGTCATTCAACAATGCTTATTACATTGTTAAAATTAAGAACTTTATTGTTTTAAAGTTTAAGCTCACTGGTGTTGATTTAGTGATTTTTCTTCACTAGAGTTGCTAAGTGACGGGCTAAGGAGGGTTTAACTTATTGTAGATACATTTTTCGTTATTTACTTTAAATTTTCATTTTTCTCACTACTTGTCTAGAAAGTGATTCAAAAGAAGTTTATGGGTAAGTTATATATTCACACTGGCAAATTTACTAGGACATTTTCAAAATGTAGTAGATATGGACTAAACTTCATTCCTTTGTAATTTATAATTTATATTAAAGATAAAATTGCAACTATTTTCTTAAAGAAATAATACAATGAATGATGCTTGGTCAAAAGCTACAAACCTGTGGTCTGATGGTTTCTGCTCTGCTGAAATATGAGAGAATTAGAGTTTCTAGGTGTGTGGTCAGATGGACAAACTAAAGGTACATCATGGTCTTTTGCTCCTCGCTGACTAACGCACTCACGTAGCTCAGCGAACTCCCAGCATTTCAGTCCTGTGTTATAGGGAGCCCTTATTCGTGCTTCATTAACCCATCTGTTCTGCTTCACACCGCATTATCATAAATTTCAGGATAACTAGGAGTGACAGAATGAGTACATAAATACGGCAATTGGTGATTCTATTTAAAACAGGCAACTCTTGGAAATCAAATGGAACACACATAAGCCCTCCAGGCAGTAATTGGAATTAGATGCAATGCCCTTCCCAGACAAGTAACACAAACGAGACTGCCGTGAGGTCCATATGTGCTCCAGACTTATTGGCCTTCTCAGCAAGAGGACCAGGGGCCTCTTTGAAGGTTCTTTCTCATGATTAACTCTTGTAACAATATGAAGTAACTGGCATGTTTACCCAGCATACTATCCAGAGTACAGTGAGCACTTCTGAAACACACCGTTCAAAAGATACAGATAATGATGGAAAGCAGATCAGATGAACTAATGAGTAAGTTTCAAACCAGCTGTGTCTTTGACCCGGATTGTCTTCCCCAGATACCCAGGCAAATAATCTCTGAGCTATCTCCTTGTTTCCCAAAGGGTCTTTTCCTCTAAGGCTTTTCATGATAGATTTATTTAAGTTTAAACTATATCACTCACCCCTTTATATTCTTTCCTCCCTGTCTCTGCTTTTTCTCTGACACCTATCATTATTTGATGTACTAACTTCTGCATTTGCATGCATATATTTTCCCTAAAGATTAGAATGAAAGCTGCATCAGAAAAGGGATGTTTTCTTTTAATGGAGAGTATACATCCCATGGGCTATTTGACATACTCACTATTCAAATAAAAGTTTTGAAGTCTTCAATTCCAGTGGCATTTGTCTATTAACCTGTTCACCTGTTGCGACGCACGATGTATTGTGGTGCCCGCCTTTAGGAGCACACGTACGGGAGACGGCTGTGTCTCCCAGGACGGTCAGCAGCCTTCTTATTTTGTGTGCTCTTATTTATCTCTGAGAAGTTTCCTTATTTTAAAGCCAGTTTGCTCAGGAATGAATATGACTAACCGAGTAAGATAGCTAACCGAGCTTTCTTTGGATCACGATAAGCATATATTATGATCTGAGAGTTTGTGTTTCCCCCAAATTTACATGTTGAAGCCCCAGCCCCCAGTCTTCAGTGTGATAACGTTTGGACATAGAACCTTTGGGAAGTGATTAGCTTTACATTTTGTTGTGGCTGTGGAAGCTCCATGATGACATTAGAATCTTCATACAAAGAAGAGAGAAAGATCTTCATGTCCACCAGAATTTACCAGGCAAAGGCCATACACACTCACAGAAAAGGGCAGTGGTCTTCAAGCCAGGAAGAGAGCTTTTGCTAAGGATAATATATTCACAGCATCTTTATCTTTGACATTTCAGGCTCCATGATCACAAAAAAATAAATAAATGTCTGTTGTTTAAATTGCCCAGTGTATGTCATTTTATTATAGTAGCCCAACAGACTACAACAGCATGCTATATAAATTTCTGTCTTTTAACATGATTAATCATTTCTAAATTTGTCTTCTTACAGACAACACACAACAGGTGTTATATTAAAATCCATTGGGCCATCTGTTTTCATTGGTATATGTAAGCCCTTCACAATGAGAATGATTATTGATACAGGTATGCTAATACCTACAATGTCTGTAAAGGTTATGTGCGTGTAGTTGATTTGCTTTTTTTCTCTCTCTTTTCTACTGTCTCATGCTTTCATTGAGTATTACGTAACTGTTTTTTAGCCTGTCAATCATAGCCTTAAAAATGCAGCAGAAAATCTAGAGTTCATAGTATATATTTAAAGATTATTTTAATCAATTTTCTCCTAATACTGTATGGTACTGTTTTAGATGTGATGCAGGTAGCTAATAAAATATTTCCAATTATTTCCTCTCCTTCTTATTGTATAGTTATGATTCATTTCACTTATCCAGTCTGTAATCATCCAACCCTATGATACAATATGAGTATACTTTTGACAAGCAGCTATCTTTTAGGTCAGCGAACAGGATATAAAACATTAGCTTACTTTATCATGATTTGCTCCCTCTCAGGTATTTTTCTCTTTATTTAATTCTAGCTTTTAAACTTTCTTATTTTTCTTCTCAAGCAAGAACATTTTAACATAGCATATAGGATAGCCCAGTTCAATGTATGGCTTCAGTTCTCGTCTGAAAAGCCTAGTTTTCCTTCATTTGGAATGATATTGTTATCGATATAGAACTCTAGTTAGGTAATATTTTCTTCTAACATGCTAGATACTCACTTCATCCTTGAGTGAGTAATTTGTGATGAAAGTCTGGTATAATTCTCGTACTACCTTGTTCGAGTGCAAGACTCTGCACCTCCTGCTTCATGCACCTTTTCATCTTCATCTTTGTTTTTCTATAGTCTGAATGTTATGTGTCATCACGTGGATTTTTTGGTTTTTAATATATCCCCTATGTTTTTCCTGTCACGTCACTTATTGAAGGATTCAAGAACATTTGTTCATTTTTTGTTCAGCTTTTTCTTTTTATAATAGAGCAGCACTTCTAAGCTCTTTACATGCCATAGCTTAATTTAAAAAATAACCACAAAGTGCTGAATAAAGTTATGCTCCTGCCTCATATTTCAGAAAAGCTGAGAGCTCATTGTGCTTATTCACAGACAATGCGCACCCTGTAATGAAAAAAGCTCATTACATAGTAACACTTAATACTGAGTGATTGTTATTACAGAAACTAAAGTGTTCTTTAAACAGTCTTTTATGAATGTTTCCAAATATTATTTTATAGAAAAAATACATTATACTAAGATGATTATAACTTTATAAATAAATAAATTAGTGATTCTATGAAAACAGTCGAAACTTAAACCTGTAAATACTTAATACTTCTTATTCACTGTTATGTACTATTCATGTATCCATTTGTGTTGCAATTTACCATATACTGAATATACTTCTATACACAACACACATTTTCTTTGATGCTCAAAATAATTGGTATTCAAATTCTAACACTGTGTTAGTCACTCTTGATTCAAAAAAGTGGCAACCCCTGCCCTTAAAGTGTTAATAATACAGTAAAAAGATAAATAATTTTGAAATAAAAGCAAACAAAATTCTTCTGTAGTCACCCTCTTACCATCTGACCCCCAATTAATAGATATTTGTCATGGAAATATTTTTGTCTTTCAAAGTAAATAGTACAAAAAAAGAACAATAGCAAAATACAAACAACACAAAGCAAGAACAGTAAAAATGACACGGGGTTTCAAACCAAATGATAGGGACTAACAGTGGTTGTTATATTACATATTGCTATCTTCAATGAAGTTGCTCAGATTGCCAGATGTAAGAACGGAAGATTGATCAAATCATTAAGGAGAATAAGAAAATAATAATTTAAAAGAACATTAAAGACAATATATATTGGCATTAGGTATGATTGTAGGAAATCACCAATGGTTGTTACACTGCAAATTGTTGTTGTCATATAAGTTGCTCAGATTACCAGATACGAGCATGCAAAATTGGTCAAAATAGTACAAAAAAATAAAAACAAAAACAAAAGGAACTTTTAATCATTAAATGTTCCCCTCAACAAACCATCAGACACCAGCAGTATGGTTATGCCACCGATCCATATATATATATATATATATATATATATATATATATATTGGCCTAGTACTTTCTTCTTTTTCTTCTTTCCCTGATCCCAATTGTTCCTTCCTTTGAGCCATTTCTTTCCGTTTCCGATTATCTATGGTAGATTTTGGGTTTTATTTACTCTTTCATGTTCTTACACCAGGGAGACCATGTGATACTTACACATGTGTGTCTGATTTATTTCACTTATGAGTGTGGTTTCTAGTTGCATCCATTTACCGGTAAAAGCCTCGAGTGTATCATTTTTATAGCTGAGTAATACTCCATCGTATAGAAATACACATCTTTTTTATCGCCCTTAACCCAGCTATTCCCCCTCTGGGTATTTTGCCAGAAAATTGAAGACATCATATCACAGCGATATATGTGCACCCATGTTTATAGCAGCGCAGTTTGTCATAGCTAAATCTTGTAAACAACCCAAATGCCCATCAACTGAGGAATGGATAAAAAAGTTGTCATAGAGTTTTTAAATAATAGTAACACCACTAATTCAATTACTCTGGTTATCAAACCATTTTCCTTCTTCTACATCACATTTTGAAAATTTACCCTAATATCTATATTTAGCCAGCAGGCATCTGAATTTGCCAAAGCACTATCTGGCTGCATGCCTCCATTCATCACAAGTCACTGGAGTCTTGGAAGGTTCGAAATGCACCAAAGCAATGACTCTGCAAATTTAATCCCTGAATTCATGGGCACTGTGAATTTCAGAAGTGTAATCCAACAAATACTTACTTGCAACCAATAGTTTTACGCTGTAAAATTGTCAAATGATTTATTTAATAATTTAGGCATTTATTATGAATTACCACAAATATTTCTAGAAGGAAGGAATCTGCTAAAAGAGCACTTAGAGTTAAATTCTTCCTGCCTGCCCTCTTATGAGATGCCCAGACGTAATAGGCACAGATCTCTACTTGAATTTATTCTGTAATCTGTGTATTTGCATACTCTTATCTACTGTTTCAGTGGAATATTTACTTGGCACATTTAAGAAAATGGTAAAAGAAAACAGAAATTAAGAGATTGGTGTTGTATTTTTTCCAAAATTATATTTACATGTATTCCCGGAATAATAGGAGTAATTTTTTTCCTGAAATAGTATTTGAAATCATTAAGATAATCTGATTTTACTTTGCAATACCTAATTACTGATTTCATGTTTTTGTTTTTTGTTTTTTGTCTTTTTTTTTCCGGAGTGAAACACAGCTTGCTTTTCATTTTTCTCACCAATATGTTCAGTGCTAGAAGAATTTTCAAGCCAAAAAGTTTTCCAACTGCTAAAACCATTTTACCATGTGTAACTCATTCATCTGCTTTGGAAGTGTGCACTTTAAAAAATTCACACTATGAAACACACACTGTGTCTGCTATTTGCAGCAAGACTACAAGCTGAAAATGACCAAAATCAGAATTTTAAAAAAATTTCTGCATGATCAAGTGAGTTTTTATGTCTGCAAATGGCAGTTTATCTCATTTCATGACTATTTTAGAGATGAAGGAAATCTTTCCAGTTTTCTTTCTAACATGTATCTGCAAGACAAAGAATTAAAATTAAATTTAAGAAGCAATTTAAATTTATTTCTATTTTCATCTAAACCTATTTCTATATAAATCTATTTCTAACTAAATTTATTTTTTCTTTATCCATCTTGAATAGGTGGCATGTATTTCTTTCATACTCGAAGTAAAATTAATTCTACCTCCTTCCTTCCATTAAAATATTAGTACCTAAGAGGATAATACTAAAATATATTCCATGATTTTCTTATAACATTGCTAGATTTCTGTCTTTTCAGCATTTACCTTTGTAAAAATCTGACTAACACTGAGGGGAAAGGGAAGACTGGGAGTAGCAGTATGTGTGGGTATCTAGTTCCCAAAGAATCTGCGATTTCTCTATTACTGCTCAGTGCTTGTAATAGAGAAAGAGATACGTTCAACAATGTTAAATGGGGATTTTAGAACAAATAGCTTTCTCATGCTCTGAGAATCATTGGGAAGACTGAAGGAAAGATAAGTAATTAGTCCTATGCACTTTTCTTTTTTTTTTTGTGGTACTGGGGATCGAACTCAGGACCCTGCGCTTGCTAGGCAGGCGCTTATTCCACTGAGCTATATCCCCAGCCCCTGTCCTATGCACTTTTGTACTGCAGAGATGCTTTGTCTATCTGTGGTGCTAAAAGGAGTAATATACGGGCTCAGTTATACACGTATGTTTTCTTATTAGGGCTGAGCTGTTAAGAGGTGTTTGGATTATACATTAATATTATCATACCATGTGGCAATCTATTTAAGAACGCTCAATTATATGAAGATCAAAGGATTTACTGATATAAAAGCAACAGATCTTTCTTCCAAATAAACTTTGGGTAAATCTGTTTCCTGCCATGATGAAAATGAGGGAGTTAAAAGTAAGCAAAAACTTACAGTAAAACATTACTGGAAATATTGACTTACATTTGTCTGATGGTCCTACACAGAGTAGTGGGATGTGGGTCTCTTTCTAAACCACCTGCCAATGGAACTTCCCTTAGAGCACAGCAGCTTGAAGGCGGCCTGGACTCAGCAGGGGCTCGGGAAGTCAGACTGCCCCACAGGGTCTGTGCCTGATGCTGTTATCAGAAAGCGTAACAGGAACTTACCACAGGGGACAGGAGCTCAGCTGTCCTTTGTGTTCAGTGTTTGTTCTAAGAATAAGCTTTGAAGTTTCAAGGTAGTCCTGAATCACTTGACAGAGACAGAGTGAAGCACACCCAAGTAAAACTGTAGGAATCAGAACAAATTCACTCTTCTATTCTTTGCTTAAGTTACTGAAAGACTCGCGTGGGAAGTATGTATTTTACTGGCCTATCTTCTTCTAATATCTGAGGACAAAGTCACTTCTGTATGCACAAATTATACAATGTGGGGGAATATAAAGATACTGTCAGACTCAGTGACAGGAACTAAATAATTCAGACTAGTTCCTTTAGTCTCCTTACAAAGTGATTTTGGCATGTGATTGATAGATATGCTGCTAAAACTGGGCGGAAAATTCTAGTTAAAAACTTACATATAAACTCTGATCTTCTTCAGACCCAAAACATGTACCAGCAGAAACAGTGAAGTCTCAAGGGCTCTCCCGGTTCCTCCTAGTAAAGGACGGAATTTGTTGTCCGTAAAGGGGCCTATAGCTTAAACCTCTATTGCTTCTCTAAGCCTGGGTAGAAATCAGTATTAAAGATGAAGCCATAGTTACAAATTTAATTTTTTTTTAATTTTAAAAGTAAAAGAACAAAAACATATTAACAAACAGACACAAAGTAGCATAAGAAATAGTACAATCAAAACTGATTTACAGACAAGGTGACAGGCACTCAGCAATGGTTGTTGCTTTACCTATTGATATCTTCGAAGTGTATATTCATGAACACAGACACAGACACGCAAAATTGGTCAAACAATTAATCATCTCAACAACAGAAGAAAAAAAAAGAAACTGGAAAGCATTAACAAAGAGGCACAAAGTAGTACAATAACAGTATGATCAGAATTGAATTATAGACAAAGCAACAGAAAACCAACAGTAGTTGCTGCATTGCATATTGATATCTTCAAAGTGTATGCTCAGGATAACACATACAGACATACAAGATTGATCGAATAACCCGTAATCAACTATTCCTTAGCATTAAGTGACATAATACAATAGTAGAACCATGTTAGCCCTTCTGCACATATGTATATACATATATACATACATACATTTTTGACTCTTTCTTTTCTCCTTCCCTCGTCCCATCTGTTCTTTGCTTTTGAACAGATTTCCTTCATGTCTCTTAGTTTATTTTCCCACCCTCAGGTTCTTACACCAGTGACACAATACGTTGCCTGCTCATGTACCGCTGATTTATTTCACTTATGAGTATGGACTCCAATTTTGACCACTTGCCTACAAAGACCCCAAAACTGTCTTTCTTTATAGCTGAATAATATTCCATTATATAAAATTGCCACAGTTTTTTAATCCAGACTTCTGTGGATGGACACTTGGGTTGCTTCCACATTTTAGCTATTACAAATTGCACTGCTATAAACATGGGTGCACATATATCAGAGTGATATGATGTTTTCAGATATTCTTGGAAAATACGCAGAAGGGGAATAGGTGGTTTGAATGGAACCTCTAGACCTAGTTTTCTGAGAAATCTCCAAATGGCTCTCCACAGTGGTTGCACCAGTCTGCATTCCCACCAGCAGTGTATTAGAGTCCCTACTCCACAGCCTCGCCAGCACCTGTTATTGGATGACTTTTTCGTACTGGCCAGTCTTACTGGGGTGAGATGAAATCTCGATGTTGTTTTTATTTGCATTTCTCGAATGACTAAGGATGTGGAACATTTTCTCATATATTTATTTGCCATTTGTATTTCTTTATCGGAGAAGTGTGTATTCATCTCAGATGCCCATTTCTGGATTGGGTCTTTGAATTTGGACAGGTACATGTTTTTTAATTCTTTGTATGTTCTAGATAGCAGCCCTTTGTCTGAGGGACAGCCAGCTAGGATTTTTTCCCAATTTGTGGGTTTTCTTTTTACTTTGCTGGTGATTTCTTTAGATGTACAAAAACTTTTCAGTAGGATGAGGTCCCACTTATTGATTCTTTGAAGTGTTTCCCTTGCAGTTTCATTTTTGTTCATGAACTCTCTGCCTCCTCCTATGTCTTCAAGATTTTTACCTACTTTCTCTTCCAATAGATTTATACTTTCTGTTTTAATGTTGAGGTCTGTGATCCATTTTGACCTGAGTTTGGTGCATGGTGATAGACTTGGATCTATTTTCAGTTTTCGGCAAGAGGCAAGCCAGTTTTTCCAGCACCATTTATTAAACAGGCCTTCTTTTTTCCAGTGAGTTTGGTTGACCCCTTTGTCAAATATTAGGTAGCCGAGTGGGTTTTTCATTATGGTTGCATCTTCAAGTCTGTTCCATTGATCCTCAGGTCTGTTTTTTAGCCAGTACCAGGTTGATTTTATTACAGTAGCTTTGTAGTATAATTTCAGGTCAGGGATTATGATTCCACCAGACTTGTCCTTATTGCCCAGGATTGCTTTTGCTATTCTGGGTCTCTTCTGGTTCCAGATGAATTTGAGGCACATTTTCTCTAGATCTGTGAGGTATGTTAACGGTAGTTTAATGGGAATTGCATTGAATCTGTACAACAGTTTTGGTAGTATGGCCATTTTCACAATGTTAGTTCTCCCTAACCATCAGCAGGGTATGTTTTTCCTTTATTGAGATCCTCTTCGATCTCCTTTTTCAGAGTACTGTAGCTTTCACTGAATAAATCTTTCACATTCTTTGTTAGATTGATTCCTAAGTATTTCAATTTCTTGGTTGCTATTGTGAAAGGTATGGTTTCCTCATTTTCTCTCTCAGTCTGTTTGTTGTTCGTGTACAGGAATGCTATTGATTTTTGGGCATTGACTTTGTATCCAGCTATGCTGCTGAATTTGTCAATTAATTCCAGGAGTTTTCTTGTGGAGTTTTTGGGGTCCTCCATGTATAGTATCATGTCATCTGCAAATAGTGATAGTTTAACTTCTTCCTTTCCTATCCTTATTCCTTTTATTTCTCTCTCTTGTCTGATTGCTCTGGCTAATGCTTCCAGAACTATGTTGA
>PVLD010001557.1:0-177008 GCA_004027595.1 Dinomys branickii | reverse complement strand
GGTGAAAGTTTTCAGTTTATGTCCATTTAGTATGATGTTGGCTGTTCGTTTGTCATAGATGGCCTTGATCAGATTAAGGTAGAGGCCATCTATTCCTATTTTTTCTAAGGTTTTTAACATGAATGCATGTTGCACTTTATCGAAAGCCTTTTCTGCATCTATTGAGATGATCATGTGGTTTTTGACTTTGGCTGTGTTGATATGATGTATTACATTAATTGATTTGCGAATATTGAACCATCCCTGCATTCCTGGAATGAATCCTACCTGGTCATGGTGTATAATTTTCCTTATGATTCACTGTAATCTATTTGCCAGTATTTTGCTGAGCATCTTTGCATATATGTTCATTAGAAAGATTGGCCTGTAGTTCTCTTTCTTGGTTGGTTCCCTCTCTGGTTTTGGTATCAGTATAATACTTGCCTGCAGAAATGTGTTAGGGAGAGTTGCTTCTTTTTCGATTTCATTGAAGAGTTTGAGGAGTGTTGGCATTAGATCTTCTCTGAATGTTTTATAGAATTCTGCTGTGAATCCATCAGGGCCTGGGCTTTTCTTTGTTGGTAAGTTTTTAATAACGTTTTTAACCTTATTAATTGATATTTGGTTATTCAGGATTTTTACGTCTTCCTGATTCAATTTTGGTAATTTGCACCTTTCTAGGAATCTGTCCATTTCTTCTGTATTTCCTCAATTCACAAGTCAAAGGGAAAAGATTGGAAGAGTGGATTAAAAAGCACAATCCAATGATATGCTGTATACAGGAAACACATTTTACTCAAAAGGAAATCCACAGGTTGAAAGTTAAAGGTTGGAAAACAATTCTCCATGCAACAGGTCCCCAGAGAAAAGCAAGGGTAGCTATTATGTTTGCAGACAATGTAAAATTCAAACCAAAAACAATCAAAAGAGATAAAGAAGGCCATTACATACTAGTTAGGGGAAAGCTGCAAGTGGAAGAGGTAACAATCCTAAACATTTATGCACCAAACAATGGGGCACCTAACTTTACAAGTCAAATCTTAACAGACGTGAAAAATCAAATAACTAATAACACTATTGTAATAGGGGACCTAAACACCTGTCTGACACAAAGAGACAGGTCAACTGGACAGAAACTCAGCAAAGAAATAACTGACCTGAACCAAAAGTGTGAACAAATGGACTTAGTACATGTATACAGAGTGTTCCACCCCATAACAGCAGAATATACATTTTTCTGAGCTGTACATGGGTCTTTCTCTAAAATAGACCACATTCTAGCCCATAGAGCATATCTACCTAAATGCAAAAGAATTGAAGTTATCCTATGCATATTATCTGACCACAGTGCAATGAAATTGGAAATTAATGACAAAGAGAACTCCAAAAACCACATAAACACTTGGAAGTTAGACAACAACCTCCTGAATAACCAATGGGTCACACAAGAAGTTAAAGAAGAAATTAAAAAATACCTATAAATAAATGAAAACGCAAGTACAGCCTACCAGAATCTGTGGGATGCAATGAAAGCAGTCCTCAGAGGGAAATTTATAGCAATGAACTCATATACAAAGAAAACAGAAAGAGAGCAAATAAATAGCTGAATGTTACACCTCAAACTCTTAGAAAAAGAGCAACAAGCCAAACCAAGAGCCCAAAGAAGGGAGGAGACTATAAAACTCAGGGCAGAAATTAACACAATTGAGATGAAGAAAACTCTAGAAAAAATAAGTGAATCAAAGAGTTGGTTCTTTGAAAGAATAAATAAAATTGATAAACCCCTAGCCAACATTATCAAAATAAGAAGGGAAAGATATCAAATTCGTGCAATAAGGAATGAAATGGATGAAGTCACTACAGATCCCAGAGAAATCCACAAGATCATTAATACCTACTTTGAAAATCTTTACTCCCATAGGATAAACTTAAATTTTTAAAATCATTTATTTTTCTTCCACTGGATTTTAATTGTTTTTTAGTTCAGGGCTGATTGCATTTGCTAAGATTAGAAATGTTGTACCACTTGCACTCATTGCCATACTGCATGAGCACTGACGTAGTTTCTATGTATGTGTTATGTACAAGTCTTCTCCTCAAAATTTTTAAGGCTATCTATGTTACACAAAATAAAATAGGGTATGTGATTAGGAAACAATATCAGTTAACAGTCTCCTGTTATTTTCATTTATATTTTGTACTTTAATAGGCTAACAGAAAGTACACATCCTATGTTTCTATTATTTCAAATCTGTTAGACTGAGGACAAATACCATATCAGGACCCTAATTATTATTATATGCCATTGTATCATTATTTGCATATTTTTTTTCACAAAATAGCTACTAGAAAAAATATTAAATATTTAATCCAAACAATGGCTGGAATTTCACTCTGAACAGGATAGAATATAAAAAGGATGAATATTGCTGTATTTTACTATGAAGGCAAATGAAGAAATTATTATTTTCCTAGTATTTTCCTGGTCCTTTATCTGTACATACTACAGTTCTTTCACTCACGTTGCTTTCTGATATGAATGTTTTACCCTACCCTTATTTCTTTTCCTTCTCCTTTTGATCACCTCTGCCTCTCCAATTGAAGCTACTACTGATAGTGACAACAATCGAATATGCAATTTATTGAAAGTTACCTATTAGTATCTTAATTCATGCAAAAGTTTATGTAATTTATAAGTAGTCTATGTGTCCTGGTTAAGTCCCTTTGCTGTGTTTCCTGGCTGGAGCAGCCCTGCTGGATGCCTGCTGAGCTGCCTGCACCTTTGGGACAGACTCGGGCTCCTCCGTCAGTGCCCACGTGCACCTCTCACCCTGCAGGGGCTTCCTGGTTCCCACTGAGGCTCTCAACTGTCACTGTCCTCACAAGTAAGCCCACACCTGGAGGTGACTACCGTCTTGGAGGAATTCTTCTGCCCTCCTCATCTCTGCATAAACAATGTTTTAAAGATGTAATAGCCTTATTTGGCTTTTTTGCAACATCCATGTAGGCTGAAAATTTCAATTTTTAATGAACCAACATGATACACTTTCTCTTGTGTCTTTCTTCCTTTGTTTCCTGAATCCCTTTCCTCAATCCATCCCTGAGACTTTGAGCAACAGTAAAAGGTGATAGCCCATAAACTTTCACATCCAGCTCACATTTTCAAGATACTGATGCTAATAAATTTAATAGCAAGAGTTATCTCAGAGACCATATGATCAGAATAGAAGAAACCTGAAGTCAGCTTGACATATTCTGTAGCATAATTATCACTAACATTTTACTTATTGTTAATTATTAATTGGGATGAAGTACAGCTAAGAGGTGATCCAGAAAGAACAAAGACATTATTTCTAGGCTACTGTCTAGAGTCTGGGTGTGGCTCAGTAGTTTTATGGGATTTCAGGTGGAGATCTTTACATAGATATAGACAAAGGCACAGATATGTGTGTGTGTGTGTGTGTATATATATATATATATACACACACACATATATAAATATATATACAAATACATATATAAATAAATATATATATATATATACATACATACATACATACATACATAATGGTAATGGTAGTGGTAGAATAAACTGACAAGGAATGCTCATGTGAACTTGATTAAATATTCTGAAAATATATCTACAAGGTGTAGTCCTACAATCTGAAGAGCCAGTGCTTTACATCTTGAATATGAAGTTGGCCTTCAGTGAATGAGATGCTGATGTCAGGAATGCCCTTGTTAAAGAACTGAAAAAGGACTTGGGTTTGTAAGGATATATTAATAAATTTACTATAGGACCTCAAATCTCACCAGTGCTTTGTGGGTCAGCTGAGAAATTATTCTTTCACTAATGCGGCATAAAATCCCCTAATGGGATTTTTTTCAAAATATTTGAGGAACTTACTGGTATATGACCTTGGTAAACCAACTCTGAAAGTTAGAAAGTCTGCTGTGGAATTGTCTCATGTGAACAGATAGCAAGACTCTAGAATGTTGGAAGCCTGGCAGAACATATTATTACAAAGACAATGTAATTACTCTAATGTGTGTAGCAAATTGACAAGAAAGATGTCTTAATCTCCAAACTACCATTAGATAAGTTATCCTACGGGCAAGAGAGATGGACATTTTAATAGGTGATTCCTCAATGCATACAAATAAAGTATAAGCAATCAAAAGTTTGCAAACTCCTATTATAATGGAAAACGTTGAACCTTTTCTCAACGTGAAAACCTAAAGTTAGTCCATGAGTATACAGCGTATTGACCAAAGGAGCAGGAACCTCGCCTTGAAGTCAGACTATGCAGCTTCATAAATGCATCTGCTCTTTAACCCTTTGGTCATGCTCTAAAGCTTCTGTAGCCATTTGTTCAGGAAATTGGGCACTGAGGAAATGGGAGATCTCAGGTAATTTGAATGCCTTTTGATACAACGTTTGAACAGTAATCAGCACCCCACAATTCCATTGAAGGTCTTGATCTAAACTGGGATAATAGAAATCAAAAACTGAATAAGATAGCCAAGTCCATCTCACAGGGGGTACAGTGCTTCCGGGATCCAAGATAGGTATTTGAATACAATTCTTGACTATTTTAATTTGGCTCATTATACTTAAAACCTGGCAGAACTTTCATAATGCTTCTCTGACCAGTGAAATTACAAACATTATTGTAGAAATATAAAAATGGAACCCTCTGAAGCAGTCGGCTCTCCATCCATATCCAGTAGTACAACTCAGAGGGTGTGTCTGGTCTACAGAGGAATTTCAGGTGTTAACATCACCGTTGATTACTTCTCTACTAACGATGTAAGCGTGGGAGTCCGCAGTAGCTCCTCTCTCCATTTTCTAATTCATGAGCTTAATCTCAGTGTAGAAGAAGGACAGATCACGGTGGTTGATGACAGGCCACTGCTGAAGACAATTCACGGCTTCAGACTACTATCAGTGCAGTTCCTAAACTTGGCCTATAGCTCTTAATCTAAAAAAGTTGTATTTCTCAATCCTCTCAATAAGAAGACCTCAAATCAGATCACTGATATGTCAAGAACAAAAGAGTTTTTCTTAGTCCAGAGTTCTATTAATAATCTTGGTCTCTATTGTCATATATTCTACAAGGATCTTGAGCAATTTGACCTTCTCTGCAACATCACTGTCTTTCGCTATAATAAAGACATCATGCTAGTTAAGTGGGGCTCACAGCAAGTTCTAAGCATCCTACATGCCCTGCTAGGATACATATATGATAAAAAGGTAAATAGATAAGAAAAATATTTGGTAGCTTCTGGTACAGATGGAGGAGTCCAGTGATTTGGGATATTTCTGAATATCTCTGCAAAGTTTAGAGAACAAAGCATTGTGCCTCCCCCTAAAATATATCATTTGGTAGAACTGCAATTTCCAAAGTTGCATGAAAATACTGCACCAACATTAAAGGCCTATTGTTTGAATGTGATTCAGAGCAAGGGAGCATTCTATAGTAGATCCAGGCTGCAGTGTAAACTACTCTCTTTGAACATGAAATTAGAAAGATTCAATTAAGGCTTAGGATACCTTCATTGGTAAAGATGAAGATCCTCTGACAAGCTCCTCTAGAACATTTCTGTGCAGATGCTGAAGGTGAAAAGGCAAGGCCATACCACACACGTCAGAGGACTAGTGTCTTTTCAGTACACATGCACACATGCACATAAATGTATGCATATGCATGTATACAAACACATCACACATAACTTTTACTGTGTTCCTTGCCTTGAATAAAGATCAAATGCCAGACCATGGGACTCTAAGCGATTATCCACTGTGAGCTATGTTTTATTAAAGCCAACAAGCGTCCTGTCAGGCAACTTGCAGTATTCCATTTTCAAATGGAAATCGTTTGTTAAGATAGCCCAGGAAAAAAAGCATAGTAAAATGTGTAAGTAAATGTCTCAAGTACTTTCACATCTGCTGTAATCCCTGTTGCTCTGATAATTCTCTTAAAAACCATATCTATGGCCAACTGATAAAAGAGGAAATAGGTCAGATCTTTTTCATGAAGTTGTTATACAGTCAGTAGTGACTAAAGAGAGCACTATCTTCTAAGTGAGAAGAGTTGCCAGTAGCCCAGAAAGTAGTTCATTTCATACCAAGGTACACTCGGTCAACCCTGCAATACTGTACAGCAGTTAGTAGCTTGACTTATTTATGAGAACCAAAACTGAAAGATTTAAAGCAACATAAGGGTCAGGGATATAGCTCAGGGGCATAAGAACCTGCCTGGCAAGTACAAGGTCCTGAGTTCAGTATCCTGTACCAAAAAGCAACAACAAAAAATGCACCAAAGAACAACATAATAGGGATAAAATCTACACATTTTCCTGTGGGATTGTGCACCAAGTTTATAGAAATTATAAGAATGACCTCCACATGGCATCTATGTAAGAGGAGCACTCAATGACTTGACCTTGGGTATTAGCTTGATTCAGCCCTTGGCTATTCTAATGGTGACTACTGGGCCCATGAAGGGTGGCAATGGGTGATGACAGCTATGAGTGGGTCTAACACCACGGCTTCATATCATGAGGACTGATAGGGATGCTGATCAACTTAGATTCTTGCACTGATGGGAGAAGATGGAAGTGCTGATTCTTTAATGAGAGTTTATGAAATTATCAGCTATCTAATGGCATTTCAGTTATACATGCTCCTTTGTCTCTCAGAGGAAGCAGTGATATTTCATTTCTTACACTCATATACTGTCTCAGTAAATTGTTCCTTTGTTCAAAAGGGCATACAGGTTGCCAGAGGATGGACTTGGTATCCTGCACATTGCCTCACTCTGAAAAACTCTTTTTTTTGGACAAATTGCCATGAGGTTCACTGATCTGACCTTGTGCTCCCTGAAGTACAATCAATAAGCAAGAAGACCCAGCTAAAATAACAAGTGAAAGAAAAGAACTTGTGATGCTATATGAGTGACTCAATTCTACGGCTTCAAATTTATACTTTGAAGCCCTAACCCCCAATGTGAATATATTTAGAGAAAGAGACTTCAAAGACATAACTAAGATTACATAAGGTCATAAAGGTAGAGTTCTAATTAGATAGTACTAGTGTCCCTTTAAAAATGTGAGACCTCATTGTTTTTGTTACTAAAATGTGTGGACAGAACAAGGAGGCAATCACCTGCAAATCAGGAAGACACCGTCCCTGGAGGGATCATCAAATGGCCCATTGATATGATCTTGAATTTTCCAGCACTCTGAACTATGTGAACTTAATTTCTGTTATTTAAGCAACCCGCCCTGTTTTCCATGTAATGACTCTCCAAGCAGACTGTCATGCTACCTGCTTCAATGGTGTATGTACAATGATCTAATGGCTAGGAGAAAGCACTCCCTCTTCAATGTCTAGAATGTGTCACATTTGAGAACTCAGTTATGGGGTTTTATCTGCCAAATCTCTAAATTTAAACTCTAATAGAGTTTATAGACTTCAGGAAGAGAAAGCTTCTGTCAAGCTAAATTGAGTTGGAAGGTAGGAGAGCCACCTGATCAATTTGATATCCTCTTGCTGCTGAACCAGAAGGTAACTTATAGAGTCTTAAAAAAAAAACAAAAACAGAAAATGCTATTCAATTTTGATCAACATAATCTTACAAAGTTGCTGCCATACAGTAGAAGAGAGGGATATCTCCATACCATGTGGATTCACTGGAGTATTTCTTGGTGGCTTTGGCTCTAGTGACAGTAGTTACAAATGGTTCATTGCACCAGCCATGACACAGCTAAGTAAGGGAGTCAATCCTCTAAAGGACTGAGATTTAGATCACACAGCCAAACAGGCACACCACACTGCTGAAAACTGCTGCGGAGGGTTAAGGACTCTGAATACTACTGGTAGAAGGGGAACGTGCTGGTGATTACAATACACTCATGAACAGGTAAGTAACACTTCCTAGTTATTTTTAGAAGATGGCAATTTGCTATTGCCTTGAAAAGTTCTACTGCCCTATCTTACATGTAACCCCATAAAAATGTTACTTTTGATTCAAGGAAACATTTAGATACCATCAGAACAAGACTGTTCTGAGTGGTCCACAGCATAGACAATATCAAATTCATAAATTCATAAAATTTCCTAGAATTCGGATTCTAGATCTAATAGAAAAGTTTCAATCAGTCCTATATTTTACATACACTAGTGCTGCTATAGAGAGCCAGGGACAGCAGAAGAGCAGTTCCTGGCACTCTCAGGTGATTCTCCAGCAGAACTCCACAGACCTCAAGTCAGCCACACCATGTGTACTTGGAAAATAAGATCTTCTCCCTTTGTCCCCTGAACGTGAGCTTCTTAGAACCTCAGGTGATAGCTTCGTAGAACCTGAAAGAAGACAGCTTGACAGACAAGCAGTTGGCTCATGACAAATCACTGTTCCATTTCCCTGGGAGAGCACTCCAAGGCAAAGCAGGAACACCTATGTGTTGCCTCTGGCCCTGCTTTGAAAAACCCTGAGCTATGACAGTGTTTTTCCTGTTTCTCACTTTTTCCAGAGTGGTTCAAAACTGGTATTATCATAACCTTTTTGAGACACTATAATTGAGATTTAGAAACACTGAAGCGCATGGGCAGTTTATTTTACAGTCCTGGCACTAGCTTAGGTGCTTCCCTCTAAGTAAAGATGGTAAGAGTATTGTGATAGAATGCCTTTGTTAGTTTTCTAATCCCTAAAATTGTCAATTCAATTTAAGTATGTGCTGACATACATTTTATATAACATCAACATTTCACACATAATTAATTATGTTTTTATAATAGTCATTCCTTGCTACCATTATTAATTAATTTTAAAAATTATTAAATATTTACCTGATAAGCCTAGAAATAGACCTGAATTTTGAGGAAATTATTCTGAACCTTACAGATATAAATGCTGCCGTTTTAGAGATTATGGACTCTGGAGATAAAAGTGAAGTTAAAAGTAATTTAAAAACGTAAAATAAACCTGAATAAGGAATCGAAATAATAGAAAGAAAGGAAGCCAAATACTGTGGATGTTCTCCTCAGTGTGCAGGTTTGTACAACCTGAAGCCTCGCGACCTACTTTTTTGTGATTTTATTTACTCTAAAAGACCTGTAAACTCTTTCTGGGCTCCATTTAAATGCAAATATTCTTATGAACAGCCTTCCAGTTTTATGGTGCAGGACAGTCTTTCTTAAGAACAAAGGAACATCCCTTCTTAAAAACATTTTCTCTTCTTATTCCCTTCCCTTCCTCTTTCTCTCCACCATCTTGCAGTCCCTTCCCTTTGGCAAAAAGCAAAACTTAAAAAGTGTCTTCCTGAATGTTATTAGCTAACTTTTATCTCAGTCTTTAGTTTATTTGTATGTTGGGATGCTCACACAAGAGACACCAAGAAGCAGCCTTTTGTAATGTGCTTCTGAAAGATGATGTAGGTGACGCCTCCAAGTCTCTGTTGGCTGGTGGGTCTAACTTAGGGATGCTCCTTGCTGACAGCTCTACAGCTCTCTTTTGTCCTGAAGAGAAGAGAAATGGGTAAAGATAATTAGTCAAGAGTGATGGCCGATGATCTCTCTTCACCCAACTTTTAACAAATCTATTTGTTTCATTTCAATGGCATTGAATTCAGAATGGGGCCTAGCCTCTGTCTTCTATTTCAGTACACTTGAATGACATCTTCATTACCTACTCAACTGTGTCCCAGAAAAACATGTTTTGGCAAAGACTATATACCATTTTGGGTGAAGGAGTGAGAAAAACCTTCCTGGGAAGGTGACTTGTGAGTGGATGTATGGGTAATGGGAAGGCCTAATATATCTTAAACACCAGGAAGTGTACTCAAGGCAGAGGGGAAAGCAAGTGTTCCCTGAAGCAAGAATGGACTTGGTATGTTTTAGGAACAGCAGAGGTCCAGTGTAGCAAAAATAAGCTAGAGCAGGTGCATTATAGCTGAAATATTAGGTGCAACAGAAAACAGTCTATGTCCTAGTCACTTTAGCACTTTAGGACAAAATGCCTGACACCTGAAACTTAAAGAGGACAGGTTCCTTTTGGGTCACAGTCTCAGGACACAGGTTCAGAAAGGGCCTGGTGGAGGAAAACTGCTCAAAACATAGTGGTAAAGAAGCAGATAGAGAGGAGGGGCCTGGACAGGAGTCCACTTCCAAACTATCCCCTGTGCTCCACCCCTGATTTTGTGGGACATTTTAGACCTAAAGCTTATCATCCAGGTTATGGAAAATCGATCTTGAAGCAGCTTGCTGGCTGTGTAGAGTCCTGATTTGGTCTGTACAAAATGATAAGCCTTTTCCACTAGGGGACTAGTGTCCTCTCTTCTGTTCATAAAAATAATTCTGCACACTCAGTGAAGGACAGACTGAAGCAAAGGCAAAAATATAGGCATTGAGCACATTGAGGAATATGTTCACATGTATCTCAGATTGTGAGCAATTATCACAGAATATTAGCTTTGAACATGGACATATATGGACAAAGTGGATTCTAATTTAAGGGTAAATGTGACAAGACTTGCTGAAAAGAGGATATAAGAAAAAAGTAATTTTAACCTGTGGTTCAGGAATAAAGAAATGGTTGAACTAAAGACTTAAAGAGCTAGCAGTTTTCTTCAGAGGAGAAGGGGGGTCATCAGTACTGTGTGGACAGTGCAGATTTGAAATGCCTGTTGGATATTCAAGAGAGGGGCCAGTGGACAGCCTCATGCATGTCTGATTCGTGAGACAGCACAGCTGGCCTATGGCCTTGATGTCCTTCACTCCAGAGCTTCCGAACAGCAGAAAAAGTTCAGGTAGAGAAGGAGGCAGTGAGGTGGGGCTCAAACAGGGGAATAAACAGTTTGAAGAGATTTGCATGATATAATCACTAAGTGTGTAAATATACTAGTGAAGGTGCCAGGCTGCTGCTGTAGCAAATGTGCACTTGCTGTACACTGTATAATAGAGCCCCACATCAGTGTGCCATCTTGCTGTACTTAGGTGATAGAAATCCCAAGATCTATAATGTCAGTGTATTGTTAATATCTTCGCAGAGAAGCCTTGAGTGAATGTGACAGTTGATAGTAATAATTAACCTTATATTGAACCGCTAATTAAGCGATGTAGTCTGTATTGGGGTGGGGGTTGGGAGTTCTGAAGCTTGCCTGCCTTGCTCAGCCACCCTTGTAATCCCTCCTGCCCTATTTTGACATGGTGTAGGCTCACTGTTATCTCTTGTCAGAGCTAAAAGATTTAAATCATTATGTAGAACATTTCTCTACATACCACACACCTATTTCCATTCCCAAGCAAAATTTTTGTGTACTTCAGCAACTAGGACAATAAAGTAAAACACAACAAAGACATGGATTCAAGCCTTAATTATGCTCATTTATAGTGGTTTGGCTAATTCCTTAAACGGGTTGGAAATGTAAAAGAACATGTGTTCTTTGTGAGATTTTCCAAAGTGTTAGGGGTGAAATATATTTTCATGTAAAAAGTACCCTTTCCTACAGTAAGTTAAAATAAGTATGTGATAAGAAAGTATGAAGGGCATTAGAGAAAATTATTTGTTTTTAAGTGCTGTGTGCTCTTAATGCTGTTTTCTTGTTGACCCATTCCATCCTCACTTCAACCTGATTCTGTCATTTCACTGAAAAGCAAGTGACCCTCAAGGTCGATATGAACATAATCATAATACTAACTCAAACTTACATAGACTTCCACTTTATAACTGTTCCTTCAATGAATTTAAAATAACTTTGCTTTTTAGTAGTGGATAAAAAAGTCAAAATGTGTTAAATAAAGAGAAGTTTGAAACAAATTATAATTAACAATGAATAATTGTCATCAGCTCACTGCAAAGCCAAATCTTTCTAAATATGAGAAGAGAATCTTGCTGAAGAATCACTAATTATTACAAAACTAAGAAATATTATGCTATTGACTATAACCATTTTCTTCAGAAAACTTAGAAAAAATTGGCACTCACTGATCCAAGGAATACTTATAAAAGTTTCCCATGGGCCAAATTCAGGCCTCAGAGCTGAGTAATTATTATGGCTTTCAATATGAGGCTTTCCAAGTTTGACAAAAGTACACCATGCCTACTTGTAAACAATCATGGTGAAAGAGGGTAAAATGCATGTGTGGCAGGAGAAAAGGAGTGAGCTTAACATAAACACGTGCAGTAGAGTCAGGACCAAATTGTAAATTCTCAACTGGGTACAAGGGCAGCCTCTAAAAAGCCCCAGTGTTTCCTTGTGCCCTGACACATGATATCAAGTTTGAGCTAAAGATTCAGCATCAGAGCGATAGCACTTTGCTTCTAAGATCACAAAAGCTCTCATTTCCCATCCCACTCCAGCTCTGGCTCAGTTTGTCACTTTCAGGCCATCTACCATGTAATAAAGAGTTAGTGTCTTGATTCAATAGGTGGAAAAACAAAACAAAAACCTCTGGCATCACCCACAAGTGAACTCAAAACAAATTTTCCCCTGTCAAGCCATAAGACGCCTGGACACTGGTCAACACGTAGCTTGCAGGTATTGACTCTAAGTCAGATTCCAGAGCCCCAGAAATGGTAGGCAGTGTGTGTGAGTTGCTTTAAGATCATGGGTGTTTATACATACATATATATATATATATATATATTTTTTTTTTTTAATTTTCTACTAAATTTTAAATTTTCTACTGAAAAGAGTAAAGAGTTATTAAAAATTGCTAAGTCAGTAATTAACAAATTCAGATTTCTGAGAATTTTAATGGCAGCGGGAAATCTTGGCTATGAAAGCAGACCTAGGAGGCATACAGGCCCCCTTTACTGAACAGTCACAGTCGGGAAGGTGAAAAATGAATGTGAACCAGACAAGTGAGGATATTGAAACGGAAAAATAAGAAAATGATCAAGAGATATTTAGAAGGTAAAATCATCAAGATTGGATGAGGAAGAGATGGAGGCCTGGTTTCCACATGAAAACAGTGTTCTGCTCTGACACAGGAGGCATGAAAGGATCAGATGTACTATTTGCTGTTCCGTTTGTTTCTTAGTGCTCTGAAGTTTCTGACTCTGATTTATATCACTTAAATGAGGCCACAACGTAGATATTCTTTCCTTCTTTTCTCTGAATTCTCAGTCAACCCAATACATGGCTTCAGTTACCACTGGGATCCCCTAGACATCAGCAATCTTTTCAACTCCTCCAGGCTCTGGCATGTACCTCTGCATGCATGATGACCCCAGGTACATATAATTAGTTTGAAGATACATCACAGTCTTACAATTTACTTTCTGTACCTTTGACTTCCCAGTTAGAGGATTAACTGTTGTTACATTTAGGCTGCATAATACCACCAAAAAATGAAAACAGAGATGGAGGAAGAGAGGAAAAACCCTGAACATAATTTAACAGAGATATTATGTTGTAGTATGCAAGACCTACAGATTTGTTTTCAAATATTTTGTTGAAATTATCACCTCTCTAAGTAGCTTATTAAGATTTAAAGGTCCTTCCTAATTGCCCTTTCCCAATGAAATCAGTATCAAAGATAAATTGCATGCAATATCCTTTGGAGAACCACATACTGTTGTAATATCTAAGTTTATTTTTTTCACTCCCACAACAATTAATTTTCACCCTACTGGGGACAATATCATCCCTTTTGAGAATTCACAACATTCAAAGTAGTAACTCACACTTAATCAAAACGGGAAAGTTAGGTGTTTTTTGGTAAATTTCACACTCTTTGCTACAGAAAAAATGTTTTGATTATATTACACACATATTTAACAGATCATTTTGACAATGGTACCACTAAAGTTATATATGTGTGAATAAATTTTATAAACAAATTTATTTATAAAATTTAAAGCATCAGAGTTTGCTTCTACCATAACTCGCCACTATGGTCAAGGAATTGTCACCATCGGATGAGGGGTTTAGGGCTGTATGCCTCGGAAGCTTTGCTGCAAAAGGAGCGTGATTTTGCATTATTTGTATTATGACAATTAGATCTGCCCATGCAGATTCTGTGAGAGTCATTCACCCAGATGATATAATAAAAACCTTAGAAGCCAGCCCAAACCAGCTGCTACCGTGATGGATTTACTGTTGATGCTTCGCAATGCACCCACAATCCACTTATTTTATTTGTACTACAGTGGCATACTTCCTAACTGGAGAAGGCTAGTGCGCTCTCTTCTGGGACATGCTCTTCATCTTCCAAAATCAATTTGTTGAGAAGTGTTATGATTGTCAGCTTTTTGTCACTGTGACAAAATACATGAGGTAAACAACATACATGCAGGAAAGTTTTATTTTGGTTTACAGCTTCTGTGGGAATCAATACACGCTTTCTTGGCTACAGTATTTGAGGTCTTGAATGCAAAGGCATCATGCAAAAAACATGGAGTGGTAGAAGGGGCTGCAGCAAGGCAGAGACTACAGGCTGGTTTCCTAGCTTACCCTCGATGATTTCATTCCTATCCTGAGACCCTGGTTCCTAAGATTTTACCACCTCCCATTAGAACCATAGACTAAAGGCCAAGTCTTAAAAACGCATGGGCTTTTGTGGAATTTTCTATATCTGAAATATTATAAGTGAGTTCACCAACCAAATGGAACCAAAGTCTTTCTACTTATGTTACATCTTAACTTGAAGCCTCGGACCTACATTAGCATATCAGTTCTTCTGGTAGATTTCTTATGGTAGACAATAGACAATTTCAATAGTAGTTTTAGAACTGCAATTAGAAACTAAAAATGAAGACAACAATATGCAATATAACGACCACTGGTGAATTCCTACCACCTCGTTTATTGAAGCTCTGTATCATTTCTAATTTTTGTTTCTACATTTCTTTATTCTGTTTAATGGTTTGATTTATTTTTCCTTCTTACATCCGATAATCTGATCAACTTCAATGATGATAACAATATGTAATATAACAACCAATGTTAATGCCTATCATTATGTTCTGAATCCCTGTATCATTTTTATTGTTTTTGCTTTGTTTTGTTTTTGTCTATGTTGTTGGTATTTTGCTGTAGTTCCTTGTTTATTATTCTCTTTAAAATGAAACAGGGAAAAGAAAAAATGAAATTAAAAATGAGAAAATAAAACTCTACCCGCATGATCAAAGATATTGAAACTGGGACTGGGGACAAAGCTTAGCAAAGTAAGTGCCTGCCTGGAAAGTGCAAGGTCCTGAGTTTAGTTCCCAGTACCAAACACACACATACACACACACACACACACACACACACACACACTCACACACACACACACACACACACACACACAGATATTCAAACTGTATACCTGAGAAAGAGTATATATTACAACCAAGTCAAGTTTCTAAGGTATATATTAGCAATTTTGTATACATACATTCATTCAACAAATGTTTATTGAGTGACCTATGATTATGAAGATCATCTTGGGGTCAAAGGTTAGAAAACAGAGATAAAAACATTGGCTTTGATGAAGTAAGGGAAGTACATAGGACATAGGAAGCATCCTGTGGAAACTCTGACTTCCACTATCCCTGAGTAAGGTCCCTGCACGGATATCAGGCAAATGTAGCCAAGGAACCAATAGTAAAACTCCCCTATGACATAAAGCAAAGCCATACTGGAGAAAGTCCTACATGTTCTCCCTCCCTAGAGAGGTTGGGATCTTCCAATCCTTTAAGATGAGGAAATTTGAGACTGTATCTCATAGATTTAAAATGTTAAGCAAGCCATTACTATTGTGATTGAAATAAATTGGTCCGATTAGTTATTCAGCCACTTTACAGAACACAGCAGGAGGAAAGTATTGGGAACAAGGTAAATTTTCTCTGAAATCAGGAAAGAAACTGGCATAGGACAGTTGCCCAGAATAGCAGACTGATATAGTCATCAAACCCTGGCAAGCCAGAGCATTATGATTGTAGAGAGGGCTAAAGGAGAATTTAAAACAGCAAATGTACTCTTCTTTTTCCATTAATCTTACCTTTAACTGCTCTAATTTTCTATATACTAAGAAAGAATTTCATACCTTTTATATGATCTCTTTCGCTGAAATTTCCTTCTTTTTTGCCACATCTTTGAATTTTTCTTGTTTGTCAGTTCAAAAAGATGAACATCTAGTTATCTTTAGATTTTAAGCCAAAACTTCCCTCTCATGTAAAGCATCTCTACTCCTCCCAGGCAAACGGATAGAGTGTTTCCTTTATTTTTCCCTTAACACATGGGGTGTCTTCCTACACTGCACTTTATACTTACGTCTCTGTTCCTTCATTCATTCCACAAATGTTTGTTGATTAGCACTTACGATAAATCTTTTCCTCTAGGCAGGAAAGTAAGAGAGTGAAGAAGAAAAGCTCAATTCGATGGTCAGGAAGCTTAGATTTTAAAACGAGACACAGTGTTTCTCTTGTACTTCCCATAAAAAGTTGCAAGGTCTTCACAAGGGAGAACCATGAATTACTCAATTTAGTATCTCAGAATTTGACATAGTTACAGGTACTTGTTGTAAACAATAAATAACAATACTTTTAGTCAAACGCATGACACAGAGAAGCATTTATAAAACATCACATTCATACATACTGAGTTTAGCATTTTGTGCATTGTGTATGGAAGATTTTTGAGATTTCTGAAAATCTTATTTCTTCTGGAATGAATTCCTTGTCTTACTAGTCAGGCATAGAGATCAAGAATTTAGCTTCCTTACTGTTCTAAGACTCTTTGCATTTATTGCTACATCTACACTTTCTTCTGTCGCAGATCGTCGGGGAAAGCTGGGATGTGGTTAGTTCTTCTCCAACCCTTCCCTCTCCTCCCCTCCTGCATGCTCCTCTCCTCCTCCCGCTCTTTGTTTCCCTTGTTTTCTACTTCTCCCTCCTCCTCCCCTCTTCCCTCTCCTCTCCCCCTTTTCCTCATGCCCCTCTTTCCCGTCTTCTTTTTCTTCTTCTCTCTACATATTCTATTTTCCATATTTTGTCCTCTATCCACTTCAAGACTGAGGATTACAGTCCAGTCCTCTTATTTAAGTAGCTTTGTACTTTCTTTCTCTTTTTGTCTCTCACATTTTAAGAAATTAATGTGCATTTGTAGGATAAAAGTGGAGATTTGGACCCTTAAGTTGTGACTGTTTAACAACTTCAAGCTCCAAATTTGTCCATTCAACTGTGTGATATTGCTGAGCCTTTCACCATATCTTCTGTAATAAGTAGTAATCTAAGCTGGCTGAAGTCAGCCGCACTGATATTAGGTGAATCAGAGACAACACAAGCAATAAGGCTTTAAGTGCATCTTTTTGTTGTTGCTGGTGGTGGTTTTGTTTTTTGGCACTGGGACTTGAACTCCCAACCTTGTGCTTACCAGGCAGGTGCTGTGCTGCAGTGATATATCCCCAGCCCTAAATACTGTATTCTTGACCTCCAAATTTAAAAATCAAATAAATAAGTTCTGAGAGTGTTATAATTAAGGACAAAGAAAGGGAAAACTGGAATTGGCATCCCAATATTTATGAATTTTCCTCTGACTTGCTTTTTCCTTCTGTAAGAATGGTAAACTGAATACTCGGTCCAATAAAAGCCCCTCAAAATAAAGTGCCCATGGAATAAAATATGGATAGAAGGTACTTAATATGAAGCATCTTTAACAAAATAATAATAAATAAATAAATGCAAGAACTTCAATTCTTATCCCTTAATTTTTTTCTTCTCCCTGGAGCATGGAGGTGAATAGCAGAGCTCTTCCATGAACTGACCAGTACAGTGACAGCAGTCCACGCGGTGTGCTTGGCAGGCAGGAGAGACAGAGCCTGGATCGCTGGCTTCATGGGAGGGCAGCTGCATCAGTTGTGAATTCTTCTCTTTCAATTTACTAAGGAGGAAAAGTAAATGAGTTTCTTTCAGGCACCATTTGTCTAAGCTTTGTGTTTTAGGCAAATTCCTTATTAAATAACAGAAATGTAACACAGGTTTATTTTTCTAAATAAACTATAACTGTTCAGATGTATTATGACCTTGGTATTACTATATCACTAATGCATATAATAATAAATCATATGTATTCTTTCCCACAAATGATCATTCACACGAGTCTTAAGTTTTTAAAATCATTACAATAAATATTTGACAAATGTACTTAAAATGTTAAATTACTGTACTTATCTTTAGAGAGAGAAGCTATTTTCTTAAAATACAAAATATGCAAAGCAGTAGTGTTTGAAAATTGATAAAATATTACATTGAAAATCCTGCACTGACAGATCACCCTGCTCTTTAGAGATGTAGATATCTACTGTTTGAAAAATCTCATATCTAACTATCTGAACTTAATATAATGTTATAATGTAGCAACCTAATTTACTTGATGAAAACATAACACTCAATCATATAGACTACTAAGGGGAGAATAGTTGGGGTTAAATTCCTTTAGGCCAATACACGCTATTATGAAATAGGAGGAGGAAATCACTTTTTTAAGGTTGGAATCAGAGGCTCATTAAAATATTCATTATGCATGTGAGATATTCTTTTGGTCCACAAGAGCACCAGACTGAGTGACAGAAAAGATTCTGAGTCCAAAACTTCGCTGCATTTGGAACATGAATTGGTAGGTGGGAAAAATCTCATCTGCCAAAATCTATTTTTGTCTCATATTATGCTACATGCCAGAAACCCATTGCCATATCTACCCCTCCCAAAACTTTTTAACTTAATCTTACTCCGTGCAAAACTTACGCTGATATTGCATCGTCTATTGAAATTTTCTGTCATCTCTCTATGTATAACTTGAATATATTTGCTGTGATATGCTTAATCCACAAACTATGTGATATATATGTAATTGAGATAGGATAAAAGTACTATCTGAATTTCTATAGCAGTAGAAATTCTTACATTTTAAATATAATTTTTTTCCATTTAGCATGCTGTAGAAAGGAAATGAAGTTGACTGCATTCTGGTACAGCCATGAGTGAAAGGTAAGAATAATCTTCTACTAAAATCTCTGAAAAATCAGTGTGATGGATCTTGACCACTGCCTAATTCCCCAAAGAAATAGCTTGCCTTTCTCTTGATGAAATTCAATAGAAATACCTTTAAAACTTTATAGATAACTTGTGTTCTAAGTTGTAAATTCAGAGATAGATTTTCTTCAATAGAAATTTATTTTTACAAGCAGAACAACACTAATTAGCAGTCAGGCTTCAACCAGACAAACAGAAACCCAAGAGAAGAGAGAGAAAGAGACTATCACTATTGTGGGGTGGGACTCAAGCACCAAACCTGAGGTCCAGCAGTCTCAGAGGTGCATAGGAAAAAAAGATTATTATCACAATTGGGCCCCCACAGCATCAGCCCACCTGTCACCCAGAAGTGAGACTAGATTTCTCTACCTCTTACTCTACTCAAAGAAGGCCAAACCCTCAATCAGGACCTCCCTAAGTGACCCTCATTGCGGATACGCTCATTGATTTGACAAGTACAAGTAACTTTTACTATGCCTGCCATTCACATTTGCTTGAAACTTCAGGGACTGTTCTCCAGCCTTGTGATTTAACACATCAAACACAACCATGAGCCAGCAGTGTACTTGCATGTAATGTTCAAGATATATATGAAATTGATAAATATAACTAATTATCTTAAATTTTTTAGTGTTATTAGCATGAATGCTTAAACTGAAATAAACCTCTACAGAAAACAAACAAACAAACTAAATGCTTGATGATCTTAAGATTTGCAGTTGGGAAACAATATATGCAAATTAAGGATCCCTGAGACCCAAGACTGTTTTACATTTCATTATATTGTGACAGTACTTAGGAACCATACTGGGACTGTCATGGCTTTATCAGAAAGTTTGTCTTTCTTAATATTTTCTGCCTTTGATAGAAAAATCAGAAATTAATTTTCTCTCCCCCGGCAGATTTTTTTCAGCGTTGTTAGAAATTCTTCTTGCTGACTGTATATGGCAAGGGAGAGTATGGGACAGACAGGCATAATCAGTTGCACATGCAATACCTTTGATGAAATAAAGCTCAGAAAAGCCTTCAAATGAAACACACACCATCTGAGAGGGAAGTGTGCAGACCTCACCTCCATCTTCTCTGAATATCCCATCAAAACCCACCAAATGAGGGCTAGAGAATTTCAGAGTTCTACTCTTTCTGTTTTCCATATTCATAAGAAATATGCAGGAGCAAGTAGAAGCAGATGGTGATTTTTTTTTCTTTTCCTCAAGGTGGACCAAAAGGAATAAAATTTCAGTCTATGGTGCTAATTTTTCAGGTATATGAGCCTTAGTTGACAGTGTTCATTGTTATTATGATATACCCAGGTCTCCGCTTTTCCCATTACCAGGAGCAGTGAAGAGGCAGCCTTAAACATTACCTTAGTTTTGGCTGGATAAAGTATAGTACAAAAAGTGATTCCAGGTAATAGATATGCTAATTCTTAACAAAGACTTTTAGACTATCCCTTTTGCCTTTTTGATTCTCCTTTTGCTTTTGAAACCTGTGCTGATTTTTACTACTGGTTAAAATTTTATCAATACACATTTTTTGGATGAAGTATAGGCTTAAAAAGCAAACACTATGTTTCAAAATAAATTATGCAACTTATGTAAACTTAACTATTTTCCATAATGAGGAAAACACTGATGAATGACATCATTTCTCTGAGTAACTCTTATTAAATCTTGTTACACTTGGTCTAGAATTACTTGACTGAATTGTCTATATCTGTTTCTGTCCCCAGCCTTTTTACCTGAGTATCTGTCTTCTTGGACTTTTGTTTAGATTGACAAATAGGTCAAGAGTGATTATGTTTGGTCTCTACTCAGCTTGGAGGACCTATTAGAAAGTAAATCCTCAATGGGTAAGAAGAAAATAAATCAGTAGTAATGAAAGTGTGCCTAGGAAATATCCTGGAGACTGTTTGTCCTTTGAAACACATTTAGGCAGAGTCCTGTTCACAGAGGATGAAGCTCTGGTGTAATTTTCCCTGTTCTAATTCATTCTTCTCCTGCCAGAAGTTTTGTTAGAAGAATTTTAAATGGTCTTCATTATTTTCTTTCACATGTAAACTTAGCAGTTATTCCTTAACAATTAAAGCTGTTTAGACAAGCCAAGCTTGGTAAAGAAGATGTAGGAGTAGCAGAAGGCTGTAAGGGAGGGAAAGGGACCCAAGGGCAGCGATGGAGCTGGGCACAAAATGTGGTACCAGAACACAGACAGGGTGAGGCCACAACATAAGCACATGTAGCAATGTCAGTGAATCGCATTAACTTTTTCATTTCGTATGGTTAATAGTTATGATTTTTAAAATATATTTTGAAGGTCTTGTTCTTTTAAGACAGTCTCAGTCATTAACCCAGGCTTCTTCCAACTTGCAATTCTCCTAGACCATCCTCCTGAGTACTGGAATTGCAGGCATGTAGGACTGCAACTTCTCAATTATTGTGACTTTTTTAAAAACATGAATGCTTATACATTCGATTTTTTAAAACAAGAATTTTACTTTTTCAATGTTATTTCCATGTTTTCACTTGTATAATGACAAATATTATGTACATTAGTGAATATATTCATTATTAATTTCTTCAAAGTGATACAAAGTCTAAATTGTTTGCTTAACATTGTTTGCATTACCATGGTTACAGAACTTTTTTTGTCTTAGACTTGGGAAAGTCATACTGAAATGGAGATGAAAAGATAGAGTAAGACATAAAAACATTTACAGAATAATTAAAATCAATGTTCCTGTTAAATATGTGTAGAAAACTTTTTAAATCTGCATCATGTCATTAGAAAAGTAATAAGACCGAGGAAGTATGGCTCAGAAAACTAGCAGAAAGAAGGTAGAGCATGTAAGAGATTTTTTTCCGCTATGGATACTTCTTATTGTGGAAACGGGACAATGAATCTGAGAAGCTGAGCAGCTTATTTGAAGTTTATGGGATAAGAGTACACAAGGAAGAGAAAAGGTCTCTGAAGGGAGAATGTTTCTTTTAACTGCCTAATGTTTTCTGTTGAGACTCCAAGGTTATATTCATGTTCAAAGTAATGTGACCTAGAAGAGAACAGGTCCTTGAAGAGAGGGAATATCAGGAATCTCAGGTTGAAATCTTCTTAGTTTCTGCAACAGGATTAAGATGCTCTCTGGCTGCTACTGCCCTTTATCACCATCTAAACGGAAATGAAACTCCAGCTGGAGGTGACAGGCCGCAAGTTATCCTAAAGCTTCTGTGTGTGTACTGCCCAGCGTTCACACAAATTAATCTAAGCCTGTGGAGACAGAGGCTGCCTGGAGTGAGAAAGAGAGAGGCCGGACAGAGACAGAGATGGAGAGACAGAGACAGAGAGGGCGCGCAGACAGAAAGAAAAGACGAGGACACTGGGGCCCTCTGGAACTGAGCAGCACGATAATCAAAGCCTAGATCGCTGTGCAGTATCTTAACGGAAGACAGAACATGACTAAAAATGCCAGTAAATGGGAAATTACATAAAGAAAAAAGTAGACTTGCCGTTCTAGAGAGATGCAGAAGCGCATAGTACAGGAAAAGTTAATAGGTGCTGGCCTTTGTGAGACAATTTGAAGTACATGATGGGATCAGCTCTTTCAGTACATACAGGAAGAGTATTTCAAGCAGAACAAGGAATAAACTAAGACACTGTCAGGTCTGTTGTTGTTTTGGTTGCTCTTGGTGAGGCAGAGAAGAGGCCGGTGTAGATACAGCAGAAAGAGCTATGGGGAAAGGGAAGGTAAACAGTAGCAATGAGGTCAGATGAACGGTGGAAGGGAATGGCTTCTACCTACCATGAGGCCATTATGGGAACTTTGACCTCACTGCAGTGAGAAGGTAAGGCATTGAAGGAACTGAAGGATTTCAGCAGAGAAACATCTGATTTGTATATAAACAGTATCTATCAAGATGATGAAGTGAGAACAGATGAGAGGGAGAGAGAGGATGGCAAAGGAAATCAGATAGAAGCCTTCAGGGAAGCCTGTAGATACATGAAAGCTGACTCTACCAAAGTGGGAACAGTGTTTGTCGTTTAAAGTTATTCATAAGTACACTTTGAAGACAGAACCAATAGGATATTTTGATGGAACAGATCTGAGAAAAGCAGGAATCAAGGATTCAACTTGAACATCTGAACTTCTGAAATGATTAAATGGCCAGTAGCAGAAAACAGGATTTCAAGAATGCAGTGAGAATGAACGTATATATTAAATGCCTGTTGTACAACCTGACAGAGAACTCCAGGGAGCTGTTGATATGACCCTGGAAACATAACACGGGAATCACTGTGTTGCCCAACAGCTCTTGGAATTGGATGATTCCAGGCTCTTTCTGTGCCCCCTAAAGAACTGGCTAGGACAACAGATAACCAGTTAAATGCAAACATTTACATAAAATAAAGGAAGAAGAGTAAAGAGTGATGAAAAGAGAAAAAAAGAGAAGACATATCTCACAAGCAGAAAAAGCCACTGCAGAAACAAGAGGGCAGCAGAACAACAGGGTCACAGTGGCAGTGAATGGCTGCTGTCTTTCCTATGTTCCCAGATCCAGTCTGAGGGAAGCTGCCTCCTGACCTTGATTGATAAGTCACATTCATTCAGCATCAGACTACGTAGGTAAACCCTGTCCCATCCTCCAGACAGTATCTCCATAGTGCACAGCTTCCATGCTGTCGTCCAGCCAGCCCGCCAGGACTCTCATCTCCTATATCAACATTGTACATAGTATTAAGAAGCCACTAGTTGAGATAATATTGGTCCAGATATGTTCATATTTTTGAAATAGACGGTGCAAATGAGGAACTCTGATATGGTTAAGGTGAAGTAGCCAAGGGAATGAGGAGACACCTAAGTATGTGTCCTGCATGTTCATAAATAGATGGAGAATGTATGGTATGGATAAACAATGGAGCACTTCTGTGACATAAAGGATAACATTCAATTAAGTGTACAAAAATGGATGCCCCTTGAGACCATACTGGTATATGAAATAAATCAGAAACACAAGATTAAATATCACATGAGATATCCAAAATATAATCAAAAAGCAAAATAAAAAATTAACGATAGTAAATAGATAGATATTTTGCAAAAGCAAAAGAAACTAAGCGATGGAGGAGGGTAGGGGAAGGGAAGGGGATCAAAAAAGGCCTTAAGTTCTGTTATATGCAGTACAGGTACTAAGTCTTCTCAAGGCATATGATCATTATGTACTGCAAATATATACTGATAAAAGTAAAACTTGGAAAAAAGAAAGAAAAAGAGAGAAAATTAGGTAAAGACCAAAGATACAGAAGGAAACCCAAGAAACTGTCATATCCTGAGACCATATAGAAAAGACTGAACAGAGTCAGTATTGTCAAAGACTGATAACGGGAGGGAGAGAAAATGCTTCACAACCAAACACTAAAGTTAGAAAAGTTAAGGAAATCCATGACCATGATAAGAGCTCTGTTATGGCTACAGAAACCCCAGATGCAGATTTTCAAGACAGAATGAGAAAGAACAGTCACTGAAGAGCATTTTTTGTGGTATTTTACTGTAAAGAACAAGGGGGAGTAGCTAGTAGCTGAGGACAGTAATTAAGTTAATTTTTTTAAATGATAGGAATACAACTTGGTGTGCATTCTGATGAGAAAGATCCAGGAAGGGCGGGGGTTTAATTGCAAAAGAAGGAAAGCTGCTGGTGTCAGGTCCTTGAGTAATTAGAACAGACTCAAGTATAGATTCAAGTACTGCTCAGACTGGAATGTTGGTCTTTGCTGGATGGAGAGTGTGTCCCTATTTCAGGGAAAAATACATTGAGTAAATTTAGCAGAATTACATACAAGTGGGAAAGTAATATTGTCTTTATGAGACTTAATGGAGATTAACTCTGCACAATTGTCTCAATGAAAGGAAAAGCTGAGTCATTACCAGGGAAAGGAGACATTAAAGATTTGAAGAAAGAGGAGACTCTAGTGAGTAGTGTACTAGGCGTGTGTGAGTATGAAAGAACAAGTAAAACAGTGTGTGATTTCCAGGAAATATCCAGGCCTGAACTGACAAGCAGGAATACTCTGAACTTAGTAAGAGCATTTGGCTAGCTAGGAGCTTCCCATCAACATGTTTTGATGCGCAGTTCCAAGCACCGGTGCAGAGTAGTGAAAGTTAGACAGGATCAGGGTAGAGTCCTGCCAAATAAAAGCACAGTTAGTGAGTCAGAGAGCGAAGGCTGCATGTGAAGCACTGCTTGTAATTACTGGACTTTAAATTTTGAGAAGAAAGGAGTAAGAAAAATGGAAGGAGGAAGAGTGAAAAAGCAAGTCTAAAAGCATAAATTCTGATGAGATCAGAAGACTTAGCATCAGGCCCAGGAGAAGAGCTCTTGAATGTAATTTAATGATGACTAGAAAGAGAGATATTTTAAAAATAGATTCTAGGAGGGTTTCTGGTTGATAAGGACAGGGTATAAGCTGTGATCCTGGGGTTGAAAGGTGATAAGACAGTGGAGGACAAGATTCATGAAGAAGAGAAGGTTAGGCCCTTGAGAGCCCCCAGGGAATAGTGTGAATTACATTTATGCACTTTACATCATCCCGAATTACTCCAGAAGCAGTACTGGAGTACGGTAGTAAATTTAAGTCAACCAATTCTCTGAAAATAGTTTTTAAAAGGATCTACAAACTTTACTGTTATTTTACATGTAAAATTCACTGTAGCATATTCATTTAGATTGTCTGATTAATTAAATATAACCACAAAAAGGAGACACCAGAAAAGAGATTAAAATGAATACTTGCGACAATTAACTTTATGTGTTGGCTAATTTTATTTTTATGTCAACTTCTGTGAGCTATGAGGTGTGCAGATAATAACTAAATACTATTTTGGATGTCTCTGTGAGCAGTTGAACCTCAGGACTGAATTACGCTGAGTCACAGTTCCACGAGGTTGGACATCACTCAATTCCTTGGGGCCCAGAACAAAAATAAACAAAGAAACAAAAACCGGAGCACCGTCCCCCCTTTGCCTACTTGCTCGCCCTGAAATGTGATGGGTCCGTCCTTAGTCCTCCTGGGCCTCAGTACTTCGGGCCTGGACAGGAATCTGCATCACAAGGCTTCTAGTTCCGAGGCCTTCAGACTGTATCACCTGCTTTCCTAGGCTTCCGACGTGCAGATGGCAGACTGCAGGAATTCTTTGCCTCCATGATGATGCAAACCATTACTTCATAATAAATCTCTTATATAATATAACATTGTATAGAGATTACACGTAAGATTGCATGTACGCAAACCTTCTATTGGCCTGGCTTCTCAGAGGAATATTAATCTAATTCTATAGCCTGAAGATAAGCTGTTTACCAAACCATCATCAGGTAATGCATTTTAAATTTTTGGACTTGTTTAAAATATTCAAAAAGTTAGGAGAGCTACCACTTAAGAACAATTAGTCAAAGAGCTAAAAATAAGAGCTAGCTATTGGCGCAATGTTCAGTTATGTATTTACAATGAACCTGTGAGGCAAGTGTTATTGTAGTCATTTATTGTGGAGAAACTGAGGCTCAGAGCATTTAAATGACTTTTCAGTGTGGAAAAACTTGTGCTTTATCTCAGATGGACTGACAGGAGACTGTCCCTGTCCCCCATGACCAAGAAGAGTGCATATTAAACCTCTGCAATGGGTACTATCTTCATTGTGTGCTTTTCTGTTCTAAATTTCTTGGTTTTTCAAGTTCATTACTTTCTTGTAAATGGTATCCTTATTTGTCTGTTCTTAAATGAGAACATTTTTAGGATATATAATCAAATATGAAGGTGATGAATTGGTCCATTGTTTTTCCAAGAAGCATTTCAGCTAGCTGTCAAGTATAAAATCTCTTCAAAAGCCAGTGAGGTCATGATGTGTCTTGTCACAAGTTCTAACAGGGATTCTCCCTTTGCTAGCGATGCAGTTTGTTGTCAGGTTGCATCACATTTTCTTTCTTCACAATTAATTTGAAACAAATATTGGGCTGCAGTTTTCCACAAGATTCTAACAGGCAAACTGCAGAGTGCTAGGTCTTCCTCAACCTTCTGAACATCCCTGATGAAGAATGTCATATTGGATGGAGGAAAGGCAAAAATTTGCTTATTAAGAACACATGCGGTAGGAAGTGGTGAGAATATTGTTCCAGTTAATTTCATTTCTCAGCTGGAGTGGATAAAGATGCTGAGGAGAGGCCTCAATTGTGAGCATGTTGACCTCCCTGGTCAGTTAGCCTATTGACGTGTTCCTGGCTGACGGGGCCATCCAAAGTTCGGGCCCAGGTGGAGGAAGGGAGACATGGGCATGTGAGTTAACAGCCTGTACCTTGCCCTGGCCCCTTCTTCTTTGGTGTTCTTCATTGATTTGCTTCCCAGCCACCACAAAGTGAGTGTATTTGCTCTGCCACAACACTAATGCATGATGTTCTGCTTCGTCTCAGACACACAGGAATAAAACGAGCCAACTACAGTCTGAAACTTCTCAAACCATGAAGCAAATGAACCATCTTGTCTGGTAAGGTGTGTGTGTCAGGCATACTGTCTGTAGTGGGTTGATAACTGTTGGTCGACTTATAACCACCAGCTGAACTGAGTAAGTGTGGTGCTGGGTATGGGAGGCCCGCCTGGGGATCGTTACCAGCAGCATAAGAAGCATAACTGCAGAATAGAAGCTGTTAGGAGCTGAGGAAGGCTGCTGGGAGCTGTTAAAACCCATAAGGAGCTGTTGGTTGTTTTGGAGGAGCTTTTCATGCTGGCTTTCCTGATGAACTTGGCTATCTTCATCTTCCAAGGAGCATGGGACCTCGTTGGCACTGAGAATGGCTTTGGTTCACTTTGGGGGAGCTCTGGTCCTCACTCTGAGCATTGCTTCCTGGCTCCGCAGGGGAAAAAGTTGCACAGCTCAGTCTCCTGAAGAAGCTTGCTGTGTTGGCTTCCCTGATGGGGAACTCGGCCATCATGATCATCAGAGGAGCTCGGGACCTCACTGTTGCTGTGCATGGCGTTTCAGGGGAATGCTGGTTCTTCTGAGCATTGCTTCCTGGATCTAGTGCAGATCACTCAGCCTGCTAGGATAGATCCTTCATCCTGCTGGCACAGACTTTCTAGATTCTATCACTGCCGTTTGGGCCTTCCCAGCGCAAAATTCATGAAACAGGCCTGCATGAGATACTGTTATGTTCTCTGGGCCTCCAGCTGCACTCATGGGAGACACTGTTATGAGCTCTAGGCTTTTGGCTGGACGCATGCAGGACATTTCTGTGGGTTCCAGTCTCTCAGTCAGATTCCTTGGTCTTGGTATGTGGATAGATTGCCTACACTCTCTTGTATATTATTGTTGGGTGACTATTATAAATAATCTTATGAAATATGTGTCCTGTATTATATTGTTCTCCCTTGCAAAATAAGCCCCAAACCATAACACTGTCCCAGGAAATGGAAAGATTAGCCCATATGCAGAAACAGGCATAAAACTTAAAATACAAAACTGTTATTGTGGACTCAGTACTTGCTTTTTCTTGATAGGCCTTTTCTGAGCTGTGTTTTGTTTTTTTTTGCTTTTGGGGGATATTTTGGCTGCATCCTTCTTGTACTTCAGTGTGACACTCATATTCTTGGGAGGTTGTCTTGCCTTTTAATGTAATACAGCATTTTAATGTTTTGTCATATGATCCAGCCTATTTTCATTGTGATGATCAGTGATCACATTTATTTATTTTTATTTTCTTCCCCAACCCTATGTAAAGAAGAGTTAAGATATATCTTTGAGCATTATGCTGATCCACAAGCGTGCTTCACACTGAGTTGGCATTTACTATGTATTTTTAAAAATTAATTTTAAAACAACCACTGTTATTTTAAAAGTATTTTTCCAAAAGAAAGGTTCATTATTAATTTTAATAAATAACAAACAGTAAATAATTTTGTCTGGATTCAATTTTTGTTGCAAAACATACTGTTAATAAACATCTCACACATTTTAAGGCAAAAAATCATAGCTTGTATATTTTAATATTTTCACAGTATTCTTGTTTTTAATATGATCAGTTTAGCCTGAAAAGTGGGCAAAACAGATTCAAAACTACTTTTGTGAGCATTGAAGTTTATACCAATTTAAGGGTAGGATGACATGCAAAACAAATGGAGAAGGAATAAAAAATTAGAAATGCAGAATCAATCATCAAATGAGCAAGTGTTGAGATTATGAAGACTTATATCAACAAATTAATCTGGACACTAGCAAAGATCGCAAACATCAAAAAGTATACAAAAATTAAATTTTCACTAATTAACATCCTGCCGCTTTCTGTAATACTTTTACCCGCAAATATTTGGCTCAATATGCTTTGAATTCCTCATTTGACAATAATTTTATTAAAGAGAAAAATATGGTGACTTACCATTTTCCCTAAAAGTACCTGGCAGTTTTTACTATTATTTTACATTCTCCAATAGTTCCTTATTGTTTGAAAGTTCAAGAATACTTTAGAAATTTTTCAGAGTTGAGGAAATTGCAATTACTATTTTTCAAATGCTATATAGAGAGAGTTAGTGACACCTCAAGTTTTCCTTTGCAGTACTTCAAATTACAGAGTCCTGGGACTGATTTGGCCACTTCGCCGATGGTGTCCTGGCCCACACCCAACCAAGTCCATAGTAATCTTGTCTACGTCATTATTTCATGTCATATGAACAAGAAATGTAAATGTTTTCCCAACAGATTTATGTGGCTCACTCTGCTTCACTGGTTGGATTATGAAGCCATACAAAATCCTATTAATTATTTGCATTCAAAATTTATCTCTTTACATGAGTTATTGCTTTGGTATAATTTGAAAACATATTTTTTTACAATTAGCATCCGAGTGTCAGAATTATTTCAAATCATTATATCTTTTGTCTTGTGCTCTATTAATTTACCTTCATGTTCATTCATGTTTACTAAGTAACTTAGCATTCATATGCACTATCAACCCAACAGTTTGCGGTTTCTTTGTTGAAACTTGCAAAAGTTATGTTTCCAAATTGTAGGTTTTCTAGCCTTGTCTCCTTCTGATAACAGTTGGTGGATGTCACTCTGTCCCAGAGGAAAATAAAATGGTCAAGGGAAACTGTAAGTGGAAGGAACAGGATCTTAGGTAATTCTGTTTAAATTATGTACTTTTAAAAAGTTAAATAAACGTGTCTGCCCATGTGAAGACATTCTGAGTTTATCTCTGGGGGCACTGAAATTGAAGGATTGTGAAGCTCAAATTTCACTAGTTCCGTGATAGGTCCATCTGAAACCTAAAATATTGTTTCTCTCAGTGAGAGCGTTTGATGGACAGGTATGTGCTTTCAGTGCTAATCTCCATTGAAGATAACACATGCATATGGTCTCAAATAGCTTTACAGGCAAATGAGAGAAACTTCTCTTCAATGCTTTGAAGTTAATTTTATCTCTTGAAATATTTATTAAAATGATATAGTAATAAATGAACATAATTTTGGGAAAAAAGGCAAATTTTAAAATTGTGTGGAAAAGTTTAGAGTAGATTAATTCTTTTTGTGTATTTATTATTGTCTAGCATGCACAAAGAACTCCATAAGTAACTGCAAAATTTGAAACAACACTAGAAATTTAATGCTTAATGGAAAATCATAAAAAGACGACATGAACAGAAGTAAAAGTATTATTCTGATTGAGAAAAATTTTAGTAGGTACTAGAATATATATAAGTTCAAGAGTTTATTTAGATCTGAATATACTGCAAAGGAGATAATAGACAATATTGTCTTTTTCCAAAAGAAAAATCATTATGCAATTAGGTGAGAGATTGGAGGTTTCACTAGGATTTGCGGATATGGAAAAAGGTTATCTGAGGAATGCTTTCTTCCTCAATTGCTTTGCATCCTGAAGATCTAAGAGCACTGGCACAGAGTTTAAAATCATATTTTCAGTTTCAGTTCTGACAAAGCCTCCCTTTTCTGACCCTCCAAAGAGTTTTAGCTTTAGATAATGAGGAGGTCTGTGTATATATTTTAGACAAGATGGCTTGGGACACTTTAGGAGGAAACAATGGGCCATACATCAAATTTTGTTACTGTCTTACAACCACTTACTGAGATGTCTTTAATTGTTGTCCCTCTGTTGTTGTATGCATTTAAGCAGAGTTTGGCTGTCAAGTTATGTTTCATTGTTTGTTTATTTGTTTTTTAGTGTTTTCATTTCTTTTATTGTCCATGTGCAACTACTACCTTTGCACTGATAAACCAGCAAAGTGAAATCATTGACAAAAGCGTTTATATCCATACTTTCTTAGAGCCGAGAGGACAGGTCCCTACAGGGGACATTCTAGGAGACCTTCTGTTTGTCAGGGATGGGTGGCCTTTCGTGGGTGCAAACCCATGGCATGTGTGCCACAGTGGGTGGGTGGATCACTGAAAGCTCTAGAAGGTTCATCATCACTACCTGAGATCTGATTTGCAGCAGGTCCAAGTGACCTTTCGGAATGTAGCATTGGAAACAGCTAGATTCTGGAAGAAATAGACTAAAGAGTTACAGGATAGTTATGGCAGTGGTAATGATCATTAACAACCGTTTTTACCAAGATAGCTTTGAGAGCCAAGCCAGATAATATGTATGGAAAAATATAGATTTTTTCATACATGGCTCTAGAGACTACAGACATACGCAGCCTGAGCTAGACAACAGAAAATTAGTTTATAACTCAAAAGTAATAGTGCTTTGTACCTAGAATATTTATATTGGCATTTTAGCCTACAGATAGACACACACACACACACACACACACACACACACACACATACACACACACACATATATATACACATATATATGAAGCCAAATTGTTACCCAAGAGATAATTTAATGTACATCAATATAACATACTGGCCATCCACTAAAACAGGCTGAAAGCCACTTTTGAGAAAAGCTAGTGAGACTGGGGATTCAGGTGCTATTTGGTTTCCTTTTGTTTTGGCTGCAATTTAAGATTTTATAGTTATACCCAGAGACTGTTAGCAGCTAGTGTTGCCCCATTTATATCTAGTTTAGCACTGTTTCTGCTATTAATTACATTTTGTTTATACTTTCCTGCTGAATATTTAAGACCAAGTCAAAGTAAGACCTGTGTAGACTACAGTTAATCTACCTATGCATGTATTTGTCTCAGGAGTTACTTCTCGGGTCTCATCAGAAGCCTCTTATCTTCCCTACTTACTTTTCTTTCCCAGTGGTGTTATCTGCCAGGGTGGGTAATGGTCTTGTTTGATCATACGGCTTCCCTTAAAGCATTGGGAACATGTACCCCTGCAGTGACCTTCCTTTTTGTAGAGTGTGCTTTGGTTGACCCCTCTCCCTAAGGTCTAAAAAGCTCCCTGTGACTTAATCATTTCATAATCCTTTTGCATATCAGGATATTTTAAACATAGACAATGGCATACACATATTGGTCATGTTCTCAATCAATCAGTTAGTAAATACAAAGTTTTACAAGAAACATATAACAATAAGAGCAAAACATAGCATTTAGGATAACAATTATGATAACATTATTATATCAGGACTAAGATTATTTTTATTACCTCTTTGAAATGTATTTTTTATTTTAGTATAAAATAACTCATCAATAATAGGTTACTTTTGATAGTTATAGAATATTAGATGCAAATTCACATTTAATTTTTATTCTGTAAGATAAAGTATATTTTTAAGTACAGTGTGCTTGTTCATAGATATATTTTATAGGTGACTAATGCTCAAGACATTTTTGTGTTCTTTTTCTTTGTTTTGTTGTTTTTCAAAACAGAGTCTTACTACGTAGTACAGACTGGCTTCAAACTCATAGTGATCCTCCTGCCTCAACCTTCTGAGTACTGGAATGATAGGTATTTACCCCATGCCTGGCTTAATTACTAGGCTGACATTACCTCTAATATATAGTATTTAGGCATATCTACTGGTCAAAATAACTTTAATTTATATATGATACAGAAAATTGTCCAGTTTTCAAAAAAATATACCTAATGCAGGGGTAGGGTAATTAGACTGCTTATTACTACTAGCATTCTGTCGAAGGATTAATCAATAGTAAAAGCAGAGGTGAGGTGAAAACTTAATCATATTACTCAACAGAAAATAGCCCTGCATTTTCCCAGTTTCTAGTCTTCATTTCTGAGCTGTATAAACCTACTCATCTTAAAGCTATTCTTAGCAAATTACTTTTTAGATACAAGTGCTATCATTATCGTCTTTGTATTTAAAACATAATCATGTTCAATTTAAACCTACATGTAATTACTAGCTCAAAAGTTTTCTCCTTTTCCAAAATGCAGGCTAAATTCTAGATTTTCAACATTCTATGTTGGTGTATTTGCCCTCCCTTTCTGTTTAAAGGCCCAGCTCTCCTTGCATTGGAAGAAAAAAATCAAGAAAGGAAAAGAGAAACAGAAGTGGAATTGTCTTATCTGGGAGACATGAACATGGGCTTATTCTGTTGGTTACTCCCATTTCTCTGGGGAACATAAAACAGAGGAGGCAGTGGAGTGTGGCAGTGATGTACTCCATTGTTGAGCTTCTCTCACAAAGCAGAAGAGTGATTTTCTTTTTTTTTTTTTTTTAATTTTATTTTAAAGACAAAAGAATGGAGACATATGAACCAGAAAAGCCATAAACAATACAGAAAATACAAAGTTACACAGAATATAGTAGGGAATTAGCACTGGATGTTGTATTACATAGTTATCTTCACATTAGTTAACACAAAAACATTAAAGGAAATACCAAATAGAGAAGATAGCAGGGAATTTGCACTGGGTGCTGTATTATATAAAGTTATCTTCACTTCTGTTAATACAAATACAATTGAGGAAATACAGAATTATAGAGAACATAGAAGGGAATTAGCTCTGGATGCTGTCCTATATGTTACCTTCACGTTTATTACTCAGTTACACAGATGATGGCCCATTTGATCCTTCACTTTTTCTCCTCCCTCATCTCCATTGCCCTACCACTCAATCAGTCATCTTCCCTGTGATAATAACTGTACTCCTGGGTTTATCTATATCCTTGGACTCACCTTGGGAAGAGATATAGCTGCCTCAGACTATACTATAACATACATGGGTGTATACAAACTGCCATGGTTGGAGGTGGGAAAGCACATATGCTCACCGCGGACTGCCCGGCTCCACCCTGTCCTCGTGCTATGGGTGGAGGCGGGTCCAGGCCATGAGGTGCCCTGAGCGGGGCCCTCAGTGGAGCAGCCACCAGCCCCACTGCGGAGCAGCAGCGGAGCAGCCACGGGGCCCACTGCAGAGCAGCCACGGGGCCCACTGCGGAGCAGCCGCGGGGCCCACTGCGGAGGAGCCACGGGGCCCACTGAGGAGCAGCCGCGGGGCCCTCAGCGGAGCAGCCGCTGGGCATGCGCCCCCATCGGGGCACCCTCTGTGACCCTTTTGGCTCTGTCCCGTTGCCTTGATGCCAGAGGCCCTTCCCCTCTCACCTCGTCCTGATCCCCAGCATTACCATTCCCCACCCCTTGCAGCTGGGCAATGGGTCTCTGAAGCTGAAGCTGCAAATGCCGAAATGAGGGCGTGGGCCAAGGGTGTGCTTGGAGCAACGACCTCTTCCCTCTCCATCTCATCTCCCTCCAACTGTGCCATGGCAGATCTCTGATCCCCTCCTCCAGAGGAGGTTTTGCTTAGTCTTTCCGAGGGTTTCAGTTCCCATTTCAGATCCTTCTCGAGTTCAGGATATCCACCTCTTTCCTTTCTGTCCTTCACATGTTGCTATATTCCTATGTCTGAGTGGCATTTTCTTGCCAGCAGGATTAATTTACAAGCCTGATGGGCCCACTAGAGATTCACTGTCTTACATGTCAACCCAATTGCAGTTTTTTGGTTGTTTTGTTTTGTTTTGTTTTACCTCTGTTGAGTTCCTGTGTTTGGTAACAAATCGAAGAGATTCTTTTGGGATGAGACCCCAGCATTAGTATTCAAAGCCAGAATATAGTCTAATAGTGAATGGGGACTGCAGAGTTATCAAAGCACAGAAAGAGCATCTGCGAGGAGCATCCACAGGCATCTGAAAGTACCAAGTACCAAGTACCAAGTACTTCTACTCAGCTCCAGCCAGATGTGTTCATATTGCAGACGGGTGATCAGGTTGTCAGCTCAATTTTTTTAAAGCAGTAATAAGTCTACATTTCAATAGAGAGATATCTATAGTCTTAAATTTTGGTTAAAATTAAAAATAAAAAAATCTTCAGTGGGAATTCCCATTAAAATATTGGATTTAAACTCCAGACTTGAAATCTAGAAACAATAGTAGATTTAAATCCTCAGGCTTGTAGACTCAAAATTTCAATCTTGTCACCTCAAAGCCTCATGCATTAATGGGAAGTGCTTCTAGAGTTTATGATTGATTCATGGTCCAGTGTTGGGATTACGGGTGTGAGAGCTACACCAGCCCTGGGGCGGGTAGTTTGCACACAGTGTAAGGGAGGGAAAGAGGCTGCTTCCCCTCCCCGTTTTTTGCTTTTGCTGCTTTTGCAGTTTTCCTTCGCCATGAACTGCTGCCTTCCACCATGTGCCACTCTGCTCTGAAACCTTCACAAATTGAGCTGAATAAACCCTTCCTTCCTTAATTTTGGGCTTTGGGTATTTTGTCTCAGCAACCAGAGGAAAGTAACCAAGATATTGGCCTAGAGTCATATTATGTAATTTCATAATTATTTTAAAAATAACCATGAGTTAAATTTCTGGGATTTTACAGAGATCTAAATGTTCACACTGCAGTTTCTAACTTCTCTGTAGGCACAAAATAAACAGAGGCGTAAAATAATCAATGATCATAAGGGAAATATCACAGAAAATGTTAAATTACAGTAATTTAAAGAAAATCCTAGATATCTGTATTCATTAAGTGGAAAATTATTCTCTGTGGCACAAAAATGTTTCAAAATATTTATGATGTGCTTCCGCACTCAGTAAGTGATAACTGCACACATGATTTGCAGCTTTCTTTTCTTTATATTCTGTCTTCTCTGGATAAAATTTCCTTTGGTGTTGGGCAGGTCATTGTGTGTTTTCTTTATATTAAATTAAGAAAAAGTAATTAAATCCACCTCAAGTACTAAAAATATGATAACTTTTTTAACAAATAATTTTATTTTTTCAATATCTGCTTTAGTCTATTTTTCTGTGCAAAAAGCCCTCTTTACAAAGACTCTCCATCTGCCCATAGAATCTTCAGCATTTAGATGAAAAGCTCTACACCTAGATGAAAATTGCTCCATGCATAATCTGAACAATGGTTGTAACCGAAGATTCATGTGGGTATAACAGCTCTCATACTCTAGTGCCTATGGTAGAGCTTTCCTAGGTCAGGACCTCATTCACTGCTTGTGAGTTTTCTGCCCCTCCACATGCATATTCACATGAACCAGTGCACTTAAGGCCCAATGCCATCTCCTGATCCCTTCCCAAACTTAGAGAAGGTGTAGTTACCCTGAGCATTGCAATGAGTCCGTGAAGGTCTTCAGTTTGGGACCAAATCTGATTGCACTACAAGGACAAGCAAAGGGACATTCTTAAGATCGGAGGCAGGGGTGGGAGACTTTCTAGTTCAGGTGAAAACTAAACTTGGCAACTTGGCTCCTTATCAGAGTGGGACTCTGTTCTGGGAGCCTCATTCAATGCCCATTGACTCAACCCACTAATTCAATCCACTAACTCTATCCAGTAACTCAATATTTCCCAGGCAACTTTTCCCTTGCCTATCTTCTCAAAAATCTGCTTTATGGCTTCTGACATAAATATTTTTATCCAGTACATAAAAGTAGGAGGGTAAAAGCTAATTTCTCTTTATTTGAAAATGGAGCTGGATCTTCTCTTCTTGAGGTCAAGAAAGGCTTTGCCTTCTAAATCTATTCATGAGCAAAGGTAAGCAATTCTATAAACTTTGAAGATTGAGGCATTACAGACCTTTTTAGATGGCTGAATTTTTTTCAATGATGAAAAGGAAACAACAGAGGGAAAGAGACCTTTGTATATAAACTGAGTATGAATATTTTTATATAAGCATCTATTTATTTCTAAATAAATATAAATTGAATTAGTGTGCAATATGTAACTAACAGGAATTACAGAGAACATGTGTCTTCATTTCCAGTGGCTCATATACTAGTAGAGATACACCTAGAAACAGAGGAACATCCAAATTCCAAAAGAAATCATCAATAAGATAAAATTCCACCAAGATATAAAAAAGTAAATACCCAAAATTATCTACCAAGTTTGATACCTTAATGTCAGTAAGAGTGTCCTGCAGTGATACTGCTGTGACAGTCATGATGCTGTGACTAGAAGAAGTGACAGGAGGAAAACAGGAGACAGGAATTGGGGATTACATGTTCCAGGGGCAAAACTCTGAGTGAAAGAAAGATTGAGGCATGAAAACAGTGACACATGTAAACAGTGAATATTTGAGGAAAAGTTTTTATTCTTAAGCTTACAGTTATTGAAGCAACAGAGAAGTAGAAAATAGAGAGAGCAGAAACAAAATGTACAGTAAGCAAATAGTGGACCCAATCCAGAAAAAGAGCCGAGGGTCTAAACTTAGATAGGTGACAGGGCACTATTTTCCCTAAAACGGGGGAGGTGTGGAGTCCATGCACGATGTAGATAAATTGGGAAGGAGTGTGGGAAGGAATGTTCTAACTGAGATGATTTCATTGCCTGAGTGGAGGCAGTTTCTCTCTTGTTAGCACCAGCAAGTCACTGTTACCTCTCGTCTGTTACTGCAACTGTCTCAGGTCATTGTACTTGATTATGATCTCATCTCCCTTTTCTCTATGCTATGTTCAAAATGATGTTTAAATTACCCCAAGTTATGTTACCACTCTGGGCAAAACCCTTTAAATATTTGGCTTATTTATGTACCTAGTGTGCTATTTGAAGGGTGAATGTTTTGTGTCTGTACACATTCCTCCCTCACAAATTGTCCGACCCCTCTGTGGCCACGTGCTGGCTGTCTGGCGTCAGCCCCCGTGGCTGGTCTTGAGGTTACTAGGCAGAATCAAGGCTCTGTACTTGATATTCGCTACCTGAATACTATTTCCCAAAAGGTATGAAAGTATGACTGCTTCTTTACTCCTTCAATGATGCAATTCAATGTGACTTGGAGGCCCTGTAACTTCGCTAAAACACCTCTTCAGAGCAGACTAGCCACTTGAATTTTATAACAAAATGTACATGTTGTATGGGTCCATCACAAAGGGTAGGATGTCAATCTGGTGTTCACTCTCCCATCCTCAATTCTCATGTTAACGGATTCATAGACACTCAGTGAACGTTTGGTAAGTGCGTTGTGCACAGTTGAGATGGAGCCCTACTAGGGGATAAGTTAAAAGCTGTTCAGAAGTAATGCTATTCATTTTAGAATATGATTAGAGGGCTGGGGATATAGCTCAGCAGCACAGCACCTACCTAGCAAGCTCAAGGTACTGAGTTTGATTCCTGGTACCACAAAAAAAAAAAAAAAGATTGCTTCTTAGGGGAATAAATCCATTGTTTTAAATAGCTTACTTTCAAATGAAAAAAGTATAGCCTGGAGCAAATTGAGTACAAGAAAAAGACAATTGTTCAAATGGTGTAACACGAACTCAGTTGTACCAGGAGGAAACTACAACTTCCTACGAAAGTAGGTTGTGAATAAAGTTCTAAATTTTGTCAAAGAACAAATTCAGTGGGATGAAGAGGAATAGAACATCTTAAAGAATAAAACTTTGTGATCAGAAATTGTATTAAATATCAGATGGAAATGAAGGTCGTTATGGGAAAAATCTCAATCAGTAGGAATGGTGGTGTAATGAACATGTCATTGACAGTTGGTGTAATGAACGAAATGACCTTGGCCAAAGACTTCAAAGAAGAGGAATGATGCTCAGATCAATACACGAGAGCAGCACAGTCTACAGTGTGACCGCTGGAATGCGCGACTCAAACTAGATTTTACCAGAGACTGAAATGACTAATCTTTTAAAACTGTTAATATTGTTTATAGACATAAGAGAAAATCTATCAGTATGCCAACGAGGGACCAGCCATAGGGCTCAGAGTAATGATCCAAAGCAGGATAGGGCGGGGGCAGCGGGAACAGGCAGCGTAGGCTCCCACATTGAAAGAGCAGAACATCCCTGTGGAGGATCCTGCCGAATGAAGGTCCTGAAGTTGAATATTGAGAAGGAATTCGATCCCCAGTACCGCCAAAAAAAAAAAAAAGAGAGAAGGAAATGTCCTGGCCCCATTGAAGGAGAATCTCTTCTAAGGAAACTGCCACTGCTCACAATCCCACTCCACTAAACCCAGATGGTGCTTTGCAAGGGCAAACATGACTTAGCCAATAGCTCTAAGATAGCCAAGATGAACTGCTTAAGTCTGGGAAGCTTCCTGAAGGCCAACTCTTTCCGAGAAATCCCAGTCTATTTATTATTCTTGATGTTATCTTTCATAGTATGGACTTCAGAAGCGTGTTTAAATGGATACAGGGGAAAATAAAAGAAACCCTAGCTAAGAACTGAGTCTCAAAAGAATTCAGCTAAAATTTTACAAAATAATCTTCATTTTTAAACCTGTGAAGAAAGAGAAGTCAATATACATGAGGAATATTTTGTTTCTTTTTTCTAATTAAGACTGAACTAGTCACACAGTCATAAAGAAGTCACTAAATGTGGTCATTATTCAATATTCATTCAACGAACATTTAATGAATTTTAGCTATTTCTGACACATATTACAAGGTTCTTAAAATACAGAGAAAACAAAAATAAACATTTACTGTCAAATAGATTGAAATGAAAGCAAGAGTCAGATAAACTACCATGATATAGAGGGGCTTTCCACAGGCCCTTCTGACTTACGCATGGGACTTTGTACAGCTAGAACTTGATTTCAGCCAGCATACAGGCATCTCCCAAGCAAGTGGCATTTCACAGATTTTACTCAATATAAGAACAGAAAATAAAACTGTTTGACTCACTAATTCATCAAAGCTAACTATTGTTTCCTCAAATACATCATTTGCATGCCCTCTCAGAATCACTAATTCATACAACTCTCTGCAAGACAGTTATAAACTAAGAGAAGTCATTTGCAAATTTGGCTCTTTATTAGAACAGCTAGGGAACCTTTGAAACAGTCCTTTGCCCCAGTCACACTCCAGCAATCAAACCCCGAGCTCCCCATGAGTTCAAGCAACCATTGTTCTTATAACTAACTCCCCAGTGGTGCTGACAGGTTGAGCACCACTGCCTTCAAGCATTGAGGAGATAGAGATCTGGCCTCAGCTCAGAACCTGACTTCTTCTGCCTCCAGTATGACCTCTGTAAAATGCTTGAATTCATGGCCCAAGCAATACAGGCAAATTAGGTTGTTTTCCTAATGCAACCAAATAGACCAACAGAATCTTAAACATTTGGAAATGGGAGGGGTAAAAGATGATCCTGTAGTTTCTGGCTTGCACAGGCAATAGAACTAGTACTATTATTTATTTTGAAAGGGTGCCAGACAGGGAAGTAGATTTGGGAATGACAGAGAAAAAATTGGATGAGCATGTACAATTTTTGTCATCTACCTCCTACTGCAGCTAAACACATTAAAGTGTAATAAATTTATGATGAGTATGGGGTTTTGGAGGCTTACAATAAATGAATGCAGATAGTTGTACTTTTAGATGCCTACCTTTTTAAAGAATGCAATTAACCAATTGGAATGAAAGCAATTGAAGTCCACATAATGGTATTAAAGAAAGAAAAGTGCTCATGACATTTGTAAAGAACGGCAAGGCAGCCTTTCTCTTCCCAGAGGATGCTGGCGATAGCACAAGGGCCAGCACATCAAGTCTTGTTTTGGGAGAGAGACTGTGGACTGTACTCAGTTGGAATTCCAACAAAGAGAAGTGGAAAATATAAATTAATGATTCATTAATCAAGGAGTAGGATGGTGATTACTGGACAGAAAACAGAACAGGGGTGACATGACGTTATTTAGACATCAAAGATTGTATACATGTGGGGATTGCCACAGACAGACTAAGCAGGGTACTTTCTCCGGCTGGTTTCTACAGGACAAAGACAGAAGCTCTAGGCTAGGTTTAGCCTAGCAGAGAGCTCAGAGCACCTAAAAATGAAAGCTTTGTTCAGAGAAAATTTTTGACTATGCTGAAAGGCCAGTGTTTCTGAATGGTACCACTTGAATTAATAAGATAGCGAGATAGTACTTTTCTGGATAGGCCTTGGAGAGTCAAGGCATGTTTCAAAAAAAAAAAAAATCTTTGAATGTTTCTTATGCATATGTGCATGGGAACTTCAAACAAAAGCACAATAAAAGTAATTATTATTTTTAAATTGAAAGGATTTGAATGAGTACAATCTTTCATAGTTTTGTCAGTATTCAACAACATAAAGCATTTTTAAAAAATTTCTTTACACTATAATTTTATGTACTTTTCTTTGTAATTCCCCAAGATGCCTTAGAATTTACCCCGTTTTTACATGCCCTTTCTGCAATTTTTACCAGTGAGGTTGTAAAATAAAGGCACCCTGAGGCTTCTACGCATTTAGTATTATATTCAAGGCATAAATATAGCGCTGAGTTTGGCTTTAACAAACTTATACATGTCATAACTTGTAATTATTTCCTGGCTTTGGTTAGACATTGAAACAGGAGAAATGACACACTTGGAGCCCTTTTGCCTTCGACACCAGGCGCGTGCTGTTCTCCAGGAGAACAAGAGACCGGATTCCATTCTGGTTATTAAAGGGAGGTTTATTATGCTGTTCAAAAGAAGTGCATTTAATAGCATTTTCATTATATTCAAATCATATCCAGAGTTACACACTTAAAAAGTAAATGAAGTGTAGTGTTGTAGAGAATTACTCCTGTGTGAATTCAGGCAAAGTAAGAACAGTATATTATTCTTAATAGAAAATCCCAAATACATATTTGAGCTATAAATACATGTAAAGATGAATGATATGTTTTTGAAGAGTGTTTTACTGTGAAGTTAGAAGTAGTTAAGTCAAAAAGTCATAAAGAACTTTAAAATTTTCTTATGGAAAATAACTGAAATGCTGTTCAATTTTTATAGTCTTATTGTAGTCTATCATTGAAGATTGCTCCTCTTGCTCCCTGGAACATCTATCTGATTTTTGTGGGTCTTGCAGTTCATGAACTGAATGACAATATTGCATTTTGTCTTGAGAGATGTAAGAGTCTCTTCCTCTACTAGCAACGGTGCCAAGTATATGATGTTTTTCCTTCCCCTCATCTTTACTCTTTGAGATTAGATAAAATATTTCTGTGTGACTATCCCCTAACAAGCCTACAAATGAGAAAACATAAAGAATATAATAGAAGACAATCAGGGAGAAAACTAATTATATTTGTTTTATTATCTGTATAATGTAAGTTATGCTATTCATCAAGAAAGAAGACAATGATATGAAAGAGATTAATTGTGTATACATAAATGCAGAAACGATAAAAAAAATTAACCTAAAATGGAAAACTAACACATTTTCTGGCTTAAAAATCTCTTTTGTTCATGATTATGTGAAAGGAATAATAAAATAATCTCTGTTCAATGACCTGTTACTCACAGACAGTGTGGATTGCCCTGTGTTATTTTGCAGATTCCTTCTGATCTGATCTGCAAGTCAATTTAAATTGATAATTTTTGATAACTTCTAACTTTTCATTCTGACCTCTTGCACCAGTCACACAAACTTGTATTGATTTCTAATATGGAAGAAATTAGATCAAGCCAAACAGAGGTGAAGCTGTAACCAGAAAAATAAACTAAAAGAGAATTGAAACTATGACCCCAACACTATTCTTTATATAAGGAATGCCCTCTACCACTGGCTGCTTGTAACAGTGAAGCTGCCAAGATTTCTTGTAATGTGTTTTCAGAGGCCATGTCTCTTAAGAAAACACATTGCACTCTTCTCTCTTGCAAAAGACTGTTGCAACGTTGCCTTTCATCTATGTAGAATAAACGAATATCTGTCTACTTGATAGAATTCAGTATTTTAAAAACCTATTGGTATTAAGTGGTAGGTAAAGATTGTCACTCTAAAAGTTTAACCAATACATTATGTGAAATAATTTCAAGTTTATCTTCATTTTTATTTTTAAAATGATTTGAAGAATTTAACATATGATGGATTCAGGCAAGTATAGTTTGGGCTTCTTTAAAATCTGTCTTAATTTTAATAATATCAGTATTTTTTCTTACTTTGCAGTTTATTCTTACAGTTTTCTACACAGAAGTTTGAGAGCATATGATTTATCAAACCTAAGTAATTATAATATTAAGAATAAGCTAACAAAAACGTGGATGAACTACTTTGATACAATAAATTTTAATTTTAATGTAAATGGATAATTTTGACAAATCTCTCATAACCTTATGAACATTGGATTTTGAGATGAATTTTCCATTTATTTTTAAGGAGAATGATGCTAGCAACTTTAGAAGCTCACTCATATTTAAAAATTCTAAAATATGAAAGTCATATATACTGATCTTTTTATCAATTCATAAATGTCATTCTGTGATCAGTTAAAAGCAATAAAGGCTTTTATTGCTTTTTTTCACATGTTGTGACTTTATGGAGTATACACCGAAAAACACCTCCACAGAGAATAAGATATTCTACTAATGTTCAGTTGCTGAATTCCCTTTATTTGTTGTGTGATACTAAAATTCCATTCTATACCATATTTCTTTTGCATATTTAGCAGTAGCTGAGAGGAGATGCGTTAAAACATTTGAACAATATTTAAATTAAATAATTTAACAATATCATTAAACTATATTATTAATTTTAGAAAGCACACTATCAAAAATTTGTGGCAACATATTAATGCACAGCAAATATGACTTTAAAATCAGCGTGCAATATTATGTACATCTGAATTTGAAAAGCATCTAGATGCTTCTGATTGTCCAGTCATTCAAAGCTTTGCCTTGAAATCAGAAAGTGCTGGATCTTATCTCTCTGTTTTCCCAACGCTCAACCTAATCCAAAGAGAAATACATTTCTAAAGGTGCACTAGCAGTGCCAGTCCACTAGGGCTGAATACATAATGTGTGCCTGATTTTACAGTGCTGTGAAAAATTAATGCTCTTTAACAGGTACCTAAAACTTTTGGGAGGATTTTATAATCTTGCAAAATTAACTGGAAAAAGATTTTAGTGGGCTGGAGGTACAGCTCAGTGGGCTAAGTGCTTGCCGCTGAGCACTAGGGCCCTGAGTTCGATCCCCAGTCCCGGAAAAAAAAAAAAAAAAAAAGATTTTAGTTATCTCATTTTCATTAATGTAGGTCTTTTTTTGTTTAGTAACAGGGAATCTAGAAAAGAAAGATTAGTATTTAATGATGTCTTACCTAATGTTAAATATCATATTTAAATTTAGTGCATCTGTCTTGGACCTCATGCTGCCTGCATCCAGGGAACAGTGGAGTCCAATTTCTTTTCAGTGGCTGAGCTAACACACCCTGTGGAAAAATCATCAACCCAGTAAAATGAAATATTGATCACTTTATTCTCAAAATTTTAAAATACATTTCTGAAACATTTTAAATTGGATACTCAGTAATAGTTTAAGTAAAAGTTAGACTTAAACCATATTTTCTTTGTTTAGCTCTATGAGCCTCTCTAGTTCCTACCCTTACCCCTAGTTTATGTTTTAAATTCCTTCTTCAGTAAAGTTACTAAAAATAAGAACCAGTGTGGTGTAATAATTTATGAAATTAGTCCTTTTTTTAGTAAACCAGAATATGTAATATTTCATTCATAGCTATGATGTTCATACTTTATTATTGTATAATTTAGTTGCCATGGGATTTAAAGTACCTAGTATACTTGGCAATAATATTTTCCAGTGCTATTGATGAACCAAATAAAAAGCGTATATTATCTAGAGTGTACTGTAGGATATATATATATATATATGCACCTCACAACCAAGCTAATTAGCATTTCTCACTTCCTGTCCTGACATTTTTGGTTGTTTATGTTGAAAACTTAACCCACTTACCTCTATTGAATAAACTCTATTGACAATTGTACAATTTGTCCAAAGCAATCACTTCTTTACATCTTTTGTTAAATTTGTCTCTTCCACCGCTCTCTATGAGCTACATATTTAAATTTTCTTTTGTCCCTTATCCTATTACAATATATTTTTAAAAAATGAAGCTATGGTAACTATAATTTATAAATGCCAACTACTGAAGCTAAATTAAATGAATGAATAAATCAAAGAATGAATGAATGACTACATGGAATGAAATAAAGTGTAAAGGAAAAAGAAAAGTAGTTTTCTGTACAATTTTTCAAGGTATAAGAAATAAGAAGGCTCATTTAACTGTAAATCCTAATTCAATAATCCCATGGCCTAAGAGAAGTAACAATTTGTATGCTACTATGTCTGATGGTGGATTTCATTTGACTCGCTCAGTGTATTAAAATTCTAAACAGGTTACCTAATTGCCTGCATTTCTAACGTCTCATTCAACTTGTATAAAATTCTAATCGAAGTTACTTAATCCCAGCATAACAAAAATCAACTGAGTAAATCAACTGAGTAAGCAGTACTATTCTAGGGAGAAAAATAAAGATATACTTCTAACTTATTTTCATTTATTCTGCAAATGTATTAAAGAATGTGACACATTAATTCCTACAAACTACTTATTGTTCTAAATGGCTTCTGATCCAATCTTTCAAAGGAAAATTACGCTCTACATTTCTTCATTTATAATTTGGGAACAGAAGTGATAACTTATTGGACCAGACAAATTTAATGTAGTAAGACTTACCTTTTTTTCTCATTTAACAAGACATGCTTAACAACGTAGCTTGATAGTGCATCATTTTCACACCGTAAAGGTTATGTTTCATGCATTTCTTCTTCTTTTGTTGTTTTGAAATATGACTAAAGTTAATTCTGAATTTTATAACCATTGATAAGTGTACGCCATTAAAAACAAGATTAATTACAATTGTGTGTCTTTCTTTCTTTTGTTTTATTTTAGTGCCCAGTGACATTAGCCAACATGTTCCCTGCTGTTTTCTATTTTACTCATTCACAGACATCTAGGTTAAGGTCAAGATTCTCCATTCACAAGTTCACTAATTTAAGACAATTCACTTATTCCCCATCAGAGCTGTTATCTTACTGGAAATTAAAAACACTGAAACACTTTTCTAACCTCTCTCAAATTGAACATAGGGTTATAGGACACGGAGATGATTTAGCTGGCAAATGTTCATGTTTTAGGGCAAGGGAAGATCTCGAGGCAGAAACTTCACTGTGCATCCACTGCAGCACTTTTGCAGTGTGCAGTAGAGCAGGGTGTCTAGTGTAGATTTTTATCAGGTTAAAGGAGTTTCTGCATATTTCAGAGAGGGTCTGTCACAAAGAGATGAATAGAAAATCAGTTTTAGTGAATTAGTTTTTCATTAACTAAGATAATTTATTTTGTTAACTTAGGAAAATATATACATTATAATGTCAGATTATTTTTTTGTTTATGTATGTACACATGTGTATACATGTGTATGTGTGTGTGGCGTATGTGTGTATGTGTGTGTGGTGCTGGGGACTGAAGCCAAAGCCTTCCCACTGACCTCATCTCTAGTCTTCATTTCTTATTTTTGAGAATGGGCCTCATGACGTCACTGAATCGTCCAGCCTGGGCTAAAAATTGTGATCCCCTGTCTCTGGGTGCCAAAGTGCTGAAATGTCAGGCACGTGCACCACACCCAGCCTTTCTTTCACACCTCTCATAATCCTGTAGGGTCAGGTTTTTAAAATCTATTTGGATAGTTTAAACTTAACTTGATATATATTTTTAGTATTATTGTTATTAATATGTTTGCAGTACATAATGCTTTTATTCATTGTGGACAGTTGGTTCTTGCACATAACACAGTGTTTATAACATGTTTGCAGCATATACTGCTTACACTGCCTGTGCAGAACTGGCACATGTCCACAACACAGGCCAATTCCTATCTTCATCCTCTTCCCCCCCCTCCCTGCTCTATCTGCTGATGCCCTTTCTGTTTGAGAAACTTCTGTCTCACTACTTGCTATTAGCTATCTTTTATTTTGATTTTAATTTCTATTTTGGGTTTCTCATACAAGAGAAATCATGCAATGTTTAAGCTTGCGTGTCTGATTTGTTTTATTTAATAATATGGTCCCGAGGTGTATTGATTTTTATACAAATGACTGCAGTTTATCCTTGTTCATGGCAGAGTAGGATATCCTAATTCTTTCTAGGACCTTCTTTCCCTCACTCCCTCATGTCTTGTATCATTTTCATACTTAAGGGGCTTAATGAGATGGAAACGCAGTGTCCCTTTCTCCCACTGTGCAGAGTGTAAATGTTGAATGGGATTCATGAGGTAAACTCTAACATATTTGTACATACTTGTATGTGTTTATGTCTTCATATCAACAGAGCAGTGTTAGCAACATGGTGATTTTGTGGTCTTTGGATGTTCAAATTACCTGTCAATAGAATTTAAGTGATTCATTTGACTTGTACAATTTCTTCAGCAGTTATAAATCTATTAGAGTTTCTTATTCATTTTTGAGTCGGTTTGCATAAGTAGTGTCTTTAGAAAATTCAGTAAAAGGAATTGTTTACTACTGCTTACGACTGCTGCAAACATTTAAACCTACAGCATAAAAGTTCTCATAAAATGAATTCACTTATTTGAAAATAGGTGTTGATATACATTCTCACCGGTTCTAGTACTCACATTTCATTAATGCTTTCTAGTTTGTTTGCTATTTCATGGACGTCAATCCTTGTGCATTGCTTTGTCCCTTCATGTCCCTTCTTGCTTAAAGCAAACCTCGGGAAACAGGTCTGCTTACTACTCTCCATGGTGAGCCGCTCAGGGTATCTCTTGTCTGAGCATAGCATGCATACTAATTATAGAGTTTCTATTACTTCCAAGGAGAATATAAAAGCTCACAGACTTTAAAAAGTCCAAAATTCTCTCAATTTCTTCCGATTATCTCTCAAAGAGCTAACAGCCATTTGCTAATAGGCTTCATAGCAGACTTATGTGCTAGACTTATGTACTTAGGTATTAATAATTAAGTATTAATATTAAGTATTAATACTTTAAAAAAGACAATCAAGGATTAATTATTATTTATTAATACCTCTGGAGATCGTTAAAGCTTTGGAATTGTTAGATACCTACTGATCCTCTGAAAACACACTAGTACAAGGGATCACAAATTATCCCCTTGACTTACCTGGTGAAATGCAGGCTAACTAAGGTCAGGTTTGAGGTAGAGTTTTTGCCCAATCCAAATGGTCATCTTCCCAGTGGGATCCTGTTCCACTGCATTAATTTTCCCTTCAGGATTTCCTTAAATCCCTTCTTACCAAAACATAGTATACCCTAAAGTCATCATGGATCTTTTAATTGCCTCCAAGGTGTATAACAATTCAGAAATATTCAAATTCTACAATTTGCCCTTAATTTCCATTCTTTTGGAAGTGCAGAGAAAGAAGGCCTTGTGGATGACTACTGGATGATCTCAGCTTATTTAATTGGCTGCTTCTCTTACAGCTAATTATTTGCTAGTGGCCTATTTTTATTAGAGCAAATTAAAGCATCCATTGGTATCTGATGTAAAGCCAATGGTCTGGTAAATATTTATTTCTATCCTCCTTGTTAGCAATCAAATATATTAGAAGTTTTTTGAGATATATACATGTTGAGTTCAGCAGTGCACCGTCATCCACTGTGCTTTCTCTGGCTTTCATGAATCTGTAATTCTGAACATAATTCAAAAAACCTTAATTATTGTCTTAATTAAAATGACTTCAAGCCAAATCATTACATTGAAACAACACTGATAGGATATATGAACAAAGAATATCAGAGACATAAAGTATAGAGGTGAGTGCCATGAAAATATCAGGCTGTGATATAGTTTGTGGAAAAGGAGACTATGTCATTCTGAAACATGCCTGGATATTGTTTTCTCAGCCTAACAAAAAATATTCTTGTTGGGCTTCTTAGGATTTTGAAAGTAATAGACCATAAAATAAGGGAATTCTGGACATTTTATCTATGTTTATTGCAAAATAATCTCTTAGTAAAAGACACAACAAGGAGGTGAAAAAGCTCTCAACGAACATAAACTAGAATGGAAAATCCTGTATTTTCTCTTACACTGTAGCCCACACCAGTGGTTGTTCTGTGTATCGGTAGACAAGAATTGCATGGCACATTTGGGAAACACTTGTGTCCCAGCCACACTATCTGCATAGAGAATTCTGTAACGAAATCTTAGCTCCTTCCCCAAGAGTTATTTTACTTCTGTCAAACATCACTTGCTTTGCTACCGGGGCTCAAAAATGATTAAATATCAAATCAGGGGACACCAGGTGTCTTTTCACCAGATCTGTTCAGCATCACTTGGTTGTCATTTGAGTCCTTCGGAAAAAAAATTCTAGTGTGCTGAGTAACACTCCACAGTCCTTTGAAAATGATCTTGAGCAGTAAGCTCTGAAAATAACGAAGTTATAACAGAGCCTGCAGTTTATCTCCTGCTAGAAGACTGGGTATCCACTACTTCCACAACTGATCATTGGGTTTCTAAAGAAATCACCTGAGACCAATTTACTAAAGTAGAATGCATGTGAACCTTCTTTAGTGATGGCTCTGTTTCATAGACAGCACCAGTTTAAAGACTGCAGTGACAGAATGACTGTCACATGCAAGGTCAGCCCTGAGTGCAACACTAGTTATTCACTGTGCCGGGAAAGAAGGATATCTGAGCAAGAAATAGGCCGTGGTCAAAGATTTTGGCTGGAATTTAAGAGATTTGAAGAGAGACTCATTATTGGAAACAAAGAATTTTGTCAAGGTTCTAAGAAAGTTGGTATTATATGCGCTTCGTGTGAATGTTCTCCCAAAGGCCCAGTCTGCAGAAGTGGTTGACAATCCATCACAGCATCACCTGATCCTGCGTGACCAGCTTCCTCCTCAGCTATCCCAGGCATACGGCTTTTCTTTACGATATGGGAGGTAAAGTTTCAAATTGGAACCTGGCCGAGAAGCTGCCATTGCTGTCAGCCTCAAGGGAACGGTATTTTATTTTAGATTTTGGTGACATTGACCTGTGGCTTCATCAGTCTTCTGTCTCTTCCCCTAGCAAAGGGCTGTGCTCTATTTTGCTTTATTTGGTATACACTGGTGCTTCAGTTCACAAACTTAAGTATCCCATGATTCTGCTTGCAAATAAATTGGATGAAAATAGAATCAAATTTCCCTATAATGTCAACATTGAACTTAACTATTGAAAGTTACTTGATTCTTGTCCACTTCACTTTGTGATCAGAATTGGGAGAGAGTTAAATTCATGAAGGTATGAAGTGCCATAGCCCTTCCAGAGTTCCAGGTTTGGGCAGAGCTTGCAATTCTAACTCTGTATCTAGCCGTCCAGAGCCTTGGCTTTTTCATCTTCTCTCAGTGAGTTATAAAGCCCAGTAATCCCTGTTCCATCACTCGCCCCCGTTCCACCCAAGCAGACCTGCCTCCTCCCCTCACCTGGAGAACATGCCCCACCTGGCCTCTGCTGGTGCACTATTTCCAGAATGGGATGACATCTCTTTTTCATGTTTTACTGCTTTGTATAATATAGCATTCTCTGATGATTTTACTATTTTAGTGTTGCTCTGGTCAACTGTGAGATGAATTTTATTTTTCCAGTTTAATAAGACCTTTTAATATTCATTTGTATTTTATTTGAGTTACTGAGGTTTGCATATATGATATACTGAGGTAAGTATATATTTATTGTATACTTAAATTTAGGGCTGAATACACCAGAGTGACTTTAATCCATAATTTGTGATTTTCGAAACATATAAACTTATAAATGTAAATGTATTTGAAATCAAAAAGAGTTCATTATGATTATGCCAAAAAGTCATCACTATAGTTATCTTTTTTCTAAAATAAAAACACAATGTAAACACTTCTGTGGAATTTGAGAAATATCAGTCAGTGCATCTAATCTAGTAAAACAGCTATTCCAGCATATGATTATTATAAATTATTTTATAATTTGTGGAAAAAGACTCAGATTTATTGACCATAAATAATGGATGTATAAAGTCTGTTATGCTCAGTATATAAAATAGATATAAACAAACATATTAAAGAATCAGAGAATGTCTCTTAGAGATAATTTTCTTCAAATGATGCTCTTAGGAAATGTCTTGAAAATGAGGTTGTTAACACATTTACCATGATGAGTGTTTTAAAGAAGCACTAATAGTAAAGGGCAAATAAAGTGCTTTTCTCTGCTAACTAAATATTAAGTTAGCTCAACTTCAACAAGCTTGAGTTGCAACATGCATTATAGAACACAGAACTAATTGCTTTAGTATTTCAGCCCTCCAAGCAGTGCAGATGTTATGCAATGGTTTAGTGCTCATTTTCAGAGAGTAAACAATTGTGGTAAATTTTTCAAGGTTATTTTCTTTTTGTTTATTAGCACTAAACTTGCTAAGATTGTTGCTAGCTGCAGAGTTAGTGCTCAGATAAATTGAAAATTTTTGTGGACCAAAAACCTGTCAGATTCGGAAGTATAGTGGATTTTTTCTAATTGTAAAACTTCACTACATTAAGAATAACATGGGGTTAAATAGGACAATTAGTATTAAGTTAGCTTCATACATGGACAAACATAATTGCTATGCAGAGACTGCGCAAATTCATCAGGTGTGTAGCCAATAAATACAAGCCTATGATAATAGGCTTATTTCTCCACAAAAAGTTTGTCCTTAGTAAGCACTTAAAAGTTATCATAGTTCTGTATCTATTTTGTGCCAAAAAGAAATATGAATTAAGAAAAACACTATTAATTAGCAACAGCAGAGAAGATTATTTTAAATTTCATTCAGTAAATAGCTCGTTATCATTGGTGAATATATCATCCGTGTTGCTTAGGAATCTGAATCTCAATAATTTGTAAGAATTCCTCCTGTTTGAAATCAGAGGATAGCTACTCTTTGATTATATGAATCTGTAAAAGAATGTGCACTTTTAATTGCTGTACTGACAAATTGCTACAGGTATAGATGCTTAAAGTCACACAGTTATTACTTGATGGTTCTGTGGGTCACAGTTCCTCTAGGAAAAGCATTAGTAGGGCTGTGTTCCATCTGGGCGCTCTAGGGCAGAATCTTCATCTTTTTGTCCCAGATTGGAGAAGAAGATATTTCTCCATCCTCAAAGCCAGCACTGAAACAGCAACAGCTTGTAATCACTTTGAGGCTCCCTCTCCTCCACCCTCTCAACTCTGCTCCACAGCCACATCTTTCTTTCTGACACTGACTCTGGATTCACATTATATTCACTGACTCCATTCTTACCATCCCAGTTACCTGTTACCCTTTGAGAATGAGCGTAAAGATCCCAGGAGATGATCACTGCATTCTAGTGCTGGACCCTAAATTTAGTAGGAATGTCTCTGTAAGAGGCAGAGCAGCATGAGAGCCCACCTACAAAAGGGATTTGAGGCAGAATTCCTCTCTTAGAGCCTTCAGAAGCCAGCAATCCTGCTTCAGCTTGCTTTCTCACTTATGTCTTCCACAACTATGAGAACATTAATTCCTGTTGTCTCAAACCATCCAGTTTATGGTAATATTACGACAGACCTAACAAATTAGCACAGTATTTAAGGCAGCACGTCTACAAGACCTACAGACTCCAGGATGTGGAGATGCAGATATCTGGGAAGGACCTTATTCCACTTACCAGAAAATCAGTCCTCCTACTAAAGTTGAAAAATTAACCTCTTATTTTGACATGTAGTATCACTTTGTCTCATCAGTGTAGCCGATGGTCAAAATAATACCTTAGTAAGTCTCTTTATGACATGCTATCCACGAATGAGCTTGACAAAAGCTCATAATGAAACCCTTTGGCTGAAGGTAGCAGTAAGCATGTGTGGGTGTGTGCACCCACCTGCACACATGCTCTGGAAACTTGTGATACTACTCTTATAAGTCAGAAATACTTTGTACTTTCTTGTCTTAGCTCCTAAGTGCAGCCAAAATAAAATTAATAGAAAATAGCTTCTGAATTGTGATCTCTAAGCAAATGAACTTGCAGCACAACCCCTTACCATCTCTGTTTTCTGTTTGAATTGGGCTCTATTTAAAATTGAAATGAACATCTGACTTCCGTGCTTGAAGTACTAAGATAAACAACTCTAAATCTCGAAAACATGAGTAAATAATATGGTTTTTAGCCCATATATATTAGTATGACTTTAATAAAATTTAGACATAAATGGTATAAAGAATCATACTTTTAAGAATCATAAGTAATATTATTTATTTCTCCACTTTTGCTTTTCTAGAAACTAATTCTAATGTTTACATCTAAATTACTCCATTTAATCAAATATTTTCACAACCATGAATTAAGTAATTGTCTGTCTGTTCATCATCATCCATCTTCCTCTCAGTTTCCTCTTGTACTGGAAAGTGGAATGAAGACCTTCACACTTAGGTACATCTCCAGCCTTATTTATTTATTTACTGTTTTATTTTCATAACAAATTTTCTCAAAGACACTAAGTTGCCTAAGCTGGGCTTGATCTTGAAACTTTCCTGTCTTTACCTATCTGAGCCTTAGAAATACAGGGGTGCCCCACCGTGACGGGCTTCTTCATTTCCCATGCTTTGAAACTTCTTCCAGGTGGAACAATATGACTATTTCCTCATATTTGGTACAAAACAATGCAAGTAATTCTAACAAATATTTCATCCCACAAATATTACAGACAGAAAGCCTCAGAATTTGGCATTTAATGCATGTGATTTTTATTTCTTGCTTCCTTAAATTTCTTTTCAGAAAAGATACATATTATAAAATTCCTGGTCATTACTTACAAGAACACATGGGACTTATGACTAAATGAATTTCATTGAATTACAGTGGGCTCATCATTTCTCAGCAATGAGCACCTCACCATCTAGCAATAGCAAAGAACAAGCACGAACCCCAAAGGACTCCAGCAGCTCTGTCTGCTAGCCAGACCTCCAAGCACATGTTCTTTTCCCGAGAAGACTTTATCTCCAAGAGTTTGAAGAATAAAATATAGAACTAGAGTACTTTTTAAATGACTAACATTGATAATTTTAATATACAGTTTTTTAATGATTCAGGACAGAAATTCTTGAGAAATTATACATACATTATTCTTTAAACCACTGAGGAACATTGAAATATTTTCCTTAAAGATCATATTAATCAAATGTAGTGTCAAGGACATAGCTAGACCACTCCTGACTCCTTGCTAATGTTTTGACGTGTTCATAAGATAGTGAACTTGTAGATACCCATAAAATAAAGTAGTGCATAACAGTTGATGTTGAATATGTTCCTAAATCTACATTGTTATTCTAATACATGACAGCATAATTGTCCTTGATTTGAATAAAGTGTTGCTAATTGCATACCAATTTCTTAAAAACACACTTTTAAGCTAATGAAAGTAATCTGCTAAAAAAAAGTTATCCATATTTAAGTAATGTAATTATCAACAAGCTCAAAGTATGGATGAACAATACACCAGATACATTTTTTTTCTGAAACGCAGAGTAAGAAATGTGAATTTACAAAAAATTTAATGATTTTGTGACACTTTCTTTTTGTTATTCCAAATTTAGAAAAATTGAGAAAAAGTAATGCACAGATACAACTTCTATCGTGAAGAAAGAGAAGATAAAGAAAAAGTAAGGAAATAAAAGGCTCGAATGATTAAAAAATTTTTAAAAGAAAATAATTTAAATACTAATCTCATCATCAAAACTCTTTAATATAAAGAGTATAAACTATTATATAAAGAAAACCTCAAAAACAGTCTGACCCTTTAGAAATTGCTGTCTTACTCATTTTTCCTTCCAATTTTAGTGCCAATTGTCTAACCTTGTATTTCTCCAAGGTCTTCCAGAACCACCCACACGTGTGTTATCTTAGGTTGCTAGGAATGAAAATTCTGAAACTCCCCATTCTGGAGGACCTGGATCAAGAAATTCTAGCACAAGTGCCCAGCAGTATTTTTCTTTTTGTCTTTCTTTTTCTTTTTCTTTTTCTTTCTCTATTTTTTGAAACCTTCAGGAGATCCTCAGGGAGCCTAACCTAAATCATAATCAATCATGCATTTTAAAATCTCTTAATGTTCACAAGTTTCTATCCAAAGATTTCAATCCCTATGCAGGGGTAAAGGGGATATGGTGGTATAATATTAAGCATTTTATTCTTTCTATGTGAAGCATTAGCTGGGCCAGACCAAGAAAGCCATCAGTGAGCATATGACAAAATAATGGTGTATTTGCATGTTAAGCATTCAACATATCTTTAGAAAAACAACTAGTCATTGAAAACTTAAAAATGAAAATGTTCCACCTCCTATGCTTAGGATTTCCACAAACAGAATTTTTCAAGATGAGGTTTCAATCCATACCTCTTATGTTACTTGGTCTAAAATGCTATTAGAACTGTCTTCCTTGAATCTAAGTCTAGAAAAGTCAACATTAAATCAAAATCGTTGAGATTTTCCTGTTTCTTTCAAAGTGAAGTACATATAATTTGGTAGTTTTAAAGCCTTCAAACTTTTCTACCTTCTCTCTACTTTTCTTAACTACAACATATTACTCCTTCAACAACTTTGCATAGTCTCTTCCATAAACTCATTCTTGCTATGTCTGGGAGCGTGTGTCACTGGATTCTTATTTGAACCTCTCTATCCATGTGTTACGGTTGATACATTGTGTCAACTTGGGGAGCCTGGAGGTTTGGCTGAGTAACTCAGCAGTTGTAGATCTTGGGGTGAAAAGGACATGCCCTTACCCTTCTGGGATGTTGTTTATTGTGTTAATTTGGGAAGCTTTAAAGGTTAACTGTGTGATTCAGCAGGAAGCCAGGGTGCTTACTTTGTAAACATCCTGAGCCTGTGGAAGAGGAGGGCATGGAGGTTATGGGAGAGGTACACGCCCTCTGGGTGGGGGTAGGCTGTTTACAATGTAGGGGAGAAAAGGAGGCTACTTGCAACCATTCCTGTCTTTGGCTGGTTGGTTTTGCTGTGCTCTGCTGCCCTGAACAGTTTGCCCTCTGCCATGTGCCACTCTGCCTCTGAAGCAGCCAGGTATGGACTGAAACCTCCACAAACTGTAAGCTAAATAAACCTTTCCTTCCTTAATTTTGGGTGTTGGGTATTTTGTCTCAGCAAGGAAAGAAAAGTAACCAAGACACCATGTTAAGTTCCACTTCAAGATCTCCTTTATCTAACAAATGCAGTCTCCGTGTCCCTATAATCTTTATTCCCTACCTTAGGCTTTTATGTTCTAGTTGATCATTTGTTCACTCAAAACTTCCCTCCATGAATGTTGTTCAAAGTTAATGACAGAATGCATCTTTGCAATAGTACCTTTTTAGTTCATCTAAGTCTTTTCCCCTAAATCTCTGCTACTCTTTCATTATTACATAATTTTAAAGTTTTTAAAATTCTACAAATGCTGCTTTATGCTCCATTCTAGTTTTCTAGAACTGTCATAGTATAGTACCAAAAAACAGTTGATTTAAACAGAAAATACTAATTTCCTTGTAATTCTGGAACCGAAATGACCAAAAGGAATAGGTTTCAGGGGTGCCTCCTCCCAGAGGAGCAGATCTACCCCAGTTCTCCCCAGAGGCCGGCTTCAAGATGGCTGTGTTCTCCCCGCTTCCCACAGTCTTGTCAGCACGCTTCTGCGCCTCTCATCTTCTGCTCCTCATCAATATGCTCTTCATATGGAATTAGGCACCGCCAGTACGCTCTGCTTTAACTCAATCACATACTTAAACACCCTTTCTCTAAACAAGCTTGCAGTTGGATGCGCTCTGGGTTAGAAATTTGATATATGAATTTTAAGGAGAAAAACATTTAGTGTATTTACTTTCCCTCAGACAAAACATAACGAGATAACTCATACTAACACATTGAAGAAGTACTATATGTAGAGTAAGACTACATAGTGAGACAGTTTATGGACAAAAAAAAGCCTTAGTGATTACTTCAGGATCATATTTAACCTACAAGGCATGAAGTACATGTAAACATTAGAGTATTTTTAAAAAATCTTTTCCCTCTCTCCCAGCTTTCTCTGTCGGTATAGTTTAAAGCCACAGGAAACATATAAAATAACATCAAGTTTAAACAATTATTGTTAAATAAAATGCCTTCTTAAGAGCCACAACAGACCTTTAGCAAATTATTGCTGAGCTGTTGAACTGCAAGCATTGAGGGAAAATTCAATCAATGTCTGCTATATTCAATTGCAAAAAAACCCTGAAATACTATTTCTGAATAGGCTTGCTTGAAAAGAATTCCATCATTTTTAACGGTGTTATTATTTGGTATTATTTTCCACAGAGAATTGGTGTGGATGGAACAATCCAATGGCAGAGATTATTTTTACAGTGATATTCCTTATTATTGGTTATCAGGTGATCAGCATTATGCTACGCTATTTATAAAGTACCAAAAACATTTAAAAACTATCTAATTTCCACCAGTCTGAATAGAAGACAAAATAACATAGTATCAGTTTAGCAGCTTTATGCAAAACATCTCTAATAAATGAGATATGAGAATAAAATGTCAGTGTGTTTTTGTCATTAAGAAGTCAAATTTTAAACCTCAGTATGAATTTATTATAATCTATATCTCATGACACAAAACTTTCTTATCGTTAAGCTTTTAAAATAATAAAGAATAGTGAATTAATTTTAAAAAAGTATAGACACATAAAATTTTAGATGCATGAAACTTAGAAATCATGTCTCAGGTTCAGAAATAGTCTAAACAACACATTTGCACCTAAGGAAGTAGGAAAATATTGTAATGGGTTAGCTTAGATTTCAGCAAAAGTCTTGGGGCTATGAGACATAGAAAGTAGAATTTTATGTGATTATTGATTCCTAAAAATTTATAATCTTTACAAAAGAATGATCTGTGTGTGAAAATTAAGTGAAACCAATATAGTGATGGCAAAGTAAGTCCTTTAAGTAAAGCATTTAAATAGTATATTCAGTTTATGTGAACACAGATAGTAGATGCAAGAAAACTTTTGCTGAACAAACAAATCAATTGTTGAGAAGCTACGATATATGGATTTCTAGATGAGAGAGTGCTTTGACACAGTGCTTTGCCTACTAATGGCGTAAGAAATGGAACAGTGGCAGAGATTTGACAGTAGATCAAATCTCAAATTTGGCAGATACTAAATTCCCTGATTTTTAAAGGCGAAGTTAACACATTGGAAAGTGTCAGATCTGGAAGAAAACACCAGGTTCCTTAATCATTCTTTATCTTGATTTGAGAAGCTTGTACTTGACCTAAGAGTGAATCATTTAGCTCCTAATTCATTGTGGGTGTTTTTTCCTGACCTGTCAGGGTTTACAAGTAATTCTTAAATGTTGAGAAGGTCAAAATTTACTTCATCCTAAATGCTTTTCACCTTGATTTCAGAATTCCCTTAGAAACTAATAAGATACAGTGGATAGGACACCATCACGGTTTTCACTGTCTGGGTCCACTTGTGAAATTTACCCCAAACTCAATGACCTTCATGCAAAAGAAAATACATTCATGCAAATGAAAACCTCTCAACTGTGTGAGTGACTTCAAGAGACACACTACAGTGTGTGCTGTAGTTATACTTCTCCTATATCAAATCTGTATATAGAAGCTTTCATTTTTTATTTAAGGTTGTGCATTAACATATTTATAGACTCTGTTCTTCAGTTTAAAGAAAAGTCACACACGGTTTAAAATCCTAAGTAGAGAGAAGTGAGCCTAAGAAGCCCAAATAAATTCACACCTTAGAAAAAAAAGTTGATAGAGAAATGTATACAAATTTTATTGTTTATGGGTGGTTTTATGATCACTTCAGTACTGTGTAATATTTTTGAAATTTTAGACAATTGTTGTTCAGAAAATTGAAGTCATTGTCCCCATAAATACTACAGAGAATCTTGTTGATATAGCAGACATTAGAGAGCCTTTGAAGACGACAAATTAATAGGACAGAGCAGGTTTGAAGTATTGAGTTTCAGTGGAATTTTGAGATGCTTTGGAGGATTTAGGAATCATTCTTGAGTAAGTAATTTGAAGCTTCATGGTGAGTATGTAGAAAGTGAAACTGCACTTTCGTTTCCTGGTAAGAGAACTGGGCAGCAGTTTTTGAAGGAACAGAAGTTTATCTTAACTGGCTCTGGCAACAGAAGCAACTGCAAAGCAAGTATTCAAATTTGATAGGACAGTAATCTTTGCACATAAATAGCATTGCTTTCTGAATACATTAGAAGGTGGAAAGAAAAAATGTGTTGGAACCTTAAGTGTCCAAAGATAGTCTCCCTTTTCTAAGCAGTGGAAAATATAAAAGTGGAGGTTAAATCTTTTTTTTTTTATTTTAAAGACAACAATGAAACAAAATAACAACATAGACAAAAACAAAACAAAGTAAAAAACAATAAAAATGGTACAGGTTTCAAAACAAATTTATAGGAATTAACAGTGTTTTTTATATTACATATTGTTATCTTCAACAAAGTTGCACAGATTACCAGGTGTAAGAATGAAAGATTGATCATTCCATTAAAAAGAAAAAAAAGAAAAAATTGTTAGCAATGATACGGAGCTTCACTAAACAGGATGGTAGGAATTGACCAATGGTTCTTAGAGTACATATACATATATATGTTACAAATTCTTTTGATATATCATTCCCAAAACTCCAGGGCATATAAAATAGGCTGGGGTGTAGGCTATTATCTAGTGCTCAAATAATAAAGCCTGACTGATAAAGCAAGTTATTAAACGTGGAGTATATTTATAAAATGAGGAGGTGAATCTTACAAATAGCCTATATTTAGTGCTTTTTTTTTTATAGATCTGGAATGGAACTCGGGTCCTCGTGCTTGCCAGGCAGGTACCATGCTGCTGAGCTGTATCTCCAGCCCAAACAGCGCTTCTTGAAAATAAAAAGCACACCAAGAATGTCTTGAATTATTGAGAAGTTACTGATTTATAGAGATAATACTGAAATGACCATTTTCTCTCCTAATATACTATCATTGAAAATTGCTGGATCAGTTTGGCTTTAGAGCTTTCAAACCGCCTCAGTGATTTCTGGTTCTGAGTATGGACGAAGTTGTTACTGATTCAATGAAGGATTTACAAAGTGTTTTGGTTCAAGGAGGCAGTCAAGCCTGAGGAAAAAAGTGAGGCAACAGAGATCAGAGAAAGGGAGAGAGTAGGTCCCCTCACATTCCAAGGTGTTATAGAAGTTACTGATAACTTTACGCTCAAGTATTTAAATAGAGCTGAGGCTAGAATTTTGTGGTGATGAAGACCTTAACCTAATGTGTCCATTCAGATGCTCATCAATGTGAGGATCAGCAGCCATTACGGAGGCCCCCAAATACCCTGGAGCTCACTTTAACCTAACCCGGGCCTTCATGTTGACGCCTTCCTTCATTTCTCTCTTCTTGAGGAAAATTCTTCATTGTAAGCAAGTTCTTTGCTATTACAGAACAACTATGGTTGAAGTTACTTGACTTTTTCTTTCCTTATCATAATATTTTGATTATAAATGGAATTAAATTAGATGGTTACACCCACGGTGATCAAAATATATGGTGAATGTTTAAAATTTTTAAAGAAAATGTTATTAGAAAAGATGGAATGTTACCATGCCCCCTTTTTTGCAAATACAGTTATTCCATCCTTCTCATGTTGTGAAGTGGCTCTCAACATTTTCTTTCTTAAGTGCCTTTGTGAGGTGTGATTAAAAATACAGTGAATGCTGTTTCACAATGCCGTATGATGGAAAGACAGCCTCTAAAATCATTTCAGCACAATCTTATCCACCCTATGTACCAGAGCTGGCTCCATGCGACTTCTACCTCTTCCTCAAAGTCAAAATGATTATGAAAGAGGGGCTGGGGATATGGCTTAGTGGCATAAGTGCCTGCCTGGTAAGTGCAAGGTCCTGAGTTCAATCCCTGGTACCACACACAAAAAAAAGATCATGAAAGATAAATATTTTCAATCACCCCAGGACGTCTAGGCAGACACAACATAGAACCCAATGACGTGAGAAATTTCTAACACCGCTTAAAAGGCAATGTGCCTTTGACTACAATATTGTATTTAATAAAGCATTCATATTTTATCAGAGTTTATCATTGTTGTTCAGATGTACTTATTAATTTCAATGCTCATTTTTACCAGTACATGTTTGCATTATGTAATGATTAGATTCCTTGTGGAGAGCTGGTCATGTAATACAGCACATTTTAACTCTATCCCTCCTCTCTTCCCCTTTCTTCCCCTATCTGCATCCCTTGGTCCTCATTTGCAAAAGATCTATCTCCTCATTGCCTATTATCAATCATGTTATAGTTGATACATTGTGTCAACTTGGGGAATCTGGAGGTTTAACTGAGTGATTCAGCAGGAAGCTGGGGTGCTTACTTTGTAAACATACCGAGCCTGTGGAACAAGAGGGCATGGATATTGTGTGAGAGGTTCATGACCCCTGGGTGGGGGTAGGCTGTTTACAATGTAGGGGAGAAAAGGAGGCTACTTGCAACCATTCCTCCCTTTGGCTGGTTGGTTTTGCTGTGCTCTGCTGCCCTGAACGGTTTGCCCTCTGCCATGTGCCACTCTGCCTCTGAAGCAGCCAGGTATGGACTGAAACCTCCACAAACTGCAAGCTAAATAAACCTTTCCTTCCTTCATTTTAGGCGTTGGGTATTTTGTCTCAGCAATGAAAGAAAAGTAACCAAGACAAATCATTACTTTTATTTTACTTTATTTTTAACTTGTCTGCAATTTTAATGATAAGTTCACTGTAGCTGCACCATATATCTGGGGCAGTTTAGAAAAACTAGATTTATATTTTCAATTTTGCACAGTATCATGTGATGCCTCCAAACTCCAAAGAAAAGAAAAAGAAAGGAAATACCCACAAAGTTCATTCAGTGGTAAACCACTACATAGGTTTTATTTTTCACTTCCTCAATGGGCTTTTGCATAGGTATTTCTTCAAAAATGTGCAGAGAAAGGTGAGGTTTCATATAGAATTGAATTATATTATTGTTTTTCCCATTTAAATAAATGTTTTGTGCATGCCCATCATCAAAAAATTCATTGTCCACTTTGTTTTTCAGAAATGGATTCCAAAATAAGGTACCCTGGACTACCATTTGAGCATGGCTAAATAGTAGGTTATCTTTCCCTGTGCTTCTGAACATCTATCCCTGTGAAAATAATATTTCCCTAATATGGCATTTTGGGGTTTGTTCCCTCAAATAGAGGCCATTAGCAATAAAAAATCTGATGTCTCTGTCTCAGTCAACAAAGAACAGAGGTAAAATTGAAGGTCAGCACCCTTAGATGGACAGAGGATGAAGTGCATTTATGTAGGCTTAAACAAGAGGAATGCTCATCTTTATCTGATTTCCAGTACATGCTATTTTCTGGTTTAATTACAAAGCTATCAAGGACAAATTTATTATATTTTTGGAAAGAAAAATTTGCTTTGTTTTTAATCTGGATCATAGATGAACACGTCTACTTGTTATGTTTATAAAAACGCAAAATGTTATAAAAATATAAGATGTTATCACGTTTAGTGTTATTAAAGACCATCGTGTGCTGATACAGCTCTCATTTAAGTGCACAGAATAAATGAATAGATCTCTTCCGTAACGGAGCTTCAGCTGGGCTTTTATTTTATCGCCTTGTTGCCTGTAATAGACTAGGATTTATTCAAATGAGTAAGCCAGCTCTCCTCTTTTTAAAGCTGAATTAAGCAGCATTTTAACAGTGGGTGAAATCACGGGGACTCTAGACAGGCTGCAGTGCCTCCATCGGTAGGGAAAAACTGATGCCAGCTGAGGACAGAGATGGGGCTGAGCTGTCTGTCTTGGGAAGACGAGCAACGCTTTTTCTGTTTGTTCTAAAATTGAGATTGCATTTGAATTATAAAAATGTTCATATTGGAAATTAGCTCAAATTTAACATAAATGTTGTATTTAAAATTCTCTGTGTACTCATCATGTGAAGCATGTACAGGTGATGTTTTATTCGTCCTTTCTGAGGAATTACACTCACTCTTACTGTGATCCCATAATTCCCTCTCCTCTCTCTTTCTCTCTCTCTCTGTCCTTAATTCTTCACATGCTTACTGACACAGTACAAATTTTGGAATGAAATACCATTTATACGAGATTACAAATTTACCAAAATTTGTCAGATAACTTTGCTGTTTATAATTTTTTGCTTATACATGAATAAATACAGTGATCATTCACTGAATTGAAATTTATTGAGAAAAAAATCATTATATGGTAGAAATTATTATTTTAAATATAACATTTCCCTCTACTTATAAACATTTTCTTTAAACCAACAGACCCATTACAAGAACATACAACTTTAAGTGAAATAAACCGGACTCAAAAGTGAAAACATCATGTCTCCCTGGTGTGAGAAGCTGAGAGTGTAAATAAGCTCTGAAAATGGAGGAAATTGCTCACAATGAAAGGGAACTAGGATGGGGAGAGGAGAAAGCATGGAAGGGAAAAGGGAAAAAATACAAGTTAGTTATACTATTAGCGTCTCTTAGTACAGTGGAAGAGGAAGTTTGTGCTAATGTCGACTCAAAAATTTTAATGCCCATGTCTTGAACTCTGAGTAACTACTTTAAAGATAACAATATTCAACGATTAGCTATTGTTGTTCTGTTATTATTTTGTTAAGAAATCTTGTTTTGCTTCTTTTCCATAAAGAATAAAAGCATAAAGAAGATATTTAATCTGCTTTTTAATATTAGAAAATATAGGGGAGCAAGAATTAAATTTTAAATAATTGATATTTATTCAATGATTTTTTCACTCGTTTATTTTTTCTTTCACTTTTTCTTGCCTTTCAAAGAATATGATACACTATGATACACTAGATATTGTGTGGTGCACAACCATATACACATAAATATGTCATACTTTTGAGCAGTATTTCCAGATTTTTCAGTTTTTAATAGAGAATTAAATTGACTACTGCAATATAATATAGTAAATGGAAGCTCTGAGATAAACTGAGTGGATGGTAAGCAGTCTCACCACAGAAGTGATTACTACAGGAGGCACCATTCTAATGAGATGTGACCAACCTACTTGAAATTATAATGTTTTATATAATACATGTACAGTTGTATCTGTCATTTAAAAAGTATAAAATATTAAATAGAAAAACAAACTCAAGAATTTGGAAGAATTGCTGTTGGAGGAATAATTCACAAATTATAAAGTTCTCAAACTGTAATATTGATATTTAGGGCTAGATGATCTTCAGCTTAACCAGATATTTTGCTTTGATGGGTGGCCATTTTATTCAGAATAAAAATAAAGTTGGGAAAAATGTGAAACTTTTCCTAAGAATCAAATTCAATATCTACTCCATTTCTATGAACAGATGATTTATTATTTAACATTCTGCTTTTCAAAACATGACAAATAATCATATCCTTGAATCATAAATGAGAAAGATTTTTAACATTTAGTGATCATTATAAAGTAAACATGCATATTACTATAAAAATTTGGTTTTTGATCAATTACATTTCCTTTGAACAAACAGTGCCGTTTAACCACGAGGAAATAGCATAGTATCAATGATCTGATATTAGCAGGCTGCAACATTTTGTAAATAATTCAACTTTATAGTCAGTTAAGGCAATTTAAGACAGATGTGCAAGCAGTCCATACTGATCATTTATTTTTAATTAGTGATGATCACATTATTTTTTCTAGCAGCAGTTTACTATTATATTGAATAGTTATTTAAGACTAACCTTACTTTATGAAAACAACATAACTTTATTGAGGATGAGAAGGAATAATTACAAATACATACTTCTTTATACATTGATATATATATATATATATTTCTTCATTTATTGTATATGATCAGATTACAAAACCGATATCTGAAGTCATTGAACTAAAATGGGAACTCATCTAATTGTATACTTTAAGTGTATGCTGCATGCTGTATGTAGATTACCATAATTCCTCATTAAATATAATTTTGTTATTTACCAAAACAGCATCATATTCTTGTAACCGTGTTGTATAAGTGGAGATTATATGTAGAAGCTTGTAAGTGAAATGCATCTTCTCTTTCACAAACTACATTTGACCTTTATCCACAGAATCAAAGTTTGAGAAGTCAATTAATAAATGTTTGCTATTATTTAAAAACATATGAAAATTGAATTAGGAAAAGATAATAAATGTTACTTCACTTTATAAAGTACAAATATATAGCAATAAATACTATTTATAGACTATGACTAAATAAATATGCCTTGTTTCTCTATTATTTGACCATAACACCAACTATAAAGAGACATAAATGTAGAAAAAACTTCTTCAATAATTGAGATTACAAGAAATTTAGCTCAAACTTAAACCTAACGTTATGGTTTGTGTCTAGATGTTCCCCCAAAGCCTCATGCAGTCATGGGGCAGGCTTTTAGAGTTCATGATAGATCCATGATCCAATGCTGGGATTATGGGTGGGAGTGCTACCCTGGGGCAGATAGTTTGCATATATAAGGGAGAGAAAGAGGCTGCTTGCCACCTCTCTTCCCTTTTTGCTCTTGTTTTTTTTGCTGTTTTCTGCCACCACGAACAGTTGCCCTCTGTCATGTGCCACTCTGCCTTGGAGCTAGCCTAGTATGGACTGAAACCTCCACAAAATGTAAGCTAAATAAACTTTTCTTTCCTTAATTCTGGGTGTAGGGTATTTTGTCTCAGCAATGAGAGAAAAGTAACCAAGACAGAGTTTGGTACCAGTGGGTCATTGCTGTGACTACACCTGATCATGTGGTTCAAGAGCCTTTGGAAATGGCTTGTGGGAGATGTTTGGACAGGTTCAGAGATGTAGCCTGAAAGAGTAGAGCTTGAATGCCTTTGGCTGTTCTGTATAGGAGGTTCTGGTCAGAGCTCAGAAGAGCGGAAGTTTGATAGAGATCCTGCCGGCAAAGACCAGGTTCAGGAGGTTTCTGCTTGGAAGGACTGCCTTGGGTGCTGGACTCCAGAGGATGTATCTTATGGCTTGGCAGAAAGTTTGTCTGCATTTTGCTTGTGTCTGGAGACCTTGCCTAAGACTGAGCTTAAGTTCAATGGACTAATTAATCTGGCAGAAGAAATCTCAAGGCAGTTGAATGTTGAAGTAGTGGCATGGCTATTGTTGGAGGCTTTTAGCAAGATTTATGTTGAGAATCAAGAGCAAAGAGCCCTGCAGCATCATTTAAAATGTTGTCAGTTTGGCCAGAAAGGAAGCTCCAGTAAGGCTGGGGACTTCAAAGATAAAGCCGAGGTGATCTTCATTGCTGAGAAGGAATAAGAGAATGGAAAAGATGGCCTGCAGGCATCACATGAAACAGCAAGTGTCTACCCTTTGCAGGCTCAAAACTGCAAAAGTGAAAGACTTTGGTTTGAGAAGAAAGCCTCAGAGTGCCATGTTTCAGAATGGTGGTGGCAGCCACACCAGGTTCCAGAATGGTGGTAGCATAGAGAATTTGCTCCTCAGAGTTGGGTTCAGAGCGCCCAGTGATCCAGGCACTCAACTCCTATGGCCAAGAGAGGGGAAAGCTTGGCTACTGCTCCGGGTGGCAGCAGACCTCAGCAGCATCCACATAGCACTGGTTTTCGGTGCATACAGGATGTGAGAGTTCTGAGATAAAAAAGACTTCCACTTCTATTTCAGAAGGCCTAGGAGGCCAAGCAGTGTGCTCCTGAGAGGCAGGTGTGTGAAGCTGTGAGTGTGAAGTAAAAGGTGAAGTAGAGACCTCAGGAATTTGAAAAAGCCAGGGACATGGATTGGCTGAGGAAACCCGCAAGAAGGGAGCAAAGCAGGTGAAAGAAAAAGACTGTGGGAGCTGTAACCACCAGAAGTGCCATGTGGGTGGACTCATGTAATCCCTTTGGAACTCACAGTGTGCTACAGATTGCTTTAGATGCTGGACATGGAACTACAGGACCTAATCTTAGCCCTGCTGGATTTTGAACTTACTTTGGTCCCAATGCTTTGTATCCCCCTGTTTGTACCTTTTGAAATGGTAATTTTTTCCTGTGCCATTGAATGTTGGAAGTGTTTAACTTTTCATTTGTAGAGGGGCTCACAGCTAAGAGTTTGCCTTACATCTCAGAGAAGTCTTGGTACTTGGACTTTTCAGTAATGCTGAAATGTTAGGACTTCAGCAACTCTTGCAGATGGACTAAAGGGATGTACATGAGGCTTTGGGGACCTGGAGTACAAAGTTATAGTTTGGGTCTGGATGTCCCCCCAAAACCCCATCCAGTCATGGGGCAGGAATTTAGAGTTCATGGCTGATCCATGATCGAATGCTGGTATTACTGGTGTGAGTGCTACACCTGCACTGGGGCAGAGAGTTTACGTATGTAAGGGAGAGAAAAGTTCTACATGCCGCCACTCCTCCCTTTTTGCTCTTGTTGCTTTTGCTGCTTTTTGCCACCATGAACAGCGCCCTCAGCCATGTGCCACTCTGCCTTGGAGCCAGTTGAGTATGGACTGAAACCTCCACAGGTTGTTAGCTACATAAACCTTTCCTTCCTTAATTCTGGGTGTAGGGCATTTTGTCTAAGTAATGAGAGAAAAGTAACCAAGACAACTGAAACAAAATGCTAAAGCCTATGAAATTTGGACCAGAAGGGGGCACAATGAAAACAACACCATGCACTCCCAAAATTATAGGAAGGAGGGATTTTCTTCACATAAACGTCACCTACATGAAAGGAAAGTTAAGTAGATTTTCATCGAAGCAGTAAGTTCTAAAATCCAAAGATGGCATGATCTGTTTGTCTTCCTTTGAATTGCTTAATATCTTGAAACCTGAACATGCTAACAGCAAGGATAGGATTACAACACAAGAATAGGATTATAACAGAAGAATTACAACACAAAGAAATGAGAAGCATTTCATAGGAAGTAACAGATTCAACAGACAGACTTAAGGACGGCAATATTTTAAAAACATTTTTTTGTACAATTAAGAGACCTACATGATTCATTTTATATTATGCACTGCATATGGAAATATTAGACTGCATACATGAAAGTGACCACAAACTGAAAACTTTCTATTTACTAGTAATGTTGTAATGTAACATGTCACATATGTGGCTTGTGGTGATGCTTGCATAAATATCAGATTGCATTTCCAGTTGCATAAAAGTGTAACACATATAGTTATATATAATACATGATACTTGATAGATAATGACAATTAAATGCCTTCATTCTTGTCCATACTACAGTGTTTATCATAATTTTAGAGTACTAAAATAAATAAAAATACTCTTATTTATTTATTTAAAATTTCATTATTCAAGAGTATGGCCAGATTACATTCATAGTGTATGAATGTAATCTAATTTTTATTGTGTCTCATGATTGTATCTAAGCCATACAAAATGATTGACCTTTACCATAAAGATTTGTGTAAGTACAGTTTGTAATATTCACACTGATGAGATCAGTGATACATTTCTCAGAATGTATTCAATACTTAAGTTATGCTTGATTTGCATCTATACATGTACCTATCACGAAAATCAAGCTAGTTAACATACATATCATCTCACATAATTTTTAATGAGAATGTTTAAAATATATTCTCATGAAATTTAAAATGTGTAATGCAGTATAATTACATATAGTGACCATGGTCGGAAATAGATTCTGAGAACTAATTCACCTTACAAGTGAAAATGTGTACCTTTTATTCCCCTCTGAGCGGACAGTTTCAAAGCTTTGCATTAACAGTATCTTTTATCTGCTTTACAGAAAGCATCTAATGCTGATGCTTTATATTGTATTTTTTATTTCATTCATTGATTTCTTCAGCTTGAGCTTTTTAGTTCTTTTTTATTATTTCTATTTTTACTGAAGTTCTCTTTTACTTTGTGTATTGCATTTCAGACATTAACCTGTGTACTCAGCTTGTCAATCTTTCTTGAAACAACCATTTCAAGTTCTTTGCCAGGAAACTGGTATATCTCAATTTCTTTTGTCAGTACTAGAAAGTAATTTTGCTCAGTCATATCATATTTCTTTGGCTTTTTTTTTTCTTGTTGCTTTGCAGTAATTCCTGCATATTTTGTGGAGAAATCACCTCTTCCACATTTTGTGAAGTGGTTTTATAGGGAGAGGCTTTCACATGCATGAGCATTCAAAGTTTCTAGCTGGGATATTTGTGGCATTTTGGGATGTGAACTGAAAGTTCAGCTTTGTCATCTGCTCTCAGCACCAATGAAAACTACAGGGCTTTTGTATGACCCAGTGGGGGCCAATAGCCACAGTGGGAGAAAGCACTGTTGAAGTCATTGCTAGGGGCCTTGCAACCTCTTCTATCCCCTGAGGGATATCATAGGGGATTTCTCCTGAGGCTCAGTCCATAACAGAAGCACTCTTGCTCTGGTGAGGAATGTTGTATCACAATCATGGGTCCTTACTGAGAGATAAAGCATAGAGACAGAGAGTGACAGAAGCTCTATAGAGTCTGTGGCATGTAAAGCTCAAAGTATTGGTGACTCTGCTGCCTGAGACTTAAGCAAGTGTTCATGGGAAAACCAAAAGTGGACTGTGATCCTAACAGAGCAGCCACAGCCAGGATCTGGAGCTGGCAACACAGAGAGCAGCAGTGGCTCCACAACGTAGGGCAGTATTTACCACCAAAGACACTGCAGTCCTCTCTGCCACCGTGGACACTCACAGCAGCTCCAGAGCCATGTGCCCGCTCCGCTCTGATGTATTTGCTATGTATAATCTCTTCTTCAACTACATCATTCTTACTCTGTGAAATTCAGAACAATTAGTGGAATAAGGAGTCTTCAGTTATGATGTGATATGTTTAAATGATGCAACTGAGTCTTTTTTAAAGATAAAAGAATGACAGCACCTTAACACATTGACAGATACAAACAAAGCAAGGCCCAGACAATAGCAGCAGCAGAGAATTTCAGACAAGGTAATAGGAAATTAACAATGGCTGTAGTATTACATATTGTTTTCTTCAAATTGGCTACTCACTTAAACCAATATAGTCATGTAAGATTGATAAACATTTAAACATTATCCATTCTTTTCAATAAAGCAATGGAAGTCAGGAGTACAACGCTCTTAGCTATCGTGTGTGTGTGTGTGTGTGTGTGTGTGTGTGTGTGTGTATTTTCCCCCTTCTTTCTTTTGTCTTTTCCCTCATCCCAGTTATTCTTTCCTTTTCAGCAGTTTCTTTCCCTTTCATAATGTCTATTATACCTTTCAGATTTTATTTACTCTTTCAGGTTCTTACACTAGTGAGACAATATGGTATTTACACATGCGGGTCTAATTTATTTCACTTATGAGTATGGACTCTAGTTGCATCCATTTACCTTTGAAAGCCTCAAGTTTATCTTTCTTTATAGCTGAGTAATATTCCATTATGTAAAAAAATACCATATCTTTTTTTATCTTTTCCTCTATTGGTGAGCATTTGGGTTGCTTCCACAATTTAGCTATTATAATTTGCACAGCTATAAACATGGGTGCACATATATCACTGTGGCATAATAGTTTTAGTTCTTCCGGAAAAATTCCCAAAATGAAAAAACTGGGTTGAATGGGACCTCTAGTCCTAGTTTACTGAGGAATTTCCAGAATGATCTCCACAATGGTTGCACCAATCTATACTTCCAACAACAGTGAAGAAGGGTTCCTTTTCCCCACAGCCTCCCCAGCATTTCTTATTGGTTGATTCCTTGATGATAGCCATTCTTTCTGGGGTGAGATGGAATCTCAGTCTTGTTTTAATTTGCATTTCTCAAATGACTAATAATGAACATTTTTTCATGATAAAAACTTTATAGAAAATAGGAATGGATGATCTTTACCTCAATCTGATCAAAGTCATCTATTACAAACCAACTGCAACTGATTCTTTTTATCCTTCTTGTTCATAATACTTTGAAGATTTTCCCATTATTCTGTTACACCTCTTCAACCCAAACAACTGGTGCAAAAAGTTAATAAACCCTCCTCTCAGAAACGTCAAGCCTCCTGGTCACCATGTTCTGCTCAGCACTATACTTGATAATTTACTACCAAAATATTATGTTGAGTGATTTATTTCCCTGCTGTTCTTCTAATATGATGAAACCAAAGTGAATAAATGGTAACTACCAGTTAAATTTTATGAGACTTTGAAGCTCTGCTCTTATAGAACTCACTCTACTCTGGAAACTTGGTCTACTCATATAGTTTAAAGTTGCAATATCAGAAAGGATAAATTAGACAAGTCAGCTATGTGTCAAGCCGGCCCACTCTTCTGTCCTTGGGTACATAGATCCACAATCCATATAGTCTACCCATTGAAGACACATTAATAACATTTGGCATTAGTTAATTTAAGATATATGTCATACCTTGGTGTATGGTACCTTACCCTCGCGGGATATCATACCCAACTAGTGCATTAGGTTTTTCTTTAAAGAACGATCTTCATCAACAGTGGTTTTTAAATCCTTTGACTTCTAATAGGATCAAATTTTAGTTCAAGTGATCATGGTTACAACCACTATACTATAAAATATGTCTTTTGATCTGAGCTGATGTATAGAATCTTATGCTGTGCCACGTGTGGTGGCACATGCCTGTAATCCTAGCACTCGGAAGGCTGAGGCAGGAGAATTGTTGCAAGTTTGAGTCCAGCCTGGGCTACAAAGTGAGTTCAAGGCCAGCCTGCATAGCAAGACCATGTCTCAAAAAGACATAAAAGAGAACCTTATGTTGACAAGTCACTCGGAAAGTAAGAGTATTGGCCAATTTTATATAATAGGAAGGCAAACCCAAATCCAGAGTATGTATAATTCCAGCTCAAGGAAAATTATTTTGTCTTCATGGTAGAAACAGTCTAATGTTCTCAAATTACAATTCAGGCTGACTTCTGCTTGGGGGATAACACCATACCAGGTATGCAACTTTGGGCCCCAGTGCCAGAACACTGGCGAATCACTCTATCTGTGCTAGTTTGCTACATTATGAGGCTCTGTATATCAGCCTCACTGCCCCTCTCACTACTCTGTTAATGAGCGTTAGTAATAGTGACAAAGACAGGTGGATTTCAACTATGTAATTATTTTTAGTCCTTTCTACATTATCTGTCATGGGGGGCAGGAAATTTTTAAGTCTTTTTGCAACGGCAAGCAGAAACACCTAAACAACACATAGGTTTTGGAGGCAGATTTATCTACATCACTGGGCAATGATCAAGATCATTCCTAGAGTATCAGGCCCTGCTCTCTATTGGTCTAGGCCTTATGTGGGATAAGCAAGTAGGAAATATAGAGGCAGAATGGCTTGTCAATTAGGGACTGGTTTATACAATATGTATAATAGTGACCAGCTATGCATCACAGTGAGCAGCAGTTTCTTTTTTTTCCAGCTGTTTCTAAGTGACATAAGCAACTGGAACTGGAACAGGAACTGTTACCTGGGCAAATAAAAATCTGAAGTATACTCACTGGGAGGGGTGTTAAATTTTAGTGCAATATAAAGAACTTTCCACTTGTCTCCCACCACAGTGGGATCATCTGTGTGATATTTACACACACCTGTTTACCTCCAGTTTTCTAATCTTTCTAATTCTAAAACTTGATAATCAACCAGATCATCTGTTACTGTTCTTCTGTTCATACTTATACTACCATCTACTTTCTTTCTACACAAAAAAAGTGGTCAGAAATACCATTAAGAAATCTTCCTGTGGAGAAAAATTTTCTTCTCAGTGGAGTTGCAATTTACTGCCTTGGTTCATATCTATATGCCTCCCAAAGCCTCATGTATTCATGAGGCTTGGACAAAATAACCAACACCTCACATTCTCAGAGCTGAAACAACTTGTTTTCACGGCTTGCCTCTGACGCATTTTGTTCTTGGACAGGCCTTGCCTAGCCCTGGCACATGTGATCAATTTCCAGCTTTAGCTGCTCCCTACAGCCAACTATGAAAACTGCTACAAACTGTGAGCTAAAATAAACAACTTCCTGAAATTCTAGATGTTGGGTATTTTATACTCAGAATGAAAAAAGTAACTAAGATATTCACCCATAGTCTATTTTCATCTTGCAACACACTAACTCAACTAAGGACCTTGATCAGCTTTTTGCTTTCCAGTCAGCTGGGCATATGAAACTCGCAGTTGTTGGTGGCAGCCATGACCTGAGAGTTGGGAGCCTCATCCAGCCGATTGTGCTACCTCACCGTGCTCCTATTTTTCTTCACATTCTTCGTCTGTATTCTAATGAATTGTCAAATCCTTCCCACTCAGTTAATTTGGTGGGTATAAGAAAACAGATGCATGATCATTTAACATCTCTTGGTCATGCTTCCATTTGCAACATTCCTAGTAGTATGTCATTTGCTATTGTTTTTAGAATGGTTATTTCTTTCATGTAAATGGCCTGACATTACACCAGAGACACTAAGACACTGCAGTGCAGTTCTCCTACTAGATAGTGAGAATAAGTTCCATACACTGTAGTTTTACATGATGGACAAGTCAGCGTCTGCCAAGCTGCTGACCCCAAGGCCAAAACCAGCTACAGACTTCACTCCTTTGGGGACCCAGAGTTGGAATCCTTTTGTGTAGTCAGTAAATTATCTGAAGCAGTGCTTCAAAAAAATGGGTGGAGCGTGATGCTCATTGAACCAAAAATCTAACCAAGCATCTATTTCTTTCTTAATGGTGAAACATTACAACCTGTTTGCTGGCTTCTTCATTTTCTCCACACAAGGTGGACTGGCAGTCTTTCCTCTGAAGACCACTTCAGGCACTCCCATGAATTCATAAAAGTTTATGAAGAGAAGCTTTTTAAAGTACCTGCCTACATATTTTCAACACAGATCTTAGGGGTCTACTTTACTATGAAGTTCTAAAATCTTCAGTAGAGTGTGAAACTTTTAATTTTCTGTAGATTTTTCTTGGATTTCCTGATTTCCCAGATTTCCTGAGCAAAACTCCTCAGATTCTACACATGATTTACAATGCATGCTCATTGGCTTGAATTGCCTTACGTCATTGACATAGTGAACCAACATTCCCCCAAAAAATGTGCAGAAGAGGGAAGAGTAGCAGACTACATGTAGGTGTCAAAAGACTGCAAGTATGAATTTTTGTCTGTTTCCCATAAACGCAAACTGATTTTGACCCTTTTTTCTGAGGAAAAGAAAAGAATTAACTCATCAGATCAAATGCTGACACATGCTGGGGGCTTTATTTATCTAACGTATCAAAGACACCACATTTGGCACAGGAGACCAATCGGGGCTGCTATTGCTTCCAGGTCTCAGACTTCACAACTATCTGTTATTATTGTGTTTTATGGAGGGGCCACGTTACTGAATGAAACAGAGATATGACTAGGTCTGTTACAACAATATCTTGTACACAATTTTGAGGTTAGTGCTAATCTCATCGGAACATATGTTTTATTATATAACTTTATATTCCTCCTCTTTTGACTCAGCTAGTCTCTGGTCCCATACAGCATGTTCCTCTAGGTCTCACTGAATGATTAAGCCAAAGCATAAAACATTTGGGGAACACAGACTCTCATTTCCCTTGCTAGGTCCAACCTATTCCCAGTATAATGGTTGAGATTTTGTTCTTTATATTTTACTTTTCAGGAAAGGAATGGGATTAGATGCCAAGGGAGTTGCCCCATCTGTTGAGAGCACTTGTTTTCTGGTTTCTCCATGCTCTTCTCACAGATGAAGTGGCAGTCTTTTCCAGGAAGACCACTCCAGACACCCCAGTGAATTCCTAAAGCTTTAGAAAGAGAATTTTTTCAGTGGCATCTACATATTTTCAAGACAGATTTCAGAGGGTCTAGTTTTCTCCATTTATCAGCAAAGCTAGTGGAGGTGATAATTCGGTTATGTCTGAAGCTTTTCTTCATAGGTCATGACCCTAGACTTCTAGCTTTACTTTTAGGCTGCAAAAAGTTATAATTACCGTACTGCTATTATGACTGCTACAAGTTCTAACATTGTGTTTTGAAGTGATAATTAATCATTCTAACAGTCACTCTTTCCCAGTGAGTAAGCAGCAGAAACCCACCTCTAGTTTCTTAAGGTTAGATTTTTCTTTATGCTTCTCGAGTTTCATCTATCTTCCAGAATATCTTCTTTCATCAGTGTTTCACCACTGTGGAATATTTTAAGAACTACACTAGAATAGCATGCAATAAGATATTAACAGTATACCTACTAGTGCCGTCAGAATCTGCATTGCCAGCTGTCCAGCTAGTGATTCACTCCTAAATCCCATTTTAGAATTTGTTTACTAAGACTGTTCCTGGTACCAACTGTCCTAGATTGGAATGTCCTTGAAAATAGAATCTATGACAAAATTTTATACAGAGCACTTACTGCAAAATGCTCATAGGAGCTGTTCCCTGTTAGAACGTGTGGGATGCAAGAAAAGGCAAAGTAGGAACCTGGCCCACAGAAGCATGCAACTGAAATTTTATGCAGATCTACTCTGTAATCTAAAGCTGCGTTAATCCCAAATGAAGCTTTGCAACCTTGTATTGGACAAGCTTCAAGTACAGTGATAGCCACGCTCTCGTTTCCCAGAAGGGAAACAAAGTCTTTGTCATTTCCTCTCAGCTGAGGACAGTCCCCCTCTCTCTCTCCTTCTATGTCTTCTTCAGGATATGGGTTTCCACAGCAATATGGACAAATTAATGGGCTTACATGAGTTATATGAGTTAAATTTTCTCTAATCAATTTAATCTACAGGCATGTGAGTGATTGAACACACTGTTATTGCCTTTTGGAGCCCATTATTTTCCATTAACTTTTGGTATGTAACTTACATATAATGTTTTAAGACAAGATTCACTATTTTTTTTTCATAATACTCTATGTTGCCTTGGTCTCCGTCCTGTCTAGCCTTTATCAGCTAGGGTTGAATACTTTAGGATAATGTCTGTTACTGGTATCAAAGTTGCCAGGCTTGTTGGTTTAGGGCAATCTCTACTGGCCTGGTTTCTCTTGGTTTCATGTAGCGTGACGTATGCTGTTCACATTTCAATGTGAATCTTAGTGTTCCAAAAACCATGGGAGGCCATCACTCAATAGGGAAGTAATTTTCATGATTTCTCCTATTTGCCAAGGCTCCATTTGTCACATTAAGTCACATGGCCCAGATTCCAACCAATTTCAACTCATGGAAAAATCTGCAAAGTCACATTGCATGCATGAATATTAAAAATTGGGACCATTATTAAAGTTAACACTATTGTAAAACAAAATTAAAGGGAGAAAATATATAAACACCAATTTATTTATGTATCACTTGACTCAAATAATGTTACTCTAACAAATGGCTCTAAATATATTATAACTAATTCTGAGTTCTGGACTTAATTTTTCATGTATTAATAACATTTGCTCATGAAACTCATGCAGTTCATTGCTAGATATAGTCACAATCAGCATTTTTCTTACTGTGTCATTCTGGCATAATTTGACATGTTCCTCTTTTTATTTTTCTTCCTATAAAATAGTACATAGTCTTGCTCTGTTCAAGTATGATATTTTGGCAGGACAATTTAGCAAAGCAGGTTTGTTTTCTCCATCTTGAAACAACATATTTGGTCCTCACTTGTGTGAAGTTAGTAGCCACTGATACTTTTTCACTACATCTCTTTATCTCTTTATTACTGTTTGTTAAGGCTATACTTTCAGGGATCATTTCTGCAGTATGTTATTCCGTATGTTTTAAAGTGATCCTGTGCATTCTTTTAGTTCTTTGGGTATAACTTTCATACATTATTATTTAGCAATCAACCTACCCAATAAATCCTTGATTTTATTGATTTGATTTGCAAGTTTTCAAAATAAGTTGATTATCAATTTTCTCCATAATGTATCACTATTAGTTTATGTATATTTCCTAAAAAACTAACAGATTTAACTATATTGAAATTATTAATCTGTGTCATGTTATTTTCATTTCAGTGAAAATATTCCAATTTGGTAAGAATGAATCTCATCAAAATCCTTTTTGAACACATTTTTTAAGATAGTGGGAAATGCACCTAGAGTCTTCTCAGTAAGCTACATCTCTAGTCTTTTTAAAATTATTTTGTTTTGAAGCCTGGTTCTCAATAAGTCACATAGTTATCTTGGCTGGTCTCAAATTTTCAGTCCTTCTGCCTCAGATATACAGAATGTTGGGATTATAGTAATGTACCTTCAAAAGTTCTGAATGTTTTTTGTGTGACCAAGGAGTCTTATCATCCAGTATGGCAGAATGTCCAAGGCAAATGTTATTCTTTATTTTCACCATACTACAATTCAGCCATTAACCCAAGAAACTCCAATTCTTTGGCACTAAATTGTATTTTAAGATGACAACTTAATATTAGCCATGCTCATTTCTTTAATTCTTTCTGTAGCTTTAATTTTTTAACTGTTTCCTCATGTAATTAGCATATATGCAGATTCTGAGATTAGCATATGGGCATATTTCTAGGTTATTAATCTGCATATCACAACATTCCTGTGCTTTTTCCCCATTGCCAGCCAGTCTTCTGTGTCCATAAGTTTGACTTCAGGGCTTCAACCAACAGAAGACAGAAAATGTATTTATGAATATAATGGTTGTATTTGTATGGACACGTACACAGTCTTTTACTTGTCATTATCCTCTAACAAAAGAACACAGCTCCATTTGCATATTATTTATGTTGTATGGTGCATTAAGCAATCTAAAGGCTGTGTAAATCATAGAAGATGTTATGTGTTGGCTATGCAAATACTATTTCTTTTCTTAAGAAATTTGAGTTCCTGAGCATTACAGTGTCTATGGGAGCTCCTGATACCAATTGTCCACGATTATGGAAAGTTCATCATACTTTTTCAGAAAGGTGTAGCTACTTATTAATAACATGAAATAAAATTCACACAACCTTGTAGAGATTCACAAAATATTTATTTTAAATAATATTTCATCACTTCATTATAGTTATTCTTCTTGAGAAGGAAATGATTCTTTTTCATAAATTATTTTTTCTTAAGAATTTAATTTTATGTTACATAATGTATTTTCCAAGTATCAAACTTCTCTGTGTATTTACATCAAAGTAATGCTTAATAAGCTATCTGCTATAAATATAATTCCTACTACGTTTTAACTTATATATTTTTATTTTTGTAGTTTTTCATAGGTTTAGTCTTTATAATCTTAATTGATACATATGTACCTTTCACTTCTTTTATAGTTTCAAAATTATAAAATTACATTTTTCTTTCATTTCATTGTGGTTTTAGTAACCCAGCTGTAGTAAATGAAAACAGTATTTTCTGTCAATACCAGCACTGTCCCCCAATCATGTATCTATTTTCTATACTTTATTCATAAGTTTTAATAACATGAAAAAGCTGTTCTTACTTCAACAGAAGCCATTTGTATGGATTAATCAATGCAATAATATCACTAAACATTTCTTTTCAGAATCATTGCAAGTTAGGGAAAGAACCATGAGGTTATTTCTGGAGGCTTCGCCATCTAAGAAGACATCACTACAGTGGCTCTGCTGAAAACAGAGTTTACTAGACATAGGAGCAAAGAGAAAGAACCAAACCATGTTTTAGAGATCAAACAGTGGTGTAATGTGGGAGAAAAGGAGGTACAGTGGCTGTCAAGTTAGGGGCCATTTCAGTGATGGGACCTGCTCAACATAAGGTATTGTGTGGGGGTTAGATCAATTCGATATAGCACATATGTAGACTGTGAGACTCATGCAAAACTCCAGGTGAGATGTAGATTTGATCGCCACTAAAATTCAATCCATAAAGCAATTTAAAATACTCAAAAGAACAAAGAAAAGAGAACAAAGATATAGTATTCAGGAACACACATATTTAAACTAAGGGCAGCAACAAATTAGAAAAAGAAATCTCCAAAGATGATATCATTTGCTGTACACTCTAACACATGGTTCAGGTAGATCAAGCAATTTGGAAACTAACATCTAACTATGTCAGTTGGTAAGGCTCTGGAGCCCCTGGAGATTTCTAACTACCTGTTGATGGATACAAAAGTTCAAGTAAAGATGCCCGAAGTTATCTGATTCTTGAACCTTAAACATGATGTTTAAAATAAAAGTTAAAAAACTAAATAAACTTAAAACTGTAATAAGATTATGATAAATATGTACTGATTCTTTTGGAGGGAAGAATTTCCTAAATTTGAAAATATTAGTAGAAACCTTAATTATAGACAAAAAGATATTTTGATAAAAGTTGTAAATATATACATCTAGTAACCACATGATAAAAGCACTTGATAAGCATATGTGAGACCCTAGGTTCTATCTCCAGCACCATATGCAGACACATACAAACACACACACACACACACACACACACACACACACACAAACAAAACCTTAGAAAAAATATAATATTTTAAAATAAAGTGTTTATTCTTACAAGTTTTCATTTCATATGTATTAAGTTCCTACAATTTGTTTTAAAACACCTGATATGGTGCAGAAACACCAAATCTCACAAGAGCCCTGAAAGCTTTAATGCACTATCCCTACCTGAGAGGAAGTACAAGACCTGTGGGGCTGAGATGAGAAATACAATTGGCAGCTGACATGAGCTTTGCCAGCTGGAGCAGATGGTACAGATATGCTCTGGTTCTGTGCCACAGCCTCTCCCTGGTGAGAGACAAGTGTATGCCAACAAAAAAGTTGGAAGCTGCCCTCCTACTGCACAGATATAAGATTTTTAGGGGAATACTGTTTAGCTGTTTTCTCGCTGTTTCATAAGGTCAAGTACCTTTCAAAGTACGTAATGTAAGATTTTAAAGAAAGGTGTAAGAACAGAAACACCATTAGAATATGATTTATCCTATAAGATATTTGCCCAAACATTTAAATTGGTCATTGATGGGGGTGACACCTGTCACATTTGATAAAGATTATAGTTTCTTATGAATTCTTTGAACATAGTACCAAAGATGTTCTGGCTTTTCTGAAACAGTTGTTCCTCCGTCATGTAGAATTCCATTAGGTAAATATTTGCCAACCAGGAAACAAGTCTATAAACCCTTGTCATCAATTGGTAAATGCAAAAGTAAGGCTTTCTTCCTTGTTTCTCTTCACTGAAATGACTAGAATTTGAAGTGTATTTATAAAGCAAATTACTATTATCAAGTAGCCTATCAAGTGGTCTTTCTTATTTCTCTGGCTTGAGCCAGACAGCAGTTTGCCAATTTGCAGGTGAATATGAGAGCATAAGGATTCAGTCCAGCAATCTGGTACCACTGGAAAAGTATACACACAATGGGGAGTGAGGCACACAGGGCATGACACTGCGTGGCTTTCCCCAGAGGCAATGAATACGATGGATGACACTTCAAAGTATCAAAGAGAATCAAGTATTCACTTGTTATGAAAAAACAATGTAGGACAATAAATAAGAGGAAAATGACTTTAAAACTCAGAGAAAGATTTTGTGTCCCAGGATAGCTTATTTCTGTGAAATTATAAACTCTTAACATCCCTAACAAACACATGGCCCAAACTGTATAACTCGCTGACAACCTCATAACGTTTATTTTTCATGTCCAACATCTTTGAAACTTCCAAACCCTGACTTCCTCTTCTACCTTCCTCTAAACCTCCTTTTCATTTTTCCTTTTCATCCAGCATAGACTCCAGGGTCTCTTACTTGTAAATATCTTCAACTTTTCTTTCTGACTGTATTCTACATCAATTGTAGTCACTTGGAATTAAATAGAACCAAAGTATTCATCCTTTAATTTTATCTAAATTTACTTAACCATGCTAGGAAACCAGAAGCACACACTTTAGTGTGGCTTGGTCAAATGTTCTCAACTCTTCCAACCTTTTCTAGGTGTTCTATCCCTTTCAGTATGTACCTTGCTTCACAAATTAAATCTAGTGACCATTAGATGAGATGCACTCCAATTTCTGTCACAAAAATTTACAAGCGCCTCTATTACTACTGAATTTATTTTTTCTTAATACAAGGTAGAAGTCATCTCTTTCCTGTTGAACAAGTGATACACATTTGGAAAGACATCACATCTCAGAGCAGTTGGACACTTTACAGAATGGCTACTAATTGATAACATTGATAGACAAATGTTCTGGACATTTGCTGGATAGCAATCAATGAAATCAAAAGTTCTATAAATTCAGGTAAATTATTCCCATTTAAATGAGTCTTCCATGCTGGGTGTGGTGGTGCATGTCTGTAATCCCAGTATATGGGAGGCTGAGACAGGAAGATCATTTGAACTGGATACCAGCCTGGGTTACAGAATGAGGTCAAGGCCAGCCTGAACTGCATAATGACAGCCTGTCTGAGAAAGACAACAAAAATGAGGGTTTTGCCACGAGTTTCAATATCTTTTCAATTTAAATAAGTAGAAAAGTCTATTTATAATTATATCAATGATCTAGATGTGTATCACTATCTTTTTTGGCATGCGTTTAATATGACGAAAGACCCAGAAATGCTGCTATTATTTTAAAGAAGGGGAGATTTTTCTTCAACTTGTTCATTAACTGGTCCTGTGAGATTGATATTCTACTTTTATAACAAATATACATCATATTTTAAAATAGTATATAAGAAGAATAAAGCAAATGGAATGAGGACGCTTAATGGGTTGGAACTTGAGAAGGACTGGCATTGCAGGTGTAGCTAAGAGTGATTTCTGCACCTAGATTTGAGGGAGGTGATAGATGTAGTCATTTGGTAATGAAAACATGCACACAAACTACGAGCACCACAAGAGGAACTCCAGCGGTGCGCACTACGGCGTGTGGATGATGATAGCTGAGGAGGGTGTGTCTCGGGGGCAGTGAGCAGTGCGGCGTTGGTGTGAAAATAGTGACCGACCCAAATAAAATCTCTACGTGGAGATCGTTCACCAAAAAAATGGGATTTTTCTGAGAACACTAAACTGTTTCATTCCAATACTGCAGTAATATATAATAATCAAAAGCTTACAGTAATCTTAATGTCCACTTACAAAGTCTGAAGCAATTGCATTTCTTTTACTCAGAGTTTAGTAAACTTTACATAAATAAAATATAAATTTTAGAAACTTCTTGCAATGGAATTTTCACGTATAGAGAACAATAATAAATGCCTCTCAAATGGATTTTAAAGTTTGAATAGCAAAGTAACTATAAAGTTCTCCCATCTTACTTTAAATTATGGTATTGAATAGCAAAATTTCTATATTAAGTTACATTTTATATAACTATATGCTGCTATCATATACATATATATGTGTACATAATCTACCATTTATTATCAGTGCATATTTTGATATGTAATATTTTTTGTGGGAAATTAATATATGTACATACCATATCTGGATCTGCTTTGCTTCCTCCTTCCCTCCTGTCTCCACTATATTTCTGCATGTGGTTGGTGAATATTATCACACTTTGGTCCTTAACCTCAGTCTTTAAGGATTAGTGGTGTAAGACCAAACACCTATAGGCATCCTGTTGACATTTTTATTCCTGTACGAGGTTATTCCTAACCTCAACATTAGAACATTTTTACTAAAATATAAATGGTTAATGCCCTTATATTTTCGCATCAGTATATATCCAAGGAGAAAAGTGAGCCTATATAACAAATACCACATTCATGAAGACCGAATTTCATATTAGAATTTGTCCTAATTAATGGAGTGTGTGTTGAGTGGTGACATGAAGAATGAGAAGAATGCACCCCGCTTTGGCGCCTTAGAAATGAGGAGTAGGAGTACCATCTGCTTTGGAGAAAACCGCTTTTACCCATCAATTAAATGTGTGTAAGCATTGTAAAATTTTCTCAAAAGATGTCTGTGCGCCTTACATTAAATGCCATTTATAAAATTAAATATAAATATTCATAAGTAGAACATGTAGGTATGCACAATGGTGAATCTTTTGTTTGAACAAAACCCCCATCAAAATGGAACATTGTTGAAGGAACAACAAAACACTAAATGAAGAAATGCTCAATTGTTGGTCACATAATGTTCTAAGAGTGGGTTCACGGATCTCAATGCTGTCTTCATCATTGCTACAAAACCTTTCTTGTTAAAAAATTCTCTGAATTATAAAGAATTAAAGAGATATTTTAGTTGCCTACTAATTTGGACAAAGACTTTTTAAAAAAGAATTATAGAATACTGTTGCACATATCTTTGTATCTGAGCTGAACTTGATTGTCTGCTTTCTCAAATCTAGATTATTGTCTGTCAGAAAATTTAATTTAAAGTCCATAATAATTCTATAAAAATGAGCTATAGGTCACTATGTTTTAAATTAAATGACAACTCCAGTGGTTTGGACTCTTAAAAGTCCAAAGATGAATGCAAATGCTTATACTATTCAATTATTTTATAAGTATTTTACTGTTACATAAAATTTCTAAAAGTTAATAATTACCTGGGATAAAATCCTACTATGTGTGTCTTATTTAAATTGGAGTGCATTGTTTTTTGTTTTACAAATATTTATACTTTTTCAAGGTACTCAATATCATATCATACTTTATGTACATATATGGTATATTTATAATTTCTAAATTTGCAGTACACATAGGACTGCTCTTAAGTATTGACAATTTTTTAAAGATGCTCTCTATATATTTCTAAAATAGTCTTATCTTGGCTATTTTCTTTGAATACTGTACTTTTCCACTTTATTTTTAATGAAGCATTTTTAAGTTATACTTGGTCATTGTTAAAATGCATTTAATTCTGTTTAATTAATAATTTAGCTCACATAAGCACATATGTGCTTTTTGGTAAATTCTTTTTTTAAGATAACTGAAAATTTAATTGAATATGATCACTTCTCCTAAGAAAGACAAGTAGTTTCCAAAGGCAGTGAATCTGCGAGAACCCTGTAGACAGGTTGTGGGTAATTGTATAGTTCAGGCTTCACAGAACTTCTGCCTGAATCCAATGACTCCATAGTGTCTCTATCCACATAAGGAATCTGAGACCCTGTGTGTTTTCACAATGGCTCATCTGTTTTGGCTGAAATTCAGTAAAACTCTGGTCAACTCAAACTCTTTATCTGACTTCTTAATCATTGATTTTCACTAAATTAATGAGTTATGGTTGCTGTGGTTGTTGAGTTAATTGTTGAATTTGACTAAAACTACTTAAATAACATTTTTAATACATAACTGTACATATTGATGAGAATGTATTCTCAGTACTTTTAAAGAAGCTTTTCATTAATTTGAGTTATATTGCATAAATGTAATGCATTTCATTTTCTTGAATGTATATAAAGCTATATACACTGTTCCCGTCGTCATGTTCTTAGCATTTTGACAAAAGATTTTATCAAATACTAATAATTTTGTATGTAGCACATGAATACTTAGGTTTGGATATGGTTTGGCTGTGTGTATTCTGTTCTCTGCAGCTACAACATGTGATTTTAAAAATAAAGCATACTTATTTAATAATACTTATGTAAAGTGGATGAAACCTATGTGAGTTATTAAAATTTGACACTCTTTGCATGAAAGAAATATGGTCTCAAATTGGAAAAAATATTTGGAAGTGAAGTTGGTATAAAATAGTGAGATTTTAAAAAAAGACTAAAGAAATAAGTGTTGTAAAATGCTTAGTTCAAGTATTATAAACTTGATGTAACTTTTCCCATTTGCTACAAAATATCTCCTTTTAATTGTATAAGATATTAATTATAGAATTTGCCTCACCTTGCTAAAAAGAAACCATTTAAGGAGAAAGTACTGACTAATAGTTTTGTGAATGAATACTTAAATAGCTTCAGGAAAGTAGTACATAGAATGCTGTGATAATGCATTCACTTTTATTATCTAAATTGCTTTAACTTCAAGGAAATGACTAACTTCCAGTCTTTAGACACTTTCATATACTCCACAGGTAGCTAAATAAACAAAGGGAAATCAATAATTCACTAATTTGGAAATATTTTATTCTTAAACACAGAAATTACATACAGAAACTTTTAACAAGTTATTAAGGTTCCTCAATGATCCAATACACTGTATACAAACATCATGCCAAATCTACTTAAAAATGGGAAACTATTCTGACCATGACTACCACAATTGGAATGACGCTTCCATGCTTAAAATTTTAAATGCTAAGTAAATAACACTGTGTAAATTGTGGATCCCTGTGACACAATATCTAGCATCTAGCATGTCTTAGAACTCAAGTAATAGTAAGTAACAATATTTAAAGACAGGCAAATATTCATTTCTACTAATTAAATAAAAAATCATCCAAAAGCTTTGTAATTTCTGTTACAAATTCTGCATTTCTCTCCTTTAAATAGCACTTGGAAATGGAAAAGAACAGACAGAATGAAGTCTGGAGATTCAATTAAAAGAATGGCAGGCAGGGATGGGGCAAGCGGGAGGGGTCTAAGTATCAAGCACCAGGGGATGGAGCTTGGATGTTGCTGCCAAGTTTCACTCCTGCAAGAGTTATGCTTACTTTGCTTCCATAGCAAGGTGAACAGAAGTGTCCGTAGATGCACATAGGCACCTTCTGCTAGACTAAGCTCATGGGTTTAACTGAACAGGACTGTTTCCCTCCATGACAATTAGTAGTGGTAATAATAAGAAGAATCACCATCATCATCATCTTGCTACTTTTAAATTGCTGACTATTTGGAAGGTTAATTTGTATGTACAAAAGTGAGGGTTTTTAAATAAATATACAAAAGTTTTATACTATTAAATTCGTTTGGGCTGGGAATAAAGCAAGCATGTGTGCATGTGTGTTTGTGTTTATTCACAAACTATAAAAAGGTAGAAATCTATATCATTAAATGTTTAAAATTTTCTCAGACCCCAAGCTGAAATGTTGACTGCTGCAAGTATAACTGGTTTGAGAAAACCATTCTATGTACCTGGATCAGTTACAAATTCCCGACACTAATTGATCAATACATTTAGAAAAGGAAGAAAAGTATCATTCTCCAAAAACTAACCAACTTAATTTGGTTTTATTTTGTCCTGATCCTTCTAGTGAAAGGGTCTACATTTATTAACAAGTTTAAAAGAATATAAGAATAATTGTAAGATTGAAAATTTCATACTTTTAAAAGAAAGTGATACATGAAAACATTATCTAAATGAAAGTGTTATTTTGCTTTACAAAATTCATAACAATCCATCTAATTTAAACATTGGCTTTAAGGCTGGGGATATAGCTCAGTGGAATAAGCGCCTGACTGGCAAGTGCAAGGTCCTGAGTTTGATCCCTAGTACTGAAAACAAAAAAACACACAAAAAAATTCCCTTTATGCTTCAAATCATTGAAAATGTGCCTTTAGCCTTAAAAACCATAAAGAAAAGTGTTTATGTACCACATATGCTATTACACAAGGATTTAAAGTTTTTTGGTTTATGTGTTATTTATTTGGCTTATATATACAGATATAATATTTTAATGTTGACTATAACACAAAATAATGTATAAAAATAATTAAAATGAAAACAGATTTCATTATATTTAGAATAGAACAATTATCTTAGTTTGGACATGTACTAATTTCCCCTTTAAATAGACCCATTATAATTATTAATTTGAATCTGCAGAAATTTCATTTGAAAAATAGGTGATATAATCATTAATAGTACTTCAGTAGCACTGCTCTCCTTTTTAGTTTTTATCTAGTTAACAACTTGTAAAATAAATTACAACTGTCTTTCTCTTAAAGCAAAAACTATTATTTGATAATATTTAAAATTCCATCATGTTGTATAATTCAGTTCATTTGTGTGCACATACTAAGATGGTTATTAGAAATGGACATGAAAATTATGTAAAACAATAAAGTGAGAAAAGAGTACTTCATGACCAATTGAGTTTTAAAAACTGATTTTATAAAAAATAACGAAGCAATTAGCATTATAGATGTAATCTACAATATAACGTTGAGTGCCTGTTTCTTCTAAAATTACAGAGCCTTTCTGTAAAATTAGATTACATAAAATTATAAAACATCAAGCACAATCCAAATGGAAATAAGAGTTAATTTTAAAGTTACCTGCATGAGACAAATGGATTCAAAAGCATTAATCTGTGTGACCCAACATATAAATGTATGGTTTGTGAGAACAGCAGTTAAAGCTGTAGTTGTGGAGGTTCAGGGTCTATTATTCAAGATGAGTTTGTATGAACCTGAACTAGATTGCTGTAAATTTAGGACTTTAAATTTTCCCTAAATATAAAACTAAGTATTTTCAAAATATGCACAGTAGGAGTTAAGAAGAGAATCAAAACTTTATTGAACATTAACTAAATATACAAAAGACGATAATAGAGGATATGAGGGACCAAAGCAAAAAGCTGTAAGACATAGAGAAGCCGATGCAGTGTGTCCATCCTTATCAATTTTTTTATCCACTTTAAACAAAAATGAGCTGAACTCTGATAAAAAGAAACAAATTGGTAACACGAGTTAAAAACGAAAAATCAAAATGAATAAGAAGAACAAGATCCAATGACCTACTGTCAATGGGAAACTCATTTTCGGAAATTAAAACTTTAATAAATAAAACTTCCTTTATCTCTTATAGCAGTTTTCATGTAAAACTACTTGGCCTGACATGAACGCCATCACCTTAGGTCTCTCGGTTGCTTTCTCTATGCCATGATTTTTCTCATGCTGTCACTCTTTATACCTTGAACTAAAATAAGACAGAATCACGCACCAAATAGAACACCCCCAAAATGTACAACGTGAAAGCTGACAGAATTGAAGACAGAAACACGCAATTCTTAAAAACTTCATTGTTTTGCTTGCAATGTATAGAAATGATGGATAAAACATCTAGACAGGATACCAACAAGGAAAGCGATGACTTGTGCGATACTATGAATCAGCTACACCAAACAACATACGTAAAACACTGCATGTAACACTAGCACTAAACACACTCTTTTCAAGTGCACATGGAACATTTTCTGTAGTAGATCTTACGGTAGGTCACAAAATAAGTCTCAATAAATAAAAAAGTTGAAGATGTATCATATTTCTTTTCTGACCACAATGAGTTGGAGTTAAATATCAATAACAAAGAAAACTAGGAAATTCACAAATATGTGAAAAGTATACAATGCACTTACAAACCACCAAAGGGTAAAAGTGAAAATCACAAAGGAGGTTACCAGATACTGAGGACAAATAGCAATGAGAACAGAGCATGACCAAGCTACAGGTTTGGGGCAAGACATTGCTTAAGGGAAATTTATACATATAAATGCCTACACTAAAGAAAGGTGAATGGACAAAAATCAACAGCCGAAGTTTATATTTTAAAGAACTAGAGATGGAAGAATAAATGACCCCAAATGTAGTAGCACAAAGGAAATAAAAAATATTGCAGTGGAAATAAGTAAAGGAAAAAAGCAAGAAGACGATGGAACTAACACCATTGAATATTGGTTCTTTAAAAAATCAACAGATTGGACAAATCATTAGCTAGACTGACCAAAACCAGTTAAGTTGGAAATGAAACTGGGACCAGCACTGCACAATTCAAAGAAATAAAAAGGATTTGGAGTGAATAACATGATCAATTTTATACCACTAGCTTTGAAAACCCTCAAACAAACAAACTATTTGAAATACACAAATTACCAATAATAACTGAAGAATAAACAGAAAAAGTGTATAACAGGTAAAGGAATTGAGACCATAATCAACAACTTCCCAATGAAGATAATATTAGAAAGCTGTATAAGCAAATTTTGCCACACGTCATGTAAATAAGAATTAACGTCAATCCTTCTCAAACTTTTCTGTAAAATTGAAAAGTATCACTCTGTAAGATATTACTCTGATATCAAAATCAGATAAAAATATCATAAGAAAATCACATATCAATATTCCTTGTGTGTAAAAATATAATGAACTCCAACGAATCTTGGCAAATCAAATCTAATACAATATTAAAAGATTACATACTATGACCAGGTAGAAGCTATTCTAGGAATTCAAAGATGTTCAAAAACAAACAACAAATAAAATACACAATGTTTGTAGAATAAAAAAGAAAAAAGTATACTCTCAATTAAAACAGAAAAGATACTTGACAAAATTGAACACCCCTTCATAATAAGAACTCAGTGAACTAGGAATAGATATCAACTCCCTAAATATAATAAAAATCGATGTGTGCTCAGAGGTAAAAGAACTTTTAAGACATAAGGAAGCCTAATTTCAGTACTTCTAGTAATAGTACGGGAAATTCTAGAAAAAGTAATTAAACACAAAGGAATTAATAAAATGCATCCAATAAAAAGGTAATAAAAGGATCTCTGTTCACATATGCAAATATTTTATATACTAAAAATTCCAGATATCACATATACACACACTTATGTGCTCTCATTAAAGCTCAGGAACAAATACAGTAAAATTAAATAGTTGAGGGGCTGGGGATATAGCTCAGGGGAGTAAGTGCCTGCCTAGCAAGTGCAGGGTCCTGAGTTCGATCCCCAGTACCGCCAAAATAAATTAAATAAATAAATAAATAAATAAACAGTTGAATGTCAACACTAAAAAATTCAGTGCATACATATGTCTTAAAAATAAACAAAGATAAAAGGAAATATATAATTATATCTATTATGCTAAAATAGCTAAGAATATATTTAACCAGGGAGATGAAAAACATGTACATTGAAAATTATAGAAAGAATTATTGGCACATGCCCATAATCCCAGCATTTGGAATGTTGAGCTACGAAGATCACTGCAGATTTGAAGACAGCCTGGGCTACATAGTGAGACCCTGCCTCAATAAAACAAATAAACAAAATTACTGGACAAAATTTAAAAAGAACTTCTATTTAGAGAAGGAAATTCATTCTATGTTCATAAGTACAATATTTATTATATTGGTAAGATGTCAGTAATAACAAAGTGATTAATAGATTCATCTTAAAATTTATCAATGCAGTAACCCAGCGATTGTCAATGGGTAATATATTCCAAGACCCCAGTGGATGCATGTGTGCATGGAGCATACTCAAGTCTATTTAGGCTACATTGTCGTTGACTATAATATATAATTATCTATAAAAAAGGTTAATTTATAATTTACACACAGGAAGACATTAACAACAATAAGTAGCAAAGATAGAATAATGATACAGATATATTATAATAAAACATGAGAATTTATGATGTTATACTATTTTAAAAAGCATTTCTCCTCTTCAGTGCATCTGATTTTACAACATCAGTACTCTTGTGCTTTGGGACCATTTTAAGTAAAATAAAGTTTGCTTTAATGCTAGCACTGAGAGACTGTGACAGTTGATCTGGTAACCGAGAGAACTCGTCTGTGCCGAGAGCAGGGAAAACCTGTACGCTCACCAGATAGAGAGGACGGCATGGGGCGTCATCCGCCTACTTAAGGTGTTGCACAGCTAAAACTTGTGATTTCTAATTCCAGGAAATTTTCATTAAATATTTTGAAATGATGACCTACTCCATAAAACTGAAATAAAAGAAAAGTGAACCTGTAAATGAGAAACTACTGTATTCCACTCTTTCAAACAAAATAAAAACCTGATCCTTAAATTCGTATGAAATTGTAAGGCAACTCCAGCACCAAAAACAGACTTAAAATAGAGGAGAAGACTTGTAAGGTTTGCATTTTTGAATTTCAAATGTAGACTAGAATCTATAGTTCTCACAATAATGTGGCACTGACATATATATATATATATATATATATATATATATATATATATATTAATGGAATACAACTGAGAATTGATAAACAAAACCATGTAGTAAAGATGAATTTATTAGTGGCAAGGGCTCCAACTCTATTTAATGGAAAAAAAGATTTTTTTCTTTTAAAATGAAAACAGCACAACTAGATTCCATATGCAAAAGAATACATTGGATTCTATCACATACCATGTAGAAAAATCAATTTAAAATGAAGCAATGACTCGAATGTAGACAGAAACCCATACCGTGTAGGAGAAACCTAGTTAATCTTTACGACTTTGCATTTGAGAGTGAAATGAAGTAATTACTTATTTCATACACAACAGAAAAGATAAAGCAGATATAAAATTGGGCTTAATAAACATTTAAAAGATACTTTTGAAGAGAGACATCAGCAAAATACAAAGGAGAAGCATGTAATGGGAGGAAATATTTGAGAATTTTATATCTGATAAAGGGTTTTATTGAGAATAGAGAAATAACTCTTAATATTCCACTATAAAAGAAAAATAACACTATTTACTAGGCAAATCTTTTTCCAGTAATAGGAACTGTTAGGTGTTCTTGTAGGACTTGGCAAGTAGGGGTGATGGCCACACAACACAGTCAATGGAATAATGGTACTGAGTGATGTACTTAACAACCTTAGCATGATGCACGTTGTTATAAATATATAATGAGATACATGTCATATACAAAAATGTTACATATATAACTGTTGTAAAACTCCCTCATGCACAAAATATAAACAACAGTATCAACAAACTTCAAAACTAAGAGTTACGTGAAATAATATTAGGGGTTTTGATTTATAGAAATATAATTGTAGTAAGTAAATAGAAACATATTTTAGCCAATGCAATATTCCAAATAAAACAGAAATAAAGTCTTTTGCATGAAATTTTGTTTCTTTTATTTTTGAGCATTAGAAGCTATAATAAAACTATCAATTGTTAAAATAATATTAAATAACTAACACTAAAGTATAGAATTCATTTCACATTCTTATTTTGTAGTGCATATTTTGGTACACATTAATTACTCTCATTGTAGGGACTTTGTTCATACACGCGCGTCATAATTCCTTCTACAGTTCCTTCCTGTCCCTCTTCTCCCCTTCCTCCTCATTCGATCTCTTGGCCCCTTCCCATTCGCCAGTTATCCACTTTCCAGTTTTCTATTATCTATCTTTCATCTTGCTCCTTTATTTCTTTATACTTTGAGGTTTTCTTATAAGAGGAACCATGTGATGTTTAAGCTTGTGGTCACATTTACTTCGCTAAATATTACATTCTCAATCTATTTTCCTACAAGTGATTCAAGTTTATCCCTCTTGCTACACAATATAACTTCACTGTGTTTTAATACTACATGTTCTTTATCTTTTCATCTGCGGATAGACATATAGGCCACTTCCATGCCATTATACATTGTGCTAGCATGAGCATGGGAGTGCATATATCAGTGAGGACTTTAACTCTTTCAGCAAGATTGTGAGAAACATCATATCTGAGACAAATGGATTTTCTAATTTTAGTTTTTGAGAAATCTTCACACTAAATTCCATACTAGCTTACATTCCCACTGACAATGTACATGGGATCCTTTTCTCCACAACCCATCCAGAATTTGATGTGTAATTCCTTCATAGTAATCATTCTTTGAGGTGTAAGATGGAACCTTAGTGTTGTTTAATGTGCATTTCTTTCCTAGTCAGAAATGCTGAGAATTGTTCATGTATGAATTGGTCATTTGTGCTTCTATTGAAAAGCATCTACTCCTTTCAGTTGCCCTTATTTATGGAGTCTTATTTTGAAAGTTTTAATTTTTTTGAGTTCTTTCTATATAAGCTATATGTTAGTCCTCTAGCCAAAGAGTAGCTGGAAAATATTATTCATATTGTATAGATCATCTCTTCACTTTGTTGGTTGTTAATTTTGCTGTGGAGAAGATATTTAATTTGATATACTTGCATTTGTTGATTCTTGATGTTATTGCTTCAGCAATTGGAGTTCATTGAGAAAGTCTTTGCCTATCCCCGTGACCTCGAGTCACTATCTTCTCTTCCAGTGGGTTTTATGTTTCTATTTTCTACTTAGATCATTGATCCATTTTGATTTCTGTTTATTATATGGTGAGAGGGATGAGTCTATACTCAGTTTTCTGCATGTGGACAGCTAGTTTCCTCATCAGTATTTAGCTGAAGAGGCTATTGTTCTTTTGCTATACGTTTTTGGGTCCTTTGTTAAAGATCACATGGGTAAATATATATTTATAGTTGTTAGCTCTCCCTGTTGCATTGCTCCCTTAAATAACATGTAATGACCTTTATTGGTCTGTTTTAACTTAAAATTTTATGTGTGAAAATTCATACTTTGTTTTCTTTCAGGGTCTGAGTGCATGGAATATTTTATTCTATCCTCTGATTTTTTTGGTTTATGGATTTCTTTTTGGATTAGATTATTCTCTTAAGTGCAATAAAGTGTTGAGTTTTTTTTTTTTTTTTTAATCCAGGCTGTCAGTCTGTGCCTTTTAATTGGGAAGTTGTGACCATTTACACTGAGAGTTCTTTCTGAACGGTGTTGACTTCTTCCTGTCACTGCATTCCTTTTCTGTTGCTGACTTCTTTATCTTCCCTCATTTTTGTGTTATCTATTACCTTGCTTGATGTACTTATTCTATGCAAGTCTTGGCTTTGTTGGCTTTATGGTTTCTAGTTAATTTTGAATATTATTTGAAGCGCTAGATTGGTTTTCATGAACTTCTTAAGGTACTCCTTGTCATGTAATTTCCTTATTTGTTCATCAGTTCTGAAAGACAGTTATATAGGTTATTTTTGTGTGGGTTGAAAGCTGGTAATTTTTAGGGATTGAAACTCTTCGATCTAAATTTCCCTAGCCTTTATGGTTTGTGTTGGAAAGTTTGACATAATCCCTTATAACTAGTTTTGTTTTGTTTTGCTTTTATCTGACAGCTGTTCAGACCCTGTCTTTGGGTTGCACTTTTCAAAATTTGGCTATGACTTGTTGTGCGGTGGTTCTTTTGTGTTTGTCATCACTTGGCATTCTGGCCTTGCTTGCTTCTATGTTGCTTTCTTGCTCCATTATTGTAAGATTTCTGGTAAGATTTCTCAAACAGGTTTTTTATTCCATGTGTGCTATCCTTTAACTCATGTCTAACTCCAGTTAGTCTTCTTGTGTCATCTAGTATTGTTAGATGAATTTTTGCTCTTACTGTTTTTAAGTATTTCATCATGTTATACAATTATTACAACCTTGTTTTCATATTGGCCATTTCTACTGTTCATAAATTCAATCAAATTCTTTATCTCCAAGATTTATGTGTGGCACATACCCATGGAGTCTATTTATTTGATACATGTATCATTTATGTTTTGGTCAAAACTTTCCAGTTTTATTTGTTTCTGCCATGACCACTTTGGTCAGTTTGTTTGATACTTCCATTATCTTTAGGGTCATCTTTGAGCTCACTGAGATTCTTTGCTTCCTCTGTAATCATTTCATGAAGCTAAGCTATTTGGTATTTCATTTCATCTTCACTGGTGATCTCTTTGGGCAGAGTTTGGAGTATTTGAAGGCATTTTATGTTCTTCCTTTTGCATATTTTATAAGCACACGCATGTGCATGTGTGTGTGTGTATGCGTGTGCATGTGTGCGTGCATATGTATGTGTGATGCAAACTGAAGGGTGAGATCAAATAAAATGAAGAGGACTTGAGAGTGTTTGTGTAGGCAGTAGGACGTATGCAGCTGGATAGACATGTATTTACAGGTGGAGCAACGCTATGGGATTGTTGAAACCTGTTAATATGTTTAAAAATACTTTTGTTTGGATCCTCCAGTTGAGTTATATTAAGGTTTGCTCTTATATGTCTGTGAATAGCACCGTTTAATTTATAGCACTAGTTAAGTCTCATTCTTTATTGTATGTATGCAGAACCTCCAATATACATATACATAATAATATCATATATATATTCCAAATAGAAAAGTGCAGAAGAGGAGGGGGAAGGTAGAGATGAAATAATGGAGAAGACAGGGAAAAAAAGAATAGAGAGTTACAAGTGTCAAAAAATAAGACAGGAAACACTAAAAGAAGCACAAAGAGACATTAAAAACAGAAAAAAAGATAATACAAATTTTTAAAATATAAGAAAACAATAAATACAACAACCAAAAAAAACAAAAATAAAATAAAAGGTCTAAAATATACAATAGATATTGTGAAATGGGAAGAAACTCTTCAAAAGAAAGAGTGACCTAGAATGGGGGAAAGGGGGAAGGAAGGAAGAGAAAAAGAAAAAAAGGAAGTAATACTACCAGTGTCTTTTAGTTCACTGAAAAGGAAGGTTTGTGCTAAAATCAATTGGAGAATTTTTATGTCCATATCTTGTACTCTGAGTAACTATGTTAAAGATAACAATAGGCAACCTATTAACTGTTGCTATTGTATTATTTTGTTATGAAATTTTATTTTACTTTTTTCTACTAAAAAAAAGAATTCACAGAGAAGACAATAAAAAAAATAAGGCCTTCACGCAATGATTTTCGCTTTAACCAAAAACAGCTGCACAGCTGTCCCTCTGCTGGAGACAGTCCCACTGCGGGCAGCCAAGCGGTTTCCCTCATGGACCCATCAGTAGCCAAAGCTGAACTCAAGTCCTAGTCGCAAGCTGTGTTCTTGATGGGATGTCCTGTAGTCCTCCACGGCTCCCATGGCTTTAAAGGATTTACAGGGTAAATATTATGGACACGTCTGTGCGTCCCCCTCCCCCTCCCCCATGGCATTCCTTATCCATTTCTTTTTCTAGCCTTGTTTGACAAGCTACCAGCCCAGGTAACTGTTTACCGTCTCTCAGCCCACAGATGTCAGTCTGTCTCAGCCCCAACCCTGGAAAGAAAGATCAATCCTAGGCTCCAGAGAGGACCTGTTTTGCCAGTGTGGAGAGGGCTCCAGAGCCTCGCAACATTTCAGGCATTTCAGTTGTTTGGGAAACAGTGGCAGAGTGCATGCTCTTTTCCGGCTCCGCCAGATTGCCCTCTAACCTAGCTACTGGCCTCTGCCTCTCCTCTTATCCGCTCTTCACCGAGTATTCATCTGTCTTCTTCTCAGCAATCCCCGGCCTTGTAGTCCTGAGACTGGGTACGGCAGGCCTTCCTCTTGGGCGCTGTCGGGCGGTCATGGATGGTGTGCGAAATGTCGCCCAAACATAGCTTTCCCACTGTATGTGGGGAGAATAGGCAGGGTTTATCTCTTTGTTTGTTTGAGTTTTCGGTGTCAGGCAAAGCCTCTCTCTCCCCACAGGCCCTCTGCTCGTAGGCTGTGTGGCACTACTGTGGAACGGATGTGAGTATACGGCATTTGGTTCCCCCTTGTTCTCTTGCTTCGGGCTTCTCTGAATCTGTAGCTTGTACATCTCACCCCTCACCTTCCCCATAGAGAGGACACAACCACTGTGAGTCTGCTGCATCACCTAGGTCACTGCTAAGGGGCCAGGTCCCTCCCTTAGGAGGTTCACCTCCTAAGATGGCCAGCCTTCGGGGTCTGGGGAGGCAGGCAGGTCTGGGGAGGTGGTGTTGTGATCCAGGAGTGGTCCAGTTTCCTCTCCTATGCCTGTTAGATATTGGATTTTAGTATAGCTCGATTTTCTTTTCATTATTTCATTATGTATCAGACTTTATCCTTTGTGCCTGTTTTTCTCCAGTACAAATGGCAGGCACTTACCCTGTCACCTTCTAGGTGGTTCTCTTCTGGCCCTGTTTTTAAAAATTACTAAGGAGATAAATGTTTTTGCTTAAAACAATATTTTTGAAGACAAAATATTTAGTAACATATGTCATTATTTTAGTTTTTGTAATCTACTACCTACCTAAGAGTGAGATTCTCATAATTTTCCCCAATTCACTGAGATGAGTTTTGTTAGATGAATATAAAGAAAATAGAATCTCACACAGATATGTAACTAGTACGAGACAATCTACCAGACCCCTGAAAAAGTCTAAGAAAACTCAGGAGAATTCACACCTCAGTTTGAGAAGCATGTATCTATCTGGAAACCACATTGCCAAAAAGGTATCATTTATAATGGATAGACACTCTACCTAGAATTATTCTCAAACTTCAAGAGTAATGTGAATGACACATATTTAAAATAACCATTACAGATAATAACCATTTCCCACAAAACCTTGACTCATCTCAATTTCTACCTCAGCATAGTTTTGCATACTTTCACCCCCCCCGTATACCGCCAGCCCAGCTCCTTAGTATTTAGGAGTTTGCCACAAGTCAAGAAGACAATGAATCACTCTGGAAAGAACACACACATGATTAGCTCAGTGAATGGAAGAAGCAAATATTTGAAATTCTGTTTGAAAAGGAGTATCATGTCCTCTTGTAAGGCTTGGAAATAATAGAAGCTTTTACATTGTCAGAAGACTTGGCAGGAAAGCAAATGAGAAACTTCACACTGGCTACTGGTACTGTGACACCCTACAGACCTATGCTGGAGGGATCCCTCCTGGGTATGAAGCAGATTTCTTCCCTTTTTTCCATTTTTGTTTCTGATGTGATTTCTAGTGTGCTGATGTGATTTTGATGGTGGTGTTCTTTTCTACTGATAATGATATTTAAAATATGAAAAGTACTTTTCCTAAAAGCCATTTATTTTTAAGTAATTTTCTAAATTAAAATATACTATGGAAAAAGAGTATCTAAGAAGCAAAAAAATTGGCCATCATGGTCACACATAGCAAGCCCTTTGTTGGATAGATTCCCCTGTTTTTGACAGGGTGTTTCTGTCAAGGCATTTTATTTAGTTACTTCCCTAGTTTTATATCACTTTCAGTATCACATGTTTGAGTTTGTTGTGAGACACACAGAGGAAATACATTAGATGACCTATAGACAACAGGAAACATTTTCACATAGTTTTTGTAAGATTTTACCCTTCTCCCCACTATTATGGATAAATTGTGTCACTCCTTCCCACCCAGTTACAGACAAACAAGGAAATTATCCCTATTCATGATTTAAAACTATAGAAATTGATTGTCAATTGATAGCACAAATTCAAATTGTTAGCACAGGGAGAAAATTCCATTTCTTTTTTCTCTTTTGTTGCATTACTTTGTCTCTTTCTCACCAGTTCCACCCCATTGTCCTCACTGTGCACTGTTTTTTTTTCTTTTCCTTTTAATATTTGGGATGAATGCGCAGTCGGCTGGTAGACGTTCTGCCTGACGGAGCGCTCAGGGGAGACCCAGCACCTGCTGGGACTTGTGTGAGTTTGCCTCAAATGCAGTGCAGATGGCAAAATCATTGAGAGACTCAATGGCCTCACGTGCAAATGGGAGCCACAGGGACCGTTTCTGCCCTTCTGTTTCTACAACCAATGCCAGGGAAGAATGTGGTCAGGGAATCTGTGGCTATTTGTCAGTCGGTCCCTGGGTGGGGTGAAAGTGTTCCCTTTGTAAGAGCTCAAAGACCCAAATAACAAGTATATAGAGACTGTTTGAGTTGTTCTTTCCTTTTGAGCAGTTTCTTTCCATTTCTATTGCACCTTTTAGATTTTAATTACTCTTTTAGGTTCTTACACTTGAGAAACAATACAGTGTTTACACATGCGGGTCTGATTTATTTCACTTAGGAGTATGGTCTCTAGTTTATCCCAGAACTGAGATGAGCAAAAAGGAGGAAAAAAGAAAGAAGGGGGGGGGAAATATATATATATACACACAAGATAGCAAAGATAATTGCACTACTAATTTCTATTGCATTATAGAAAGGAACAGTTAATGTTTAAGCGTTTGATCAATCTTACATGCATATATTTATTTACCTGAGTAACCAATTTGAAGATAATAATATGTAATACAACAACCATTGCTAATTTCTTATCACCTTGTCTGAACCTCTGTGTTTCTTTTATTGTTTTTGTGTTGTTTTGTTTATGTCTGTGTATATGTTAATATGTGTTCATTCTTTTATCTTTAAAATAAAAAAGTCTCCTTGAAAAGAATCAGTTGAAAGTTAATTTATATAATCAAAGTTGAAGGCTCAGGTTCAGATTCTAAGAAAGCTCTAAATATTCATTTTCTAACTTAGCTTCTTTATAAATGCTTTAAGTAATGGTATCTTTATACATGCTAAAGAATCACTCACACAGCATCTAAGAACTAAACACAATCACTGAGTTGTATAATAAAATAAAATACAAAGTTATTGTCATTTATAATGAAAATTTTCACTAAAAGATCCTATCTGCTGGGCAATTTTTGTCTTTCTGAGTATGTATGTTATAATTTCCCTTCAGTGTGGCAATTTTTAAAATGATAGTTTATCGTATTTTTCTTCTTAGTTCTATTACTTTGTGATTGTTGTAGTTACACTCATCACACACCACATTCATCCACAGCAACATAATTGTGGTCGTTTAGTGTCTATAATCACTCACAGAGAATGAGCGGGAATTAGCCCTTCACTGGAGTGCTTAAAGAGGGAAAGAGCGAATGTTAGTGTTTAAAAACAGATGAGCCATTTTCTACCTCCACATTTTTCAGAATTTGTGCCTAGTCTGATTTTCTTTAGGTTGAGAAAAGTGCTTGTATTTATGAAGAATTTAAATAAGTACATTATACAGATAGCCCACTCAGGTGGCATAAGCTACTCTGACCCGGAACTTTAAAAGACTCAGTGCCTGAAAGTTCAGTGCAATAAATGTCATCTGCTCTGACATTTGCAATCTATAGGTAATATGAAAATATTGGCTTTCAAGAATCGTGTGGTACACAATGAAAGCTCTGTACTCATGTATATTTGAAACAAGTGTAAAAATAACTAAATAGGTTAATGCCATAAGCACATCAACATTAAATTGTAATTAAAACATTTACTAAATTTCTAGATCATTCATGTGGCTCCTCCTTTCTCTTTTTTCAGTGTGAAGACAATGTTACAGGGATAGTGGAGTAACCAGTCTAGAAAGCAAAACATATCTACTGAGGGATACTTTTCCTTTTGAATTTTCCTTCCCATTTGCTTACTGCAAAGAAAGGCTCATTTTGCTTTAATGATCATCAGCTTTACGCTGAGGTATTTTGGAAAAAAAACTTTTATTTGCCCCTTTATATAATTTGGGGATTTGTTCATAGCAATATACACCATGAGGACCAAAGAGATCCAGCTTTGCTGTGTACAATATGAACTTGCTTAACTAGGCTATAAAATTGTTGGAGGACAGCTGAAAGTTGCATTCAACAATAAAAAGGGCTATATGTAAATTTTCCACTATTTGATTTTAACAGAATGAATAAAATAATATCATTGCCTGATCCTCCCTCTGCTTCATTTGTGACCTCTGATTAATCTTAGAGAATGGTTCAATAATATCTCTATGAATGAAGATGATGCATTTTGAAAATATGAAAAAATTCCCATCCAGATATGTCATAGAAATCCAGGGTGATCAAGTATGGGTGAGGAACACTGGAAAATAAATGAGGTTTTATAATAATAGTAATGTTAAGGATAATAAATAACAATAATAACAGAAACAATAATACAAGACTCATCAATTTAGATATATAGCTATCTGGTCCTATATTAAGAGATAAATATTCTCTTATGGTCAATATCTGGATGTCCTCCCAAAGCCTCATGCGGTGGAAGGTAGGACTTTGGAAAAGTGATCGAATTGTTGGAATAGTATTGCTGACTTGCTGTGAGAAGGCAGGTTCTGATTAGAAGAGGAAGGGCAAGCACAGAGGTGACCTGGTAAGGCGTGTTCTCCTTCCTGGCTTCTGTCTTTTCTCTCTGCTTCCTGACTGCTCAGGTAAGAGTGGCTCTCCTCCGTCCGGACGCTTCTACTTTGCCTCCAGCTATGCAAGAACTTAAACTTCTAAAGATGTGAACCAAAATAATCCTCTCCTCACTCAAGTTTCAGGTATTGAGTATTAGGTCCCAGCAATGAGAAAAGTGACTGAGATGCATCTCTTCAATCTAACTTTTTATAACTTGACGAAACAAGTTGATTCGCATTAGCGGAGAAAGAGTTATCACAGTGAAGGAAGATTGCTGAGAACTGATCAGAAAGTGAGTGACTAGAGTGGAGGAGGTACTTTAAGACGCGTTTATGCTGACTGTAAAGTGGAAAGTAGGGAAATGTAGATCATTTACGATTGCTCAAGGTCCTGCAATTTACAAAGTGGTTTCATATCACTGAATATTTTAAAACACCGGGATGTACAGGTATTACTACTAACCCTGTGGTACAGAAGAATTAACAGACACAGAACAATAACCACATGCCTAATAAAGCATAGAGACTAAGGTAAAAATGAATTCAGCGCTATATCAAGTCACACCAACTGGCTTGGAGAAGTGATTGGAAATAAGGAACAGAGATAGTTTAGGAGAAGAAAGATATATGTCAGAGAGGCCTATTTAGGTGAAGATATATGGCTTTTTATATTTATCCTTGCTGTATAGGTTACTAGAACAATATGCTTTGAGGTAGGGATTCATGGGAAGAAAAAAAATGAGGAGAAGTAAAGATGTATTGAAAAAGCCCTGTGTGTTCTGGGACAGATCTCAAAAACAAAAGCTGCTAGCAATAAGGGAAACCAGTAAGTGATGAGGAAAAGTCCTCTGAGTCTAAGGGCAACTTCAGTGTGTTGGAAGCCAGTCTTTGTCACTAACAAGCTAGATGGTCTTGGAGTCACATGACCTCATGGGAGCTTACTTTCCCCACTTTTAAAAAGAGTGGACTGTGTTATGTGGTATCTACTAGACATAACATCTCTAAAAGTCATTAACATGGAGTCTAGTTATACTTTAAACCCTATTAGGAAATTGTCTTTGACAAGGTGACAACAGTGAACTCCTCAGGTAAGAAGTCCTTAAGGTCTCATATCTGTATTTCTGGCACCCACAACTAGTCCTCAACGTCAAAATTGGAGGCAACAGTATTATGTAGCTGAGTTCTCATCTCATGGCTGGTTTTTCTTGCAATTAACTCAAGTGAAAACTGAGAATTTCCTGAGAAAATAGATCAAAGAAATACAAGAAACAAACAATTCCTGTGATTTTTCTTATCCCCAAATAGAGGATTATCTACAAGTATTCAGATCTGAAAGGATAAAATGGAACCTGCAACTTCTTTAAGGCAAGGTGAGGTTTCTGAACCTTGTGTCTCCTTCCAACATTCTGGTCAACCTCACTCCAAGGACCACCTACTTCCTTCATTCAAACAATGCCCAGCTTGCTCTCTGCTCTTACACAGAATAACAAAGAGAGGGCACTCTGCATTGGAGATTAACTCCATTATCGGGTACATCACAAAAATCCCAGGGTAGTGTTTTTAGTGCCACAGAAAGACAAAACCACTGAACTTCCAAAAACCATCTAAGTCAGTTATTTTTTCCACAGTAGGCACTTTGTACATTGATCTAATCAGTACTGTTACCAACCCTAATTATTCCTATACTGAAATACTTATCATTTTATTTTTAAATTATGTTTTTTTACTTCTTTCTCACTTTATTTGGAATGTGATATTGATTTTTAATTTTAGTGCATAATTGGATTTTTTAATCACTGGATCATATAAGGAATTTCTCCTGGTATAAACTCTCACTTTAATGACCATGAAGCTCCTTTCCAGGTTGAATAAACAATGAGGCTTTCCTTAGCTCCAGTATTTCTTTAGTATTCATAATGAATTAACTACTGGATTGCTCATGTATTAGTCACTCTTCCATCACTGGGACAAAATGCTGGACACCAGCAAAGTAAAGGAGAGATTTGACTCATGATTTCAGAGGATGCAGTCTATGGTTGGGTTGCTGCAAGGCAGAAGTGGCATGGAAGTACATAGGACTTGATATGAGAAAGCTGCTCAAACCACAGCAGCCAAGAAACAAAGGGAGAAGGAAAAAGCCAAAGAGGGAGAAACAGTCTTCCAGCTCAAGCCCCCAGTGACCCACCTTTTCCATCCAGGCCCCACCTCCTAATAGCACATTCAGCTATGAACTTAATAGATTAATTTGCAAATAAGTACAGTGCCCACATGAATCAACCACCTTCTGTAAGTCCCACCTCTGAACATGTGAGACTTTGGGGGGACATTTTAGATCTAAGCCATGATATCTCTCACCTCTCCCCCACAAGATCATGCCCAACTCACTGCATGATATGTGTTTTGTTTGTCTTTCAGAATCTCCAAATCCTCAACCATCTCAGTATTGCTGAAAAGACCAAGTTCAAAGTCTCTTCTGAGACTCAAGGCAATATTTTACTGTGAAAGCCTATTAAAAGGTGAAAGGAAAATCAGATACTTCCAAGATAGAATGACACAGGGTGAGCAGCCCACTTAGAAGATCATTTGGTAGCTTATATATTCCCTGTAGAGAAAATGCACATAGGTCAAAATCAATCTAAAATCTGAAATCAGTATTTCTACCTCTCCAGCCCCTATGATGATCAACTCAGCTAACATTTTCTGTATATGTACATCATAATAATTTAAGCAGCAAAACGTACAACTTGAAAAACATGTTCACTACTTTAAAGAGATTATGCTTATTGTTGGCAGCTGTAGGAAGAGGCATCTTAATATAAACTGTAAATGCTTGGATTTTATATTAGGAAACAAACAACATGCTGTGGATTTGTAAAGGAAAAACCATTCATAGTAGGGTTATCAGAGGACATTTTATGAGAGAAATAACATTTGAATAGTGGCTTAAATGTCAAATGGAGTTTTGATATATTAGGAGAGCAAGCAGTCTAAGTAAAGTTAATTGGCATAAAAATTTGTCTGTGTTCAGAGAATCATAAGTAGTCAATAGAAGCAGAGAGGGATGTTTCCAAAAGGAGCTAAGGGCAAAATGTGACTAGACTTAGGAAAGTTTCTTCTTTCTTTCTTTCTTTCTTTCTTTCTTTCTTTCTTTCTTTCTTTCTTTCTTTCTTTCTTTCTTTCTTTCCTCCCTTCCTTCCTTCCTTCCTTCCTTCCTTCCTTCCTTCCTTTCTCTCTTTCTCTCTTTCTCTCTTTTGTTGTCTTTCTTCATGGTGCTAAGCATTGAACTCAGGGCCTTTGCAGAGAGCTATATCCCCAGCTGTTTTTTGGAGAAAGCATCCTAGGTGTGCTGGAACTTGCCATCCTTCTTCCTCAATCTCTCTGAATTCTGTGATTATGGGCATGGACCACCTTGCCCAGCTTGAATACCAAACAAGTAAACAGTAAGAAGACATTGCAATTTTGGGGGGAAGTGATGTCATAATCCAAACTAGTTTAAGAAAATCTCTGTTAGCAATGTGTAAGGGGCAAAAAAAGAGAACAAAGCACAAGTCAGGAGACTAATTAGAAGTCTCTGCCCCAATCTAGCCCACTGGAGATAACATAGGACTGAAGCTGGGCACTGATTTTAAGAATGAGAAGATAGACATCAGGAGACCAAGTAATATTTTCTGTATGGAAGAAGGGAGTGAGAAACATCAGGGAGGAAGTCTTCACTCCAAAGCCTCCTTCCACTGGCGATACCAGTAACTGAAGGAGAGAACATCACTCTGTCAGAGGAGATACGTAGAGAGGTAATACATGTGTATGAGTATCCTAATAATAAACTTTTCTCTCCCTAAAGGTAATATACACATTAAAGCAAAGAGACATCTCTCCCCCAAAATTTAGTACTAACTTTGAATATCAGCTATCTCCATGGCACACTGGCCTAACTTAAAAAGCCATTCAAAATCTAACGTGTTCCTATCATGCTTTTAAAAAGTTAATTGAATCACAGAGGCATTGATAATTTAGGTAAACTTTATCAGCAGACCCAGAAAAAGCCTTAAGTGAATTCTATAGCTTTTATAAAGTGTGCTTTGTACATCCCCGGCCAATAAAACCTAGCTGTTTACACTACTTAAATTGTGCTAAAATATGGCTTGATATGATGCTATGCAGAGTACTAAATTGATGTTTGAGTAGACATTTATATGCAAGCACATTCCCACATCAATTCTGAGAAACCGCTTGCTCTTATGGACTCAAGATAGCAATTTTCCATAAGGTCTTTCAGTAAATGTTAATATTTTCTTCCCTTCTTTTGTTTTTGTTTTTGCTGTTGCCTCACAAAAGCATTTCATGTGCTCTTCACTCTGATGAAAGTCTGTTTCTATGTGACAGCCTAATTCTTATATGTCAAAAACTAAGTTCATGTAATTAGTGGGTGTTTATGTAAAGCATGAGCCTCCATCTCACAACTTCTGGGAAATGTTCCTTCAAATCCTGGCTCTGCAGTGGGCGGAGGCTGGTGGAAGTAGAGAAAGAAATACTTCAGAACTGGAGAGAACCTGCTTCCCAGCATCACCTGAGGCGTTAGTTAGAGATTCTGTGAAGAAATCAGTCAGAACAGAACCTACGTAAAATGAGGATTGGAGAACCAAACCAAAACAAAATAAAACAAAACAAAAAAACACGCAAAAGACAACAAAAATACAGAAAAACTTGACTAATAGAGAAATAAAGTGATAAAAAGAAATGGAAATAAACTTGTATGTAATAGCTTTGCCCCTTTAAATCACATAGCTAACAATCCTCACTGTGATTTCATGCTCACCAGAAGCAGCCTGATTTTAGTGCATCTTCCCACGTGGCATGCCTGCAGGTGGAGCATCTGGATGTCTCTCTCCAATTATAGTGCTCATTATAAATTGATAAACTGGTTGCATCATTCTTTTTGAGCTGGGTTAATCTGAGACCATTCCTGCTTCCGGTTTTTTAATAATTCTGCTTTCTAAGCATCCTGCACTTACGCCAACCCTTGAGTCATGATGAATTTGAGGGTTCTGCCCTACAGAGCTTCTTTGGAGATGGATAGAATTTCTTCCTTTCAGACTTCCAACATCTCATTGATTCCAGCTTTTATGAATTACATTGCAGTAATTGCCACTATTGGCAGAGTGAATGTCAGGATAAGATAAAATACAAAGTAGCATGTTTGACCTAGTACTGTCATAGAGCCAAGGTGAACATGTAATTCAGAGTTCAATATTGGATCACATTTGCAAGTGAAATGAAGCACTCCCCAAATTTGAAAACTGGATGAAAAAGAAACCTGCCCCAGGAAAGCCAAGGCACATAATCACTCTGTTGATAACTCAGGTTGCTTGACCAACCCTGAAACTAAACTAGAGATTTTCATGGTGATTCTTTATTGAATTTAATATAAGCCACAAGACCTAGTTTCTCCTTTCCCAGCTAGACATAGACCCCTCTCAGAACTGCAGATGCAGCTTCCTGAGGTCCTGAATGTGAGATATCATAGCACAAACTCTGTCCTCCCTTGATAAAATCCACGTCTGGTAGCCACAGCTGTGCCTGATCTTGTCATTATTTGCTGTTATTCATCTATGGCAAAGTTTCCTTTATTGTTTTCTATACTGTTGAATTTTCTTCTGTGTATTTGACTTTACAGGATATTCTTTTTTTTTTTTTAAATCACTTGTATTCTCAACATTCTTAGAGATTTACTGATGACCCATAACCTGAAAACGGTAATGATATTAAATACTTGAGGACCATCAAAACTTATCCACTAGTAGAAGGAAAAAATATATATGTATATATTTCATATAATAATTTCATATAAATTATCAAGGTCACTACTTCCTGCATTGTTATTTTTTTCCTAGATTCTCCGTTTCTTATCTCTTGTTAGGCTTTATGATTGAGAAGAGTGGTGTTGAAGTCCCCATTGTATGGAAACTGAGATGTCTAGGTACAGAGAATTTATATGCAGAAAACAATTCCTCTAAGGACACTTTAAGGACACAACTGCTATTAATCTTGTAAATTAAATAGTGTATTTTGAATTTCTTAAAGTGAGAAGAACAAGTGAGAGATAAAATTGAAAAATCAAAATTGAACAGTATATTTCTGTGCCTCAATATCACCACTATATTTGAGGTTTACAATATCAGTGATATCAGTGGCTATTTACATAGTATTAAGATATCCTGCAAAGAAGAACATTCCAGCATAAGTGATTCAAACAGTGTAACTCATAAGCTTACATCCAAAACTTAAGAAGTTGCATACATGCTATATTGATTTGCAATACAGATACTACACTTTTTCTTCACAAAGGGGGATCTTCTGATCTTGTTGACATTCACCCTAATCACAGTCCTAGACACTTTGTAATGAGATTTAGGACCTTCAATCTATAGGTAGAAAAGAAGAGGAAGGGTTTAGAAAAAAGAGCCTAAAATTAATAAAAGAGGAACCACAAATTTATGCAGTATAATTACCATTTGCTTTGTGATATTTTTGCTTATAATAATTCAGGAAAAATAGACAAGAACATAACCCATTCAGAAAGAGGACAATGACAAATGATTCACTTTCACGCGGATGATTGAAGGAGTAGAAAATTCATGTGTGCATTGCATTCTTAGAGAAGTCAAATGGAAAATGTATTACAGTTCTCATAGCACAGAATCCTAGCAACGTGACCTTTGAACACTTTCTTTCAACTGTCTTAAGGTCAGTAATAATTTATTACCAACTTTTAAAAAATTATTATAACATATAACTTTTAGTGTATGTGAAAATATTTATGGATTATAACAGCAAAATATTAAATAATAACCCTAAATTCACAGTGCTTTTAGTTTTTATAAAACAACAGACATTTAAGTATTATTCCTAAATTGTCATGTGTAGTACTCTCAGTAGTCTGAGACTATAATGCTGTGATTGTCTCCATTTTACAGGTAAAAATACTGAGGCTCAGTGGCTTACTCGACATCCTATCACCAGTAGTTGCTGCAGCCTGTATTCCAATCCAAGGAATCTGTTTCCAGAATTCTCATCTTTTGAGGCAAAATATATAACTTGAAGACAATGGCAGCATAGTTATGATGTATCAGCCTTAACATACGTCATTAAGTAATATTCATGAGTAGTGTAATGATATGTAAAAATGCTACATATTTAAATTTCATATTTTATGTACTTGAAGTGTTTCTGAGCTTTAAATTTTAGAAATGAATAACTGTACTTATACTGTGCCTAGTGTTGTTCAAACTCGGAATTCCTCTGAAGGAGAAATAAAATATTTGAAAATGAAAATTATTTCTTCATTATGGCAGGCAAACATTAATAATGCAGAGAACTCAAAAGGCAATGGACCAGAAAGATCAAAGATTATTTGTCTCTCTGATGATGTTGTGGGCACAATATACATGAACTAAGTAACAAAACCATGTAGGAATCTCTGCCAGCAGTGGCTCTACCGTATTCACCATGTGGCTTTCAAAGTTCTGGACTCAGCATTTGGAACACTGGGGAGCGGGAGGGACAGACGAGGAGAGGGCCTGATCCCCTTTCAGGCAAGGGGGAAGTTCCATGTATAACTCCATGGGCTTTTCACTTGGCCCATCTCATGAGTCTGAGAAATGCACTCTACTTAGATTCCCACAGAAAAACCCCACAAAATGCCAGTGTGTGTATATATATACACATATATATATATATATATATATATATATATGTATATATATATCAGTGTCAATTGATATATCAGTGTCAATCTTGATTAGTTAGGAATTGTGGTTCTATTCCCTTTTATATCTTTGTTATTATTATTTATGCAATCAAGGCCAATAAAATTTCAGTAATGTTTGAATGGTGTTTCTAAATCACCTCTCATTTCTTCTATTGAAAGTTGAGTAAAAGCTCAAAATGTACTGAAGAGTCACCCACGACATAAAAAGAAGGATCACATGACTTCCACTAGTACCAGCAACACTTCTGTGAGAAATAATGAGCGTTACCATTCTGGAGCTGACAGAGGGTAGATCTCGTCTGGTAGCTAATGCCAGATGTTTCACTAAGAGGAATAAACCTCCCATAATACACTTAATTTTACAGCACTATACCATAGGGGGGAATATCTTCCTGACCCATCTGGTGAGCAGCTTCTGCCCTGAAGCATGAAGATTGATAGCTGGTGCCATTTGCTCCTAGTGTACTGTAACTGCAGATGCTTGTCCTCCTCATAGAAATGGCTAATTATCTTCAGGATCATGCTTTCATTCATATCCTGTCGCCTAGAGTTACATGGGTTAAAAATGTTAATACCTAAATGTTACCCTTAAAAATAACTTGAGTCTTTAACACATTCTTCTGTCTTGTTTTACTAGCTTTGGGTGGACTGTTGTTGCTTTTTTTGAACACAAAGTTCTCTCTTCTCACTTTGTATTCTCCCCCGGAGTTTGAGAAGTGAATTGACAGGTTTTTTTTTAACCTGAAAATATTTGAATGGCTCCATTTTGCCTGTGCCAAATATCTTTGTGTATTGTGTATGATAATTTCTTGTCACAAACTAACTTCCTTGCTGTTAATTTCACTGTAAATTTCATTGTTGCCACACACCCTCCTGACTTAGCTCTAACAGATCAATACACTGAATTTATATTTGGTAAGGAGCTATTAGCACTGGTATCAGGAGGGTAATTAACTTCCTAAACAGAGATAGGATTCCCTATCTTCATTATAAGTAGTGTGTATATCAAGAAGCACTGCTTCTATCTGTGTTTAACACACAACAAAAGAATTTGTAGATAATCCCAAGGAGTATGTGAATTCTGGACTTCACCATCATGATTTCTCAGCATAGAGTACTTTTAAGGTATATTAGGAAAGAAGCAAGTTGCAGAATATCTAAACTGTCATTCATGAAAAGAGCTATGCATAGGGAAAAATACCGTGAGGAAGATGGACCTCAAAGGTAAACACTATGGAGAATTCAGATCAACATTCTTTCAAAAATAGTGCAGCCTCTCCTTGTTTAAATGACCATGGAATTCAGTTAAAGGTCAGGTTTCACTCAGTAAAGGCAAATGAGCACTTTTTGCCAAAATAATTTCTCCCCTGTAATTCATGAGGTGACTAACTCAATCAGACCATAGGCCATCTGCTTAATGATAATGGTAAAAATATGCAGTATCTTTCCTGTATTTGCACTTCTGTGTTGTTTTCATATACCAGTACCACTTACACCATTATTTCAGTTTAATTTCTTTACTGCCAGGGTGCTATGTGGCAGATCTCCACTCAGCTTTGATAACATGCATAAAGGGTGTTTTAACCAGCAGTTCTAGTTGGGTTAAAAAGCAAAAGACTCTAAAGCACAATTCTACACATAAAAATCTCCTCACACCCTGTGAATATGAGATTTGGGATTGCATGAGTCTCTTGTAGCATAATCTTGAGCTTCAATAAAATAACAAATGGGGACTGAGAAATGCAAACCTGATGCTATTAACATAATAGCATCACAGAAGAAAATAAATGTCATCTATTATTGATAATATTTTCAAAATATTTTGTCTCAATTAATGGATTAGAGACCTGTTATTTTAAAAATAAATTTGAGATCTTCAAATCATTTACATTCAAATGTCTTTTTCTGACCATTCTCAAAGCCCTCATTCAAAAGAGTAGTGTCATTGAAATCAGCTTATGCTGCTTTTTATTTAATTAATTTCTGTGCCATTTGGACACATTTCCTTCTACCATTTTGCTGTGGGGATAAATGTAGCTTGTTACTTTTAAACTGCTTACATAATTCAGGTCTTAAACCGACAATTTCTTAGTCTTTGCCTAACCATCACTGCTTAAAACCACTCTCTGGCTACTGGATAGTTTGCCTTTAAAGTGTCTTCAGCCAGGTGTTTCTACATGCTTTGTGCACGTAACAGGTAAATAGGAATCTCATTGCCAGTGAGGATTCCTCAGGTATTAGCAGGATTCAGAACCTTCAGAACCTTTATAATTGAGTGTAATTTAATAAATAGCCAAGTATTATTTTTCCTTGTTGTCACCCGCATCATTTTCTTTTGGTTTCCCATGTCATGATGGCCTACTTTTCAAAATGACCATGTCTTAAAATCCAGTGTATCAAATCTAATCCTACAGTTTATTGTAGGTAACTCCAGTTGGTCTGTTCTAAGCTTTTTCCTCCCTTTGCGGTGAATGGAAGTTACACTTATGCCCTGCTGGTGGTTTGAATCACCTCAATTTGTTCTGGCAATTGGGGGCAGCTGCTTCGTGTGTGAAGCATGAGGACCACTGAACATCACATCAGGACTGACCTCAAGCTGAATGTAAAAGGCTCGGCCCTTTCTGGCAAGCCAGCAGAGCATGTGCAAACAGATTTGCTGAAGTGTAAAATGGTCCAGTGATTTAAAGCAAGGCATGGTCTCTTATCCTTCCACCCATTTTTCTTCCTTTAAAAATGAAACACAACAGTGGACAGGCTGGTATAATCTTAGAAGCATCTGTTGCCTTTCACGAAAGTCTTGGCTGAGGACAATAACTTGTCAAAAGGGGGCTGACATGCTGTTGAAAGGGGTAGAATAAATTATCTCAGCTGAAGAGTCTGTGAACAAGTTGCCACACATAGCTGAGTCCTTTTGTGTGCTCTGTCAAAATGAGTACAAAGAAAGTTTTTTCTTCTTTTTTCCTGATTAAACTGCCAGAAAAAATATTTTCCCAATTAGTGCTTAATGGACTTAAAAATCTAGAAAAGGTACCTTCGAGTCCTAGCTTTTTCTCTGAATACCTAGATCTTAACTCAGTTAATTAAAAATGTGAAGGAATGTATGCTTTGCGTTCTTCCATGTTTGTAACTTTGCAGATTCTTATCCAGTTAAGTTTTGTTCTATGGCCAGACTGGGTGGAAGGAATTGATGAAAGTTTTTGGTTGGCTTAGTGATTCCTTCTTTTCTTCCTTCCTACCACCCCTCCTTCTTCCTATCCTTCCCTCCCCCCTTTTCCCTTTTCCCTTCTCCCTTCTCCCTTCCTTCCTTCCTTCCTTCCTTCCTTCCTTCTTTCCTTCCTTCCCCTTTTCTTTCTCTTCCTCATCTTTGTCTTGTCAAAAATATTTTGCCTTAATTTTTTGCCTTAAAATTGTTATTTTTAATTTAACTTATTCCTGTGCTTATTAGATACTAGTGTCGGAAGAATCACATACTTCCGATTTTGTTTACTCCAGTTTTCATATAAATGAGAATTCCCTCTATTTTTTCATGTACGTGATAAATGGTACAGCTTGTCTATATAGTATGGGGTTTGTGTGTGTGTGTGTGTGTGTGTGTGTGTGTGTGTGTGTGTATTACCTGCTACCTTGGATTTCAGAGGAGACAAAATTAACAAAGTTAATTTCAATATCCCTAGTGATACTGTCTTTCATTTATTTATACTTTCTGAATTCTTTATGTAGTTTTGAAAATACATGTCAAGAGAAATCCAAAAGATTTCTGTTTATCAAGAACTGATAGATTTGTACTGACTTTTAATATTTGTGACTGTTGTTCTATTATAATAAAGGTGTACAAATATCTTAAAATATTTGTATTTTTACTTGTTTCTTTAAAAATATTTTATCCTTTGGTATTCAAACTCTCCTGCCAACTTAGGATACTAACTAATGATAAGTTTAAGAATTAATTAGAATGGCTTTTAAATTTATTAAGGTAGTTATAATGTATTTTATTCCAAAATTAAAAATGTTGGGGGTAACCCACTTGGGCCCCCCTTCGGTCCCTCTCTTGGATGGAAGATTTCTTTCCCTCAATAAATCTATTCTGCTATTTAAAAGTAATTATAAATGTTAATACCTCAAAAGCTTTAAAATATTATTTTTACTCTAACTGCCTTAACACATTTAATATCACTTAAATATATACAAATAAATATAAAATATACATCTACATACTATGATTCTGATTAGTGATCAGCAAATTTTGCTGTTCTTAATCCAAAAGTAAAATTAGCAAAATAAATTCAGAAGTTCAGTTATAAGAAGTAGAAAAGAGGGGCTGGGGATATAGCTCAGTGGAATAAGCGCTTGCCTAGCAAGCGCAGGGTCCTGAGTTCGATCCCCAGTACCACAAAAAAAGTAAACTAAAGAAGTAGAAAAGAAAACTGTAATAAGACTTTATATTCTAAATATGAATGAACACTCTGGGCCTAAGTGGAATAACTTTCTTTAAAGAAAAGAATCCTTATGAACTGGTATTGATCAACATCTAGATTATTTGATGAAGACATTAGAGTTTAGAGTTAAGACTGTTTCATATATTGCTTTTAATGAATTTATGTACATCTTAAAATCCCTTTTAAAACAATAAAAACAAATAAAAATGCCAAGTCTGGTAAACTCTGAAAGAAAAACATAAAACAAAGAAAAGGAGATGAGAAGTCACATTTAAACTGAAAGCTGATAAGGTAGATACACCGCGGTGAGTATAACAGAGTTCTGGGTACAGAGGAACGCAGATGAGCCCTCACTGGGGTTTTCCATTCGCATTACATAGTACTGACGGCTGTCACACACTGAAATGATAAGATTTAATTATCCCTGATGAGTGAGAGAAAAAAAATTCTTTAGACTATGAGATCTGCCTACTTGTGTGTCTTGCCTTCAATGCTGGGGATTCTAAAGTCACAAACCTATAGGGGGCCTATACATAAATTAAGGGGTGACCTGACTGTGATAAGCTGGGGTGGAATGATGCATCTCAAAGGAATAGTCCTCAAGTTTAATCATACTGTACACTATGAAAATAAAGGTTGGGAAGGATAAGTTTAATTGCCAATTTGAACGACTTGGGAGTTGGCCAGGCTATCAGTGAAGCATGCTTCTGGGCTTGTGCTGGTGGGTCCTGGGGGCTTGACTGTAAGATGTCCACGTCCGGCTCCTGGCCCCTCCTCACTCCTGATATCTGCCTGTGCTCCGCCTCCTGGCTGGCGTGAAGCAAACCTCTGCTCTGCTGTGCCCCTTTGTGATGATGTTTTCACCTTACCGCAATTCGACTATGAACTGAATCCACTGATTCATAAGGCAAAACCTTACCTTTCCACTTCAAGTTTGTATTATGAATCAATGTGTATTATAATACTAGTTTATTCTCTTGCCATGAAATATTCTCAGTTTGATTTTATAGTTCTCTGATGTATATGCATTTGGTTCTAAAGGAAATCACTCACTTAAATGTTTTATCTTAAGAATGAGAATTATTATTTACATTAATAGTACATAAAATTTGAAGATGTGGAGAGCGATGTCTACAGAATTATTTATGAAAATGAATTCAGTGCTTATAAAACAACAAATTTGAAGCACATCAAATTTAAAAAATGAAAATGTCTAAAACCAAATCCTTATTCTAATTTTTAGAAAAGTTAGAAAGTGTAAACAAAAGTCTTTCTTGTTATATTTGAAATGCAAAATATTGAATAATTATATCTAAATATTTAGGTCTGTAAGAACCTTGCTTTGAATATTGCAATATGGACCGAGAAGGCTTTTATTACGGGGTTTTGATTCTTCTTTGCATACCTAACGTTTGTCAGGAGATTATAAATCAATCCCTCTATCTTTCTGAATTTCATTTTCTTCCCTGATAAAATAAGGAAGTTTGCTTAAATGTCTTCAAAGACATCTTATATAGGTTATTTCATGCATAAGGTATTGAGCCCAATTATCCTCAGTGGCTGCACCTTTCTGCTAATTTAATTTTTAATGAGATTCATTAACTCTTTCAGGCCCTTATTTGTATCCACAATTATATGTTAAAGGAAATACTCATACTACACACTATAACATCTCTCTGTCACTGTTAAATGTCAAAAACTAACCAAATAATTATAGCACAATGGTTGTTCATTTCCAACAAAATTTATTCTCACACAAATACATGTATGTTAGAAAATACTGTTTTATTGTGTTCATGAAATCTACTTGCTTATATTATACAGTAATATTACGTAGTTGTTCATATTATACAGTAATAGCAAGTTGAATTGTATTATTTTTTATTTAATCTTTTATAGAAAGAGGCCCGTTTCTTTAATTTTGCTGGACAAAGATACTGTGAAGAATTTATACTTGTTACCCTTTGCTTTTATTCATTCACATCTAAAGCAGAAAGTAGAGACACTTATAATTCATAAAGATAATGACTGCTTCAGAATCCACCATTTGTGTATGAAATATTTCAAGTTCATAAGATTACTGCTCTTCTTCTCCATAAATATCTTGTTGGACAGGGATATTTTAATACATATTTTATTAAGCATACTTACCTTTCTAAAAATTCCCTTTTGAAGAAACTGGTTCATTTCATCAAAGCTTCTTTCCTAATGTATATGGTTTCATCTCATATTTTCCATTTTGGGATTTTCTTTTGAATATGAGCGTAGCCCTAAAAAGCACCAGGGCACTGCATTCTTGGCTGTACAAAGGTGCCAGAAGTAGGGTCATTCCTATACACACATTTTATGTGTGTTAGGAGAGCACTAAATATAATTGAGTGGCACCAGCTTATAAAACCTGCAGAACCCAGGGCAAGGCATCTCTCTAGATCTACGTGCATGGAGAAATCAGGTTAGTGCTGAGAGAAATGTGGAGAATAGGGGGGGTGGGGCACAGCTGTGACTCTTACGTACAAACACAAGTGGAGCAAGTAAATGTATGCTTAGGGAGCCCCCTTTCTGTGTAGGTGAGGAGGAGATTACATATAAAAATCCCATTTTTTAGAAAAGAAATCTGTTAACTCATTTTTCTTCTTGGATATTAAATTTCTCCAAATATTTCCTGGATTCTTTCCTATCTCCTCCTGTCCACAACCTATTCAAGGTTCAAGGCCCACATGTAACATCATATTGGTTTAGACTTTTAGGACTGTCTAGTAGCATAAAATTTTGTACTGCACCGCTAGTTCTTCTCTTTGAATATAGCCCAGTATCTCCTTTTCATAGGGTTACAAATGTACAAGTGCCTCTCTGGGGTCTTTGCCTTACTTTCCCTTCTAGCTCCTGCAATTTGTGGTATTAAACCTGCTACATGACACGCACTCAATAAATACTTGTTCAGTGAGTTCCTTTATTACAGAAATCCATCTTTTCAAAAGAATCTATGGTTTATCACCAAGTGATAGAGCCATGTGTGGCAGAAATTTACATCACTGCTTTTCTCTCTGAAAGCTTGAGAAGGCTTTCATAGAATAACTATAATTTAAGAGACAGCACCGGCCTAGCTGTATTCGTTCTGACAATTTTGATTTGAGTTGCTTTTTTACAAAAGTAATTTGTGTCCCAACTATTCTGAATCTAGAGGTACAATTGCACAACAGTAGTATCATATGCTATTTAAATAAGTAACTGGTCTCTTACTTTGGCATTTAATACCAAATCCAAATCAAATGTTTATCTGTTTGAGTTTGTTCTTCAGAAAGAAAATGTAGAAAAATTTGACATGCAGCAGAAGAAAATTACATTTATTCTTTAGAATGTTAACCAATGACCCTGAGCATCTCAGACACTCTCAAGAAGAAGCATTGTGTGTACAGAGCAGACTAGAACAATAGGAATAGCTTTGTCTGCTGAATATAAGGCTAGAATAGATTCCTTGCCTCTCTCTCCGCCCCTACTACAGTTCCCTTCAATGTCACTTTCTTTCTTTCTTTTTTATGTTTATTGGTTCAGTTTAGATATACATAATGATCACATCTATCATAGGGAATTTGTACCTGTACATGATAAAAACTAAGAACTAAGTTATTTTATTTCTAAGCAGTTCAGGGAAGGATTTTCTAAGATGCATTGTTCTGCCCGGCCTGAAGAACCTTTAAAGAAAATATTCCTCAGACTTCATCATCCTGCATATTCAAATTTCTTTTGTGGCATCAAAATGGTTCCTTTATTCTATGAATATTTTCAGAAAACTTAAAATGAGTGATAGCCTCTTCAAGTAAGTGTTAGTATCCATTCATTTCAGTATGAAGTTTGAATTTTTGGGTAATGAAAGGGGAATGCTGTAAGAAGCAAAAGTGTATTAGTTTTGACTCTGTATTCTTCTAATTTAATATTCAAAAAAAGATGCTATTTGGGAGTAGATTGCTACTTTAATAAATCTATTCAAGAAATCTTTAAATGTGTGCATGTCTTGTGAGTGTATACACAGGATGGTAATATATTACTAAAGGACAACTGGAATGCAGGGCGAGATCTTTCTTAGCTGGATTTCTGCAACATGCTAGATATTTCCCTCACCTCCAATCCATGGTAGACTTACCCAGATTGCCAAGGGCTTCCTTCTTCTAATGCACGTGCAATCGTCATCCAACTTCATAGAGTTCCGCTGTGGAAGCTCTCTGTCCTTCTGGAGCATTACACACATTTCCTTTCTACTTTCAGAGCTTCTTGTCTCGTGGCCACTTTTTGTGCTCTCACACTTGGCATTCTGTATCCACCTCATCACATGCTGTGTGGAGATCTGCGTATCTCATTTTGGCAACAGATTGGAAGGTTGTTGAAAATAAGAGCTTTGCCCCACCTTTATGGTCTTGGCCACGAGTCTGTGAGTTACTTAGCAAGGATTCAGGAAATGTTAACCAGACTGCGGAGTGACTGCAGTAAGCTAGATCTCTCACCAGAGGTTCTTTCCTTTCTGAAATAGGATATATGTTTTATTAAAGCAAACTGAAGGACATAAAAATTGTGTATAAATGCTAAATGTTATATAATAAATTTGTTTTATTATAATTTATCACATATTGAAAGAAAATTCAAAAGAGACTATAAATGGTTCAACTTTCTGAGAGCCTGCTACCTATTTCTTAACAAAATTCTGTTAACTATTTTGATTCTACTTCTCTGACATAGAGTTCTGGTACAGGTGCTGCTATTAATTTAATCAAGAGTGAACAGAAATTGAAAAGATGAACTGTGTAGGGAGGGTAGAAGGGGAAACATCACATAACATTATATATGGCATTGAGGAAGGAAACATCCTCCTGCGCAGGTTTCCTCAGGTGCGTATGCAGCAGTGTGACAAGAAATCTTGCAGAATAAGTTCTGGGTCTGTAAGGAAGCACGCTGTAAAATCTTACAGACTCATACACTGAATTATGGTTTACACTCACATTTCATGTAATCTCAAACAAATTGGCTGTACTTTTGGATTCATCTACTAAGAGTAAATTTTCATCAGTGATTCTCAGAAAACCGAGGTTTCTAATCAACCATTAGTCATGGGGAAACAGAGCAGCCAAAAAACCTAATAAACTTGTCCTTTGCCCTAACTAGCCATAGTTTAAACCTGTGTATTTCCTCTTTTATTGTTGTTCCTCATGTCCGGCTTCCATTGACAAAGTATAAGTATCTTGCAGGACCTAGAAGGCCCTGAAGGATCTGGCCTCTGGCAATCACTCCAGCGTCTCATCTCTGTTGTCCCTTTCTCAATATTTCATGTTTCTCACACACACCACCCTCAATGTGAATGTTTTTCCTTGTTTACCCTGTGTAAGTCATTCTCCTTCAACTCCTCACAAAATATACTCACTCCCAGTATCACTTCTCAGCTTAAGTGCTATCTCCTCAGAGAGGGAGCGTTTCTGACCACCTTAGATGAAAGAGTGCCTCTGAGTTATTGTCTATGTTAGCCCAAATTCCTGTTTGGCTCCTGCCTGATGTCCCTTCTTGGTTGACCTTTCTCTAGGATGAACAGCTGGACGGCCACCTGGTTAGAGTTGGAGTGTCAGAACCAGGGCCAGCATCTCCTTAAAGAAACTCACTTCCCCACTTTGAAATGCGTAGAGGGTACGGTTTAAGGGAATTGTTAAAAAGGAAAGCAGGTAGAATGGAAATATTTGCTTCAAGATGAAAACATGAAGCTACAGTCAGTCATATTTATTTCATGCAGAAGCACAAAATAACGAAGGAAAATTATGGGAAACTGAAAGTGTTACTAAAGTAACTATTGTGAGGGTTTTCAAATCCTTGCCTTTAATATGAGAGGTCTGTGATTAAAACAAGCTAGTAAATGAAGATGGCATAATGTCACAATACCCCCTTATACACTTGCACCGCTCACACAGGAAATAACTTACAGATAGTTTAGTTTGTTTAGAGTTAAATGCTAGACTATACAGAAACATTCACTTCTTAATTCAAAAACATTCATTATAGAACAAATGTGTATCTTGGTGATACTGAATCATAACCTTCACCTTTCTGAGACTTTGAGTCAGGAACGATTGTGAGAAAATATCCCATTCCAGATGCCAGGTCATTAGGCAAACAAGGTGGCGGTACCGAGCACTGCCAGAAAAGGTAAAGTTCACGATCGTATGATGTGAGTCTGAATAATGGAGGATTTAAACACGGAAAAATATTGCAAAGAGTTCAAAATAAAGCCAAGGTTTGATGCCCGGGTACCTGCTGAATGATGATCCCCCTGACGGAGAAGAGCACAGTGGGGGAGAATGCAGGGTATCACCTAAGGAGAGGTAAAGATGTTTGCTTTAATCATACCGAGTTTGCGTAATCTCTGCAAGTTGAACAGATATAAGCCTTGAGATAAACATGAAACCCAAGATCCAAGGAAATTTGAAGTCGGATACGTAAATTTTAAAATTTAGTATTAAGGAGGGTGGCACGGTAGCTGTCATTTGCCAGAAGAATAAACCATGCTTACAGTTCAAATGATCAGCTCAGAATTTAGTTCTCAGCGCTGAGTCCGCGGGGGAGGGGACGCGAACGCAAGCTAAATGGCCAGGCAAAGCGGGATTGGGTGAGGAGCGAACGCGCGTGAGTGCACAGGAAATCCTAGATGCTGACGCGAATGCGCCCGTGCCGAGTTCCAGTATCCAAAGAATCGCTGCCAAGGGCGAGTCGGTAAGCGGAGGACAGATTCCACGGGCAGAAGGGGAACAATGAAAAAAAACGTACTTAAGAATGATCTATTGACCTTTCTAGCCCCTGTGACAGAACACCTAGTCATCAGGTTAAAACAAGCAGCCGAGCGGATGGAAACAGCGCGCTCAGGTCCAGTGGCTGCGGCGCGCGGTAAATAAAAGACCGCGGGGGTCCTCCGCCCCGCCCTGCGCGTAAATCACACACTCGGAAGTTTTGTATTAGAGAGCCCAGCAGGGGAGGAAATTCTCCGCCAGCAAAGAAAGTAGAAGTAGGGCAGTCGGAGGAGATTGAAAGGGCAAAACTATCAAGCAAGAACCCTGTAAGTTCTGATTAGTTTTATGCCTTTGCCTCATGCCTCAGGAGCGCCGCCGCTCAGCGGCTCTCGCGGCGAGGAAGGAGGCGGGGTGCGCGGGGAGGGCGAGGCTTGAAAACAGTCTCCAAACTCCGCCAGCTCCGCGCTTTCAGATGCAAATACTTCGCGGGGAGATGGATGGGACTCAGCCCCTCCTACTTTCAACCCTCTTCTTTATTTCCCCGGGAAGGAATCCATCTGTACAGATCTGCCGGGGGGAGGTGCAGGAGGGAGAGCGTGTGTGCGCGCGCGTGTGTGTGCGCGAGTGTCGGCCGAGCGGCTCCCGCTTCGCGGGCTTGGCCCGTAACCCGCGCTGGGTCTCCAGAAGGCGCCGAAGTCTCCGCGGCCGCCCGCGCCGGCCTGGACCGCGCTGAGCGCCCGCCCCGCGCCGGCCTCCGCCCCCGCGCTGCCCGGCCGGCCGGCGCGCTCCTCCCGCTCGCCCTCTCGCCCTCCGGCGGGACGCGCGCTCCCGCGGCTCGGGACCCGGTGTCTGCGCCGCCGGCGCGAGCCGGGAGAGCGTGGGACCCGGCGCCTGAGGCCCGGGCGGGGGCCCCGCGCCCTGCACAGCGGGCTGCGATTGGCGGAGGAGCCGGTGCCCTCGAGCCCGAGCAGGTGCCGGGAAGGTGCCCTCAGTCCGCCCCGCGCGCAGAGCGGCGCGCAGTGTCCCGAGGCCCCCGTGGCGCCCGCCCGCTGAGCACGCGTCCTCTCGGATGCAAACGCCTGGGCTCCCGGCGCCTGACGCCACCCGGAGGGCAGCGGGGCCCCAGGTGAGTGTGTGTGCCTGCTAGAGGCTGGGGAAGGCGCCGCTGGGCAGCTGCGGCAGCAGGACTGAAGGGCGAGCAGAAGGCGGGCGGGGGGGTCCGTGCGGAGTTTCCCTGGGCGCTCCCAAGTTACTGTGCGTTGCCGGGAGCCGTGGTTATGCCAGGCAGGACAGGCGTGCGGATGGAGCCGCGGGCGCCTGGCCCGGAAAACGGTGTTGACAGACACCAGGTGCGACGCGAGAAGTAGCTCAGGGTAAGAGCACATCCCAGCACTCTTCAGATGCCGCGGTAAACACAGTCCGGACCGCTCTCCTCCGAGAGGAGCACAGGGGGCCCCGCTTCTGACCTCGGACTGATGGGGGACAACTCCGGGCAGCCTGTGCCGCCGGGTTCTGCGGAGGTCTGAGGCTGGACCGGGCTGTACGCCTGTGTGTGCACGAGTCCTTTGAACCATCTGGCCTTTCGTGAAGGTGGAACGCACCTAAGGTTGCGCTGCTTTCTTCTGTAATTAGTATTCTGCTGATACGGTGCATCCGCAGGGCTTGCCTCAGCTCCGCATCCTCCTTCTCCTCCGCCCGGCTGTGCCTTAGGTGTGAGCTGGCGAAGGGTGCCCTATTTCTGCGAATGCCTGGTGGACTTCTCCGTGAGTGCACAGGGCACACGACTAGTTGCTGGTACTTCCCGCGTGGATTAATGCCAAAGGACCTTTGTTCTGTATGCGTTCACGCTTTAGATGGTTAACCCCACGGAGTTCTTAGATGTCACAGGTCAGGTGAGTAGAGATTAGCAGCGAGTTCACCTAGCTCTGGGCAAATGGCAAACTGTTGAGAAGCCCCAAGGACGGTGTCTCAGGATTTAAGAGGTGCACGGTTTGAACCATGAGTGTTTTCAAAACATCTTCTACTTTGGGAGAAATATGTTGCCTGTTAGATGGTTTATTAAGAAAATTGTTTATACGACTTACCCTTCATAATTTCTCTTACCAGGCCGGTGTTCAGATCATTTTTCATGGCAAAGTAATGAGCAGATTTTACACAAAAGAAAAAAAAATTGAACATCAGTTCTTGGCGTTTGCTACACGTTGATATGTAGTTTAAAAATCAGATTAACAGCACAAAAATACTTTGAAAGAGTTTGTGAACAGCAGTGGCCTTTGTAAACAAGAAGTTTGCACAGATACACTACCAGAGCATCAAAACAGTTGCAAGGGTGCCTTTTTAAGGACAAGTTGTTAGTGGGGGGGGAAAGAGCCTGCAGGGAACGTACTTGTATTTGAAGCCTTCAGAAACTCACCCCCAATTTTTTCTTTTCTGAAGGAACAGTGAGATTTTGTCTCACTCCAACTTCTTGTCACTCTTTGTAAGGGACAGATTCGTTAATAAACCTTTTGTTGTTAGAGCTATTGGGAAAAGGATGCAGGAGGAGGCCAGAGCACCGAGGGGGGAGGCCCCAGTGGCGCCCTGGCTGAGTCTCCTTATAAGTTAGCGTGCAGCACGGAGCGTGTTGGTGGGGGCAATGAGGTAGCATCCATGTGTTAATAGTCTTATCCAGCAAAGCTTGCTGAAAGGCTGTGTATGGAAAGAAAAATAAAGAAAATAATCATCAGCAGCACAGCCCATCACCCTCACAAAAACCCCTAAGGTTGCAGCTTTTATAAAGGGCATTGTGCACTCACAACATGAGGTATGATTGTAATTAAGGGCTGCAATAGGTCATTAGAGTTGTGTTAACAATCAGGTGACGGGCTCACAACTCTTCTTAAGTCTACTTTTATTGATTAAACAGCACAGAGAGCTTTCCCTTCCTTGTGAAAAGGTGCTTGTAAAGCATCTGTATATTACTGAGTCTACCCTTGAATTGACTCTGAATTTTACTGTCCAGTGAGAGAGAGCAGGCGAGAGCACACTCACTTGGCCACTGCTCAGCCTTCCATGGTCCAGAAATCAAATCACTGCCTCCTCTCTGGCATAATTTGTTTGCCAGCCTCTCTGTTATTCAGCATTTTCAAATGGTAAAGCTGATAAAAACTTCTCAGAATGTGTTCAGATAGTTGAGAAGTGAATACATCCTTGTGTTGAGTCAAATACTTTGTCAAATCTTTCCGAAATTCTTTACAAAGTACTAAGCTCATAAATTGCTCTATGTTGTGAATATTTACTGCTGAGTGATTCCAATTTCCTTAGATTTTATAAGATTCTACATTTATTGGTTTAACAGCTTGTATCACATCCCAGTTCTCTCACAAGAAAAAAAAAAATGCTTTTTATTTGATTTGGAAGGCTTCAAAGACTTAAATTAAGAGTTTCAGAAAGTTCTAAAATAGCTAACATGCATTAGTTAATTGCAGAGGGACTTGTGGAAGGAAAGCTGTTCTTCCTTTGATGAAGGAATTGGCTGATCCTCACTGGGGTGGTAGAGGGGAAGTGAGGACAAGGAAAGAAGACATGTGATCAGAGTCCTATGTGTGACACAGCCTGTGACAAGCAGAGCAGATCGAGCTGTAACCTGCAGTACACGAGTGCCTCCTCTGGGAATTCGCTGGTTCTGCAAACACTTCCCCCTTGCATTCTGTAACTCTCTTCTTTGGTAAATCACCAGCACAAATGAATATGCAGACATCTGTCCATATAATTATTTCAGATTATGATATATATATTCATCCTGGCAGAGCTTGTTTTCTGTTGTTTTGTGTAGTGTTTATTGAAACATGATGCCTTTTATTGAAGTCACATGAATCACACCTGGCAACAAAGTAAATACGAGGGCAAATTAAAATTTAAAATTGATACAGCTTAGAGTCTTTATAAAAATAAAGAGTAAGGAAAAAGAACTTTAAGCATAATTTTTCTACTTTCTTATTACATAAATAATTCGAAAAGACTATATTTTATTGCTTTGTTTATTTTTTAATTTATGTAGGTTTCTTGCAGTTAATTACAAAGCATTATTCTCCTGATTTTCATCCCTTCACTCTTGGCAGAGGCTCTTGTACTTAGTTGAAATTGAAGCTGTAGTCCACCTAGAGAAGTGTTCCTTCTGTGTTAGATGGCCAGATGCATACACTACCAGCTCTGTGACTCATTCTCAGGGTCCCTGCCTACATATGTAGGCCAGTTAATTTTAGGAGGTTGTGGTCTGTGGTTGTAATGTTATGTGGCCCATGGAGCTATTAGATTTGATCACAGTTTCTTTATGCAGAAAATTACATATCATACAGTTCCAAGCATCACTAATTAAAATGTAAAAAAAACTATACATTTTAAGTATAGAACTCTTTCATTAACATTAAAGTTATTCAATATAATGGCAAACCTTAAATGATATATAAATGCACTGATGTAAATAGTGCTGTATAGCTCTCCTACAAGCTGAAAAGGGCAGAATTAAATCTAGAGTGATTATTATAGGAAGACCAGAAGTCTACCATCTCAAACATTAGAATATAGAATATCTACACAAAGAGTCCATTAGCATTATCATAATTATTTTGCAAAAAAATCTGTCATCTATCTGTCACCTATTATCTATCTGTCTATCTATCAAATTTCCTGAGTTGCTTCTAAATGCCTCTGTTTCTGAAACATGCAATGGAATCTGGTGAATCTTATTCAATTTTCAGTTAATTTCTTAGCATCGTCATGTAATCAGAAGTTATTTTTTGATTGTCAGTTGTTTAGGAACAAGGAGGCGTACCTGCTCACTTCTTAGCTTTTTGCTGTAGAAAGAGACATACTTATTTTTACTCTGTCTCGCCTTTCCACTTGACACATAGTCATGATGATCCCCTACCTGCAGACTAGAACTCTTGGTCATATAAACATTTAAAGTATAATCTAATCCACTTTTTAGGCTTTTGGGAAAGATGGTAAATTTCAAAGATCACGCCTTAAAAAAAGATTAATTGCTATGTGAACAATTTTTAACAAATACTTATTGCATCATATTATGCCAGTCCCATCAGTAACCAGCTGTGTAACTTTGGGCCTTTCATTAAGGTTTTATACATTTTAATTTTATTTTATACTAAAGAAAGAAGGGACAAGATTAGATTTTTGTAAATTCTGCTTCAGTTATCCATCCATTGATCCACCATCTCAGAAAGCTAAATCATAAGGAGCAGCAGCACTGAAGAGTTCTCTATGCTTCTTCTGTGAACCCTCATGAGAACTAAACTATTTCGTTCTTCAATATTGAATGACATTCTCTGTAACTATCTTACATACACCATCCTTAATAGCTTGGCTTGTAATGCTGTGGTTCCAAATAAAGTGCGGCTGAAGAGTTTTAAGAGCTTTTAGAAGCTCCTTGCTGTTGTCTGCTTTTCTTTGGTGTTGAATTTTGACATCTGCTCAGTCATGGATGGAAGGAGATTACAATATATCTTGTTTCCTTTTGGCATTTCCAAAATGTATTAAGTGATCCTACTTTAAAAATAAGTAAAAGGAGAAAAAATATGTAACACTGGCTACAAATGAGTGATACACCTTGCACAAAGCAGATTACTCTAACATGTGGACAGAGAAGTCACAGGGGGGAGCTCAGGGGTCACAGGTGTCTATTGTCCTGGGACAACAAGGGCAGAGAAATGTCTTGAAGAGACATTAGGTGAATCAGGAGACAATATCTTCACTGAATTTAAATAAAACCTCTAAACACAAAAAGAATATCCAGAAAAGTACAGACCTTTTCCCAAACACCACCAAAGATCTAGTAAATGAAAGATGATTTTTAAAGCAATTATGTTTTTGCATAGTGCTGTCTAGCCACTGCCATGGAATGTATCACTTTTACTTTTACACCTGTGCGTTGTTTTCTTCATAAGGATTCATTAAAAGAATGCTGCTTATAAAATGTAACTCAACTTTAAAGCAATCTTGGACATGACAGTATCTTCCCAACAGACCAACTACAAGATTTCTTCCCTCAGTTTGTTGTTATTATTATAACCATGGTTTTTTGTATCTTTATATTTTATAGATGGCTAACAAAATGTCTCAGGAAATATCAGTTAGATTGTGGAAATATTCACCAGTCAACTTTTATGGATCATTTTATTATGGGTACTGACAGTTTTCAAATGTCATTACTACAATTGCTTTCTTAGAAAATGCAAATCTTTAACTTTATTTTTGGACTCTCATGTTCCATTTGATGGTGAACCACACTGAACTTTTAGAGACATTACTTCGTTCAATCAATATTACTAATAGAAAATAAGCTGTACATCAGTGTAGTACACATAAAGTATATCTTGGATGTGTTCAAGTCTAGTTCTAATGCGGAATCCAAGAAATCTGAGCAATTGCTGTCTGCCTAGAATATAGAGAAAGTTTGGAATTAATGAAATGTTTAATTGCAGTAAACCATTGTTTATTTATACTGGACTGCAATAAACACAGTCTAACCTTAAGTGCTCGAAAATCTAAAACACTCGTATAGTTCATTTTAATATAATTGATAGTTATATATTATAGCAGAGATTATAAAAAGCATAGAGTGGTGTGTACCTTTTGGAAAACTATCCTAGTATCTATGATTTGTCAATGACGGATTTTAAAACTGCTTTTGTGGTCATGTGTATATGTGTGCCAGCTGAAATGATGCATTTTATACTACTTATCATGTTTGAAGCATGCTGAATTTAGATGGGACAGGCTCTGGAAGATTTGCACTTTTTATGATTAAGAATTGCTATGCTTATGCGTAACAGATATTATTCTTGTTAGTAAAGAGTCTTCCAGCCATTGCCTTTAAGTCTGAACAAAACGTAGTTCAGCATGTTAGTCATTTGATCTGACTTTTAAAGTGGTTTCACAGTGATGCTAAGTGAACTAGAAAATCTCAAAGTTTTACAGTAATGAATTCATTTTGGTAAAATAATATTAGCTATTAAGGTTAAATGAGTAATAAACAATTTAGATTGAAATAATTCTTTGCCACTTAGCTGAACAAAAATAATTGAAACAAAATGGTACCGTGATGAAGTGATTGCAGCTGAAATAAATGGTACTGATTTAGTAAATATTTCCTGACTGATCCCTTTTTGCTTCAATCCATTCGATATTTCGTTTTCTAGCCTCTGTTTTGTATGCTTATTGATTACGCCGTGTCATACTAATCACATTATTTGTGATTTCCACGTAACTTCAGTTTTGAAACAATGTAAAGTGTTATAAAATTTTTAACAGCACAAGATATAAACTTAAAACATCATAGCTAGTTCACCAATTTTAGTTTTTCATCAGTTGATTTTACTTCATATTGGCCGTTATATCAGTAGCCATCATCGGTATTTTTGCTAACAACTCTGGTTGACCCCTATTCATTTCTCTAAACAGATGCTGCTATTCTTTGCTCTTTTCCTCAGAGCTATAATGTTCCACATCTGTAACTGTCTGGCAGTTGACATAGATCTGTGGAAGTTACTATATGCCAATGTGTTTTTGCATTTTTTTTTCAGCTAGCAATAGTGAAGAGGTCAGCTGTCCCAAGCTCCAGAGGATCGCTCTCCTAACCTTCCCACCATGACAGGATACCAACCATCCTGCCTGGTGCAGAGGTCTCTTTACTTTTGATGAGGCTGCTGTTATTAACAGCTGTAGGGGAAACTCAATCAGAGAGCAGATAACAAAGGAAGAAGATGAACCGTGTAGACTTCTCAGGATGCAGTGTTTCTGTTTTGGGGCACATATCTTGAGGCAAGTTAGCCTCTTGTGAAAGTTGACAATTGTAATTTATCTTCTATCCAAGCTCAGTTACATGTAAGCATATTATTGTACCTTTCAACATGCTACCATTTTTAAGAACACAGAAAAACTGAACAGGTTATGCAGCACATGAAGAAATTTTAAGTGTTGCCTGCTTCTTTTTGACAAACACGAACTAAAGGTGTTTTTTTTTTAAATAAATCTTCAAAGTCCTTCTTTCTGACATGGTAACACAGCTCAGGACAGGATGAAATAGGTTGAATGACTATATTGACATTTACCTTAAGAAACTGTTGTGACTGAAATGATAATAGGGATTTGGAAAAGAATTATGAAGAAAAAAGAGATAACGTGGGGCCAGAAAACTTTCCAGCTGCCATGCCAGATATATGTTTCTGGCAGTGTTGGTAACTACAAAAACATATTGCTAAACATGTCAAGAAACACACTGCAAATCACAATTACCCAAGTGCCAAGGTCTGGTGTTCCCAGTAGTCCAACATGGAATTATGGAGGCATTCATCTGCCATATGAAAGAGAGTTTCTTCCTCCAATAATGTACACAAAATCTGTTAAAGTATCCTGATGCAGTCTTGTAGGCCTTGAGACAAAATAGAGAAAACTTGGTTCCAGGACTTGGCAAGTAATTCCAGTACTGCAGAAAAATACAGTGGAATTGTTCCCCAAAGTGATTGCGATTCAAAAACATGGTTCAGTTACCATAGAACTTATACATTGACTTATTATATGGTTAATTTTCTATGTGGAGAAGGTAGTGGAGGCTAATGAATACAAAAATTCTGTAAATAATTTGTGAATACCACTTATGCACCTACCTTTGTTGGTACATAGTTAGCATGGGTGTGTCTATTCGTTAAGGCTTGTGTTCATGGTAGTTGCTCTTATTAAGCTGTTGATTTAAAGGGAATAGTAGAGTTTCAGGCATCTTTATTTCACAGATATGTTTGATAGCTGTCACACATGCATGTCCTACAACTCCCTTCTTTGATATTTCCCAGTCACTTGATAAGTGTTCAGTCTTGTGTGAAAAAGACATAACCTTCAAGAAGCAAGAAGAGTAAATTAAACAGCTCTTGGTATTGAGCATGCTACAGTGTGTAAACAAAGTGAATGTTTTTTAAGTTTCATTTCTCTTTTAAACGAATCTACCCCTTAGTTTTAATTATTAGTGATGTGCCCTTCGTTACAGCTAAAAAAAATCAAGTTGGTACATTTGTCTCTAAAAGTAACACATGGGAGAAAATCTAGAATTCATTATATGACTTATACCAGCTTCTTCGTTTTGTAAACATGAAAAATTCCAGAGGGATCCAAGATGATATTGCAAGTGATGGAGGCTGTAGTAAAAAGACTCCAGTAACCTGATCTCCAGTCCAACTGCTGTTTCCTTTGTTCCTCATCAGTGGTTCCCTGTGTAATATCAAACTTCTCCAATTCTGATACCAGTCTTTGAGTCATAGCTCATTATCAAGTGTATGTCCTTAGAAAAAAAGATATATAGATACACACTCACATACATATATATGTATACACACACACATATATATGTTTTGTCAAATATTTTGATGTCTCTGTATCTATGTAGATTTTTTGATTCATGAACATGTATTTCTCTGATATCAACTGTAGCTTTAAAGAATGACTTTTCATAGAGTAAGAACCATCTAAAATATTTTAATATTGATAACAGAAGAAAAACTAACATCTCTTAATAAGGTTTAATTTTATTGTAATCAATTTCAAAGTAAAAATTGATAGCAATAGTAGGTCCAACAACTATTTTTAATTGTGTTTGAATGTACCAAGCACTATTCATAGCGTCTCAACAGTTGCTCCTTTGAGTCTATGAAGTAGATGCCATTGTTGTCAATTCTATGTTATAGTTGATAAACTTGAGGTTTCTTCCTAGAACTTAACTTCTTAGAACTTTGCTTATCAAGGTTGTATAGTTAAAATATGACAGACTCATCATTTGAGTCTTTTCTGGTGTAATATTCTGTGTTTACCAGGATGTACTTAAAGTACTTCTCAGATTTTGAATTCCCAAAGCTCATTTGTTTTTTAGTTCTTTCATCAGTGGGATGCATATTCACAGACACTAATTGATACCAAGTATACTCAATTCGTGAAGTAGTCTAGACTGTATAATTTGTCTGTGTTGCATTTTGAAAGCATTGTTTTAAGGATCAAAGATGAAAGTATTCATGCCATTGTTTCCTAGAGAAAGTTCCTTCTGTCTAGAGACAGGAGAATGGCAACTCTACACTTCTCTTCCCCATCCCAAGACTGGTTTGCCACTAGAGGAAGGAAGCTTCATGAACTAGCTCCACCTCATGCTGATGTCCCTCAGACTAACGGGCACTCTGTATGATTTCTGCCTTGCCACTGGAGTAACAGATATGCCAGTGTACCATTTCTTAGTTTTGGCAATTTCTTGTCTCCTTTAAATCAGGAGATCCAGGCTTTCCAACTTCTGCATGATTAAATTTCAAGTTAAACTAGGGACTACAGTACATTGCTGCTAAATCTAGGAACAGGTATTCCCTCAGGGTGATTGCTAAATAAATGTTTTCCACCATTTAAAGATGTTAATTGATCCATAATAATAGTATATACTCATTGTGACACTTATATACAACATGTAGTAATCAAAACATCATAATTATCATACTCATCAACTCAAACATTAACTTTTTGTAGTCAAAGCGTTCAAATCCCTGTCTTCTTAGATACTTTAAAACATAGAGTAAATTATTAAATATAGTCATTTTATTGTGCCATAAGATGCTACAGTTTAATCCTGTCTGACTATATTTTCGTACCCACTAAGCAATCCTCTCTATTCCGTTCTGTGTCCTCCTCTACTTTGCCTCTGGTAGCTAGATTTGGTGAGACTCCATTCAATTCAGGTTGCCGATAATATTCTATACTAATAGTTACTCATTCTGTTGTTTGTCAGCATACATGGATTACTAAACATTTTGAAGTACCTGCTGATATATCAAAACTTTACAATGTTGTTTTAAAAGTGTAGGTGTTGATTTTATGGAACTCAAAATCAGTGTACCTTATTACTTCCAGTTGTGTAGACTATTTAATATAATTGATAAATTTATATGATTTGTTTGTTCACATTTATTTTACTAGGCATGGTATGCTCTTATGCAATTTCAATGTCAGAAATACTTGTCTTTTAAGCAACAGTAACTTTTTTTAAAGGGGAGATGGGTGGAAAAATGTCAAAGCTTATCAGGATTGCATATTTTTAGCTTTGATAAGCATATATATTTAAATTTCTTTCTAAAAAAACTATATTATTCTCTCTTCCTCAAACACACACCCACACACACACACACACACACACACACACACACACACACACACACACACACAGAAATGAACATGTAAATCTTTTCCTTAATTATTCCATTGTTGATTTATTTATAGTTAATAAGATGAATTCACAAACCAAAATGAAGCATAGCATTCCTGTCATAACTTATTCCTCTATGTTTCGGGGTGTGCTCGGAAGTTTTTTAGTAACTGATTTCATAACTCTTGTATAATCAGAATTATGTGACTGGAATAAAAGGACAGGAGAATAAAAGGGTTCTTCCATGCTGTTGCTGCAGCACCTGGGTCTGAGCCAACAATCGATGAGTTTCACAAATAGAGTTGAGTGTCCTCACCCATCTGTTGATCAATACTGTTATTTACTTCCATAAATGTTCATACAGGAAGGCCCTACTATACACAAGCTATACTGTGATATGCTCAGTAAATATTTGTTGGATGCAGACTAATGTCACTAAAGTAGCTCAACTTAATGTGCTGCACAGCATACATAAGAATAAGTTTGAAGAGTGGAGAAGGGAAACTACTGAGCTTTTCAACTGATCACAATCAAACCAGAACACATCAAAACAGCTGGTGTTCTGTGACTCAGAATCAATCAACCAGTTTTGAATCACCTCATACTTTTTTATTTCGCTTTGCAGTTTCACGCAAGAGATTTAAACCAGCATATGTCCTTCCCATTTGGTTAAATCCCTGCTTTGAGCTGCTTTGCTTTTACATTCTAATACCAGTGAATGAAACTGCTTCTAATATAAAAAGGCTAACATTAAAATGATTTTAACGCGATGCTGCTACATTTGTGTAAAATGAACCATATGTTCCAATAAAATGTCTTGGGAGAAACATGAAATTTTAAGGTTGTGTTATGGAATGACGATAATTCTACATCAGCAATGTTTATGTAATTCACAAAATATGGCAACAGTTATTGGGATTTTCTAAATATAGAACAAATATATTAATCAGTATAAAAATGCTATGTTGGGAAATACAATATTAACTTAGTAAATGGAAGCTACATTTGTAATGTGTTTTAGTTTCTGATGCAAGGTTTCTTTTTTTTCTGATAGGTATCTGTTACACCATTCTTTGGCAAAAGCTATTTGGTGGTGGTGACCTCTTCCAATACAACACTCTGCAAATTATTATCTCTGGACTCCCAGCTGACACCCTGCCGGAGGCAAGAGCTACTAAGCCAACTGGAACTGTGCCTTTTCTCTTGTCAAGTTTTTTTTCTTACACAGGAAAAAGAAAGAAAAAAAAAAGAGATGAAGTTGGGAAAAGTGGAGTTCTGCCATTTTCTGCAGCTGATAGCTCTTCTCCTGTGCTTTTCTGGGATGAGTCAAGCAGAGCTCTCCAGGCCTAGATCGAAGCCCTATTTCCAATCAGGAAGGTCCAGGACCAAGCGCAGCTGGGTGTGGAATCAGTTCTTCGTGCTGGAGGAATACATGGGCTCAGACCCCCTCTATGTAGGGAAGGTAGGGCGCTTGGCTTTTCAAAGTTGCACGTGGTTGTTGTCAAATGTCTGTGTTTGGATTGAGAACTGCTCATTTTTGCTTTGGGGGATGCAAAGCAAAACATGACCCTATGAAAGAATGTATGAGTTGCGTCCAGGGTATTATCTATTACACTGAAGCCATCATTTAAAGAGTGATGCTTTATTCCTAAAAACAAAGGACGAGCCCCCACAGGTCTGGTTGGCCGTGATCGCAGTAGCATGCTAAACGGTTAGCATGGAAGGGAGAACAGTTATCTAGTAATAAAGGAGTAATGGGTCTTGCACCAGTCCACTTTCTAGCTGCTCTTTGTGAATAATGTGTAAATAACACCCATCCGTACATTTATGCTTATATGTCAAGTGCATCCCAATACTAGTGATTTAGAAGGTGAAAAAACTGAAGCTATGGCCTCAGTTATGAGCACTCAAACCCTTTTCTCTGCTGATTGCTTCACAGATCTTTTTGTTTGTTTTTTCTTGCTTTTTAAAATTTTCTTTTAGTTAAAGATAAACATGAATTCCAGTCAATTAAGAGTTACATAGACGAATGATGAGCTGTTCATGGTACACGTATTTAGAGGCCAATTGTAGCTAAATTGACATTTTTTTTTTGAAAGCTTACTTCTATCTGAATATCGGGGCAGGAAACTTTCCTTTGAGGTCCTTCACATGAACTTTCCCCTATAATTATTAGGTGATATTCCAATTTCCAGTCTTTTTAAAAATTTTAAAGATGGCCTAAGTTTCTCAATTTGCTTCTTGGTGCTGGGGAAAGTTTTCTAAGTAGGGCATATCAGCAAGAAGTATACATCCCTTTATTTTCACTCTTCACCGTGTCAGTGTTGAGCTTCTGTTCTTCATAAAATAAAGCACAGCTAACTGATGAATTTATCTATCAGTTTTTTCACTTTGAACAGTTGTGAAAGAATCTTGATTATTTATTCCATGGGTCAGTTTTTCATTTGAACACACGTTAAGAAAGGGGCAAACATTTTGTTGATGGGAATTTATGTAATTTAAAGTAACATAAGTTCTTCATAGTACCTCTGTATTTTATAAACCCTGATCAGTTCTGTATTGTAAACAGAAAACTGTAATGAATTTATGATATCTAGGCCTGTGCACTAGCATTAGTTTAGGACCAGTGGCAGCATTTTTCTTTCCTTAGAAAGCGTATGTAGATACTCAAGTGCTTTTGTGCATACGCATTTTCTTCATAGCCAATGTCTTTTACAAGTGCCTGAGCATATAAATTGTATATGTACTAAATGTTCTCCCTTCTTTTGGTAATCATATTCTTTTAAGAAAAGAAGAGTATAATATTTTGATTGACTAAGAATCTAGCTCTCAATTTCCATTCATTTTAAAGGCATATTGAACAAATATATTAGACTTTCTTCAATGGATATACCTGCAATACTGAACTAATTCAAAAAGAATCAGTAGATATTAAATGAAACTGTGTTTTTTTGCGAGAACATGAACTTTTTTAAAAATAGCAAACATAGTTCTATGAATTAGGTCTGAAGTTGAGCTGTCTGGTCCAGGTTGGCATTCTAAAACTAAATACCATTATACTATTGAATTGTATAATACTATTATACAATTAAAAATATAATTTAAAAATTTTTATATTGTTTTACATAATAGTTCACCATGTTTATATTCAAATAATTCCTACGGGTATATTTTAGTAATTTAAGCTCTAAATATGTATTAAGGTATTGGGAAATGGTGTTTTTATTTTTCAGTTACTTTTTTAGGGAGGTACCAGGAATCAAATTCAGGATCTCACACTTACAAGACAGTAGCTGTGCTGTTGAGCTATAGCCCTGGCCCTTTAATTATTAAAGAGAAATTTTATAATTTTTTGATCAGGCAATCCGAGAAGATCCCTTCACAGAAATAAGTTTGTGTGCAACACAGTCATTCACACTGAAATTTCAGATGGAAATAATTTTTTAAAAAATGGTAGTAAACTAAAATACAAAAGGCTCAGTAGAAAACTTGAGATGGGGTAAAGATTTATTGATGAGAGAGGCAAATACAAGGCCTTATACCAACGATTTATACTTCTTTACAAAGCCTGTGACACAGGACTGGAGTCCCGCAGGCTGTGTATGTGAAATGATGAACTTAACTTTTTGTTGGTGTCTGAATAATTAAACAAAAAGAGCTTTGGCCTCGATCCATAGTTGATGACCTGCGTATGTGAAATTAATTGATTTTTCTGTGTAGTTGAGGGAGACGATGACTAGCAAGACAAATACTTACAAAGCCAAGAACTAAAAATTACAGACAAAGATGCAGAAGAATGGCCAGGCAGGTAATCATGAAAAGAAAATAAAGGATTTAATTGGTAATTTTCACATATGTGTGTTTACCATATTCTAGTTAAATGGCCATATTCTTCGTCATCTGCTCAAGATCCAGCTGTTTAGGGAATCACTTGTATTTAGGTCATGTGAGTGATGACTTGGACACACCATAGCTCAGCTCGATCTTATATTTGGGTAAATATAGTGTATGTCAGATTGATGTCAAATTTCTTGTGGGCCCTTAGTTGTATAATTTAGGGTAAGTTGCCTAATACTATTAAATTTTAGTGTTCTTGCCTTTAAAATGGAAATAATGATATCTATTTAATGCTATTAATTAATAACTTATCAAAAATATTGAGAATATGCATTCAGCCAATGTAGACATTTTTATACTTTACTACATATTAATGATAAGTTGACATTTGTGGATAACCTATCATGTTATGTGTCACATGTAATAGATCCCTCAAATTAAAGCAGGTATTATTTTATGGGCTAAATGTGATTTATTTTTTCCAATTAATTAAGAAAGCAATCTAGTTTAGGTGCACTTAGAACTACAGAAATCATGTCTAAATCTTTTCAGACCTTAAAATTTGAAGACCATATTAATAATTTGTGGCCAACAAAATCAATTTAGATACAGCGTAGTTCATACAATTTCATCATTAGCACACTGAGGTCTATGTGACCATTGTTTCATTTTCAACTCTATTATTTCTGCTGATTACTGAGTTTACATGACAGATGATACCCCAAGACCAAAGTAGAAGCATCCGCCACGTGGAACCAGGTACGCTGCAGCGCGTGGGCACCAAGCAGGGCTGAGACTTCTGGGCTATGTTGCATTGTGCTAGTGTGCCCTTTATCATTAGCTTTCCACTGTTTTCTTGTGATATAATTCAATACCCTGTTCACCTTAACTGCACATTTAGGGAAAAGTCCCTAGACTGTACCCAAGGGAGGCCTCAGGAACAACAGTACACCTTTCCCTGAGGGTGTAGCTTAATTACTGTCATGCCTGTTTTCTTCCCAGCATCTGAGAAAAAAGAGTGGAGTGTCTTTTCTTTTCTTGCTGTAACTGCGTGTTTCCCCCATGTGCTATTTTGGGTACAAAGGAGGAAAGGTTTCTACTCATCCCATTGCACTACCTTGCCCTTTACCACCTGGGGCTTTCCCTCACTTTGGCATTTTCTAGTTAAACTTTCCTAGCCACCTGGCCAACGAAAAATAAATCCTTCTATGAAACCAGCCAGCCTCTGTTGCTGGTATTAAGGGTTTTTCATCTTTCCTGACTGTAATGGGCTGCCAGCCGAGGGCTGCGCCTGAGGCCGTTACTCTCACTGAGACGCTGGTTTTCTCACTGTGAACACCCCCTTGCCTTTTTTGATACACCCCTTTCTTCCTTACTTATCGAGGGGGAATTTATCCCCATTAACTTTGTAGGAATCAAAGAGGTAGAAGTGTAGTGTTCGGGATTTGCTTTCCTTTAAACGGAAACATGCATGAAAATGGTAATAATTCTAATGCATTTCGTTACACCTCAGAAGCATCTCTCACCAAGAAATTCTCTATCTCCTTATTTCTAAAGCTGCATTCAGTGTTCCGTAAAAAGAAATTTTTATCATGAAAATAGGTTATATTTTTTAAAAGTTAAATTGCAAATTAGATTCCTTAGCTAAGAAATTTTGTATTGCACACAGAAAAAAATTATACCCCAAATACTAATTGCTTAAATAGGAACATATTTATCATAGTAAAAGATCTACATTTTATAGATTCTGGAGAAAAAAAAAACAGAGAAAATGTAGTTTAATTTTGCATACTTCTCAAAGTCGGGTCAAATCTTAAGAGAAGACATGAACATTCTTAGTCTCTCTGAGACTGTGTAGAAAAGCCATTTTCATAATATCTTGATAACCAGAGTTAATTTGTGAAGGCCGTTGTTGTTTTTGCCTTCGTGCTAGTTTGCAGATAGAAGTGTAGAACTCCTGGTGGTTTCAAAAGGAATTTGGACATGGATCAGCTCTGTGGGATGCAAATAAGTTCAGAGTTTTAAAAATACTTTCTGGCAGTTATTTCTAGCTTTTAAAGTACTGCAGTGCAACTATGTGGTATTAAGTATATTTTTTCTAAACAAAAAAGTAATTTAAAATTGTTATTTTATTTTCTTTTATATCAAATTGAAGATATAGTATATCTCATTGTGTCACTAAAGTGCAGAAACCCATAAAAATTTCAGTTTAGTGCTGCTAAGTATCATCAATGTTATTTTAAGGTAGAAATAAATATTATAATTCCTAAACACTTCATCAAATGAAACTATGCGACTAAAAGTTGAAGGAAGTGGAGAACTGTCAACTCTCTACTCAATTGTAGATAGTTTAGGTTAAACTCTCAATTTCCACTTCTATCTGTTTTAATCAAGATTATTTTAAAATGCTGTCTTTCACATCTCTTTATGTTCATACCTACCACCTGCTTAGTGCTGGAAGTCACAAAAATAAAGAGTAAAACTTAGTCTATAAGAGTTGTGGTTTTCATATTGTATTTATGTTAGATTTTTAAGTGTAAAAGAGGGAACATAAAGTAGAATATTGACTCAAGCTTGTCCAAATGATGTAAATTTTAAGTGCCTTGACAAACTTCCTTATGCAGGGTTCGCCACACACAGCCGCAGAAGCTACTACAGTCTTTGTGACTTACCAAGATGCATGACAGAGTTAGATAGCAGTAGGACAGTCATCCAGCCTTTCTTGCTTTAATCATATAGAGAAGCACTGTACTTGGGGAAATTTTGTCCTATTCATTTTGTATGATATGTATTGATTATAAATCTTAGGTTGATTACCAGAGAAGCCATTAGTTTTCACTTGTATGCTTTAACACTATCCAAAAAATTCTGCTTTGCATGTTGTTTAATCTGTGCATTTTCTATGCTCCTCCTTCCCTCTTTCATGCCTTTTTCAAATACTTGTCAAAAACCAACTATGTGACAGATTTTGTGCTAGATTTAAGAGTTAAAAATAAAGTGATTCCTTTTATAGAGTGCACATTCTGCTTGATAAGCCAAGCAGGTCAGCAGATAGCAAAGACAAGAAAAAATGTTAGGCTAAACTGCTGCCAGGGGGCTAACTCATGCATCCATGAACACAGGAGTTCATGAAGGTGTACAGGTTTATAACTTTGTGACTTTTTAAAAAAAAGATCTTTAATATACAGTCTTCCCATAAGAAAGGGAGAGAAGAGGAAAAGGGAGAGGGAGAGGGAGAGGGAGAAGAAGGAGGCAAAGGAGACTGAGAGCGAGAGGGGGCATCGTCTTAAAAAGCAAGGAAGATCTTCTAAAGTAATATGTAAAACTTCGTGTAGTAGAAAGATCTGGAAGCAGAAACCCATCAACTTATAATCGTTTTTTGTCATTCTTTTGAACAAGGCTCTGAATCAGTAAGTTTTATTTTCCTCATTTATCAAATGAAAATAAAATAAGCAACATTTTAAATTTCATTTTGAAATAATTTTATATGTACAAGTAGATGTTAAGGTACCGATACCAAATTCATCTTTTGCAAATGTTATTACCTTACATGATAGCAGTGAGTATCTAACATTAACATTAGTACAATACCACGTAATAATCATTAGATCAGTCTAAAATTTTGCTTATTATTTCAGTATGTATTTTCCTGATGGGAGCCAGTCTAATAGCACCCTTTCTTCATTCATTATGCTTTCTTAGACTTTTCTAATCTATCACAGTTCTTTAGTCTTTTGTTACAATTCCTAGTGAATAATTTGCTTGAATATTTCATATTGTGTATTTGATTCATTTCTCTTTTTAATGGATAAATTTCAGAAGATACATTTTTGTCAAGAATACTGCAAAAATAAAGATCTACCTCTCTCAACATACTGTATCAGAAGGTGTAAAATGTTGATCTGATATATTTGTAGTAATGTTGACTTTGGTTATTTGGTTAAGGTGTTGCCTACCAGTTTCCTTTACTAAAAAAACAAAAAATAAAAACAAATTATGTAGAAGTTTTGAAATCTTGAAAGAGGAATAAAGTTAGGTAAGCTGTGTCTATAAATGGGAAAAATTACTATCCCTGGTTTGAAGGAGAAATAACAGATAATTCAGTATAATCTATTGTCTGTTTCTAGAAGCAGGGGCCACATTACATTGTATAATGCTGTTAGGAATATGCACAGTTTTATGTAGTAGTTGGTCATGCTTCTTAAAATCACATGAATTTAGAATGCCTCGGTGAAGTTGATTTTATTTTTGTCTTTTACATTAATGCAAATGCCAGAAGAAATTACAGTCAAATATCTTACATTTTAATGTATTTAGTCAATATAAATGTGAATGCAATTATATTTAATGTTGAAATGATTTAGTAATGACAATCCCTTCTAATGTTTCCTTTTTAGAGCTTCTAATATTTGTCTTCCATACTCAGTACTAAATAGATGTCCAGAAGTTCTTATGAGTTAGAAAGGTGTTTTTATGTTTGATGAAACAAAAGACACACTTGAAATAAAACAAACAGATAAGTAATTAATACATGTGGAAGTAAGTAGGAAGAGTCCAGTTCAACAAATACTTGAAAAAGTGTCCCTTTCTTCAAACTGTGGGTCATTGGTTTCATAATAAATTTGGATTAATTTTAGTTCTGGATATTTATATCAGAAAATTTTCTCTTCTTCCTATCCTAGAAATGTTAGAACAATGGAAACTAAAATTAACACTAATTTGTCACATTATGAAGAAAGATAAAAATTCAATATTGTATATATCTCTTTAGACTGTAATGACCGTATATCAGACTAGAGGGCTTACAGAGCAGAAGTTTCTTTCTTACAGTGCTGGGGGCCAGGAAGTGCGAGGTCAAGGTCTGTGCGGGGTCCTTATCTGGGGAGCGCTCTTTTCCTGCCTAACAACTCCCTGCTCCCGTGTTCTCACAGGAGAGACAGATCTCCTCCTCCTTTAAGGAGGTGCCCAGTGCTATTGGATTAGGACCTCAGTCTTTACACCTAATATAAACCATATTATTTCCTAAAGGCATTATTTGCAAATTTAGGGATTTGGGGATTAAGGTTTCAGCATGTAAATTTTGGTGAGAATAACAATTCAGTCAAACTATTTAAATTTACATTGCTTCATAAAGATGTATATGAATGAATAGCAAGTAATTTTTACAGTAATTAATTCATTTTCTGGTATGTAGTGTAATTTTGTATTTTATAGAATATAAACTATATATTCTACAGTTTATTCATGGGGAACAAAAGATCAACAGCACTTTGAAAAATATATTGGAAAAATGGTTTCAGTGGAGGTTTGAAAATTTTACGATATTTGTTTCAGTTAGTTGTAAGTATCATGCTAAGAGCTAGAGAAGAAAGAATCTTCTGTCCTGTCACTACGCACACTAAAAAGAAAGCCAAAAGATATGGGGATGAAAACAAGAGACTGTGATGAGGCCATCTACATTTCTAGTTAGGCTGGAATCCTTGTCTTCCGTAAGATAAATGCAGAAGGGTAATTTCTCATGATGGAACTATGTTGCAGGAATGGTAATGAGAGAACCAGAACCAAAGTGATTAACATCATTGCAGCCAGTTGTGTGTGTAAACAGCGCACAATTATCTGATAAGAATGCTTCCTTTAGAATGTTTGCTTATCTCCCTCATTAGAATGCTGACATGTTTTAAGGTATTTAGCTGAAAACACACAAACAAAATTTGGCCAACACATACATAATGTTCAACAGATGTGAGTTTGAAAGATTTGTGATGATCACTGGTGAAATTAGTCAAACCAGGCTTAAATTAGATTTTTCAGATTTGTGAGTCATTTGAGGGGCCACAGTGGAGCTGCAAGTGTATAGAGAGGGAAAGTTAAACATCCTGCATTTCCTTCTTTGGAATGAGGAAGAAATAAGATAAAAGCTGCCATTTTCTTTCCCATAACATATCTAAGAAACTCAGTTTTGTATATCACATCTACTCTATCCCTGAAGTAGTTTGCATAATTTTCTTCATGGAATGAACATGGGCTGATTTTAAGTGCATAACTCCTATGTCTTGCTTAGTCAGAAGAAGCAGATACTGGTGAGCTAGTCATTGACATCTGATTTAATTATACATAAGGAAGTGAAATGCAAACAGATCTACAATGGTTATCAGTCAATTAAATAGACTGCTAAAGAAAGTGATGAGATTTATCATGTTGCTAGAGGGTAGAGGAGACAGAGTGAGTTTAGTTGTAAAGCTGAAGTCAGACACCGAGTCTTGAAACAAATATTGAGCAAAATCTAAAATGAAAAGCAAGTCTGCATGGTAGAGCATATGTACAGTCCTGAAAAATTAATTTGGATAACCTTAGTATTGAACGACAGGAGACAGTTTAAAGCCTGACATTGAAATTAAAAATGCAAGCCTTATAACGAGGTTAAGTTACCTCTTTGTTTAATCAGTGTAACACCTGAAAATAGACCTTTACTCCTGGCAGGACAGCTGTTAAGTGAATTTGGTCCGCATTTGTGGCATGTAATGTCCTAAAACAAGATTGTTTTTCCATTGATCAGATCATTTGTGGTGAATGTGACTGCAGCTGATGATGGAAAATCAGCAGAAGTGAGTGAGAACAGGGTTGGAGTTGGAGAAGGGACTGCGCGCTGCGGACAGCCAGCTAAGGCTCGCGGGATGTTTGCGCACAGAAGTTAGATTCTCATGATGCATGTCCTGTAACGTTTGCATTTGCCTCAGTGCTACTCTCTTCACACTGGAACATTTGATTTGTGTTAAAGTCTTGTTCCTCTGTAAACTCTGAGTGCACTGATGGGATCCTAATAGTCACAACAGTTCATTTTTAACTCCACCTACCCAGTACTGAAGTATATGTGAAAGAAGGAGTAATTTTGATGAAAGAGTTAGCTACTTCAGAAGTTTCAACTACTATTGAGGAGCTTCTTATTATTTTTCAAAACAATGAGCTCTCCTGGAATTTAACAAAAGACATAAGGTACATTATATAACTTTGGTCCTAAAAGACACATAAATCAAAAATAATGATTTTATCAATCACATGTTTAATATTGACTCTGAATGTTATATTAATAACAGTTTCATGAAAAAGAATGTATTTTTACCATGGTATTTTAATATTAGAGCTTCTTTGGGCCTTAAAATTCATTTATTCTAGTTTACTGAACTAACAAAAATTTTGTACAGTATCCTCAGGTTCATTGTTTACTGAGGACAGCAGTTGTTACGGAGACACACATTTCAGACTTACACGATCTGCATTTGCATTTTGTTTTCCTCATTTCCAAAAGATGTTATTTCAAGCAAATAATGCCTCTTCCCATTTAATTTAACTTTTATAATTTATGTACAAAGCAGAATGCTAGTCTCATAAGACTATTTATCATAGAAGTAACAAATTTATTTCAGAGTGAATGAATTCCAACTTGTTGAGAATGAATTCATTTATTTTATGAAAGCGAGACATAAAGCACAGAAGGGAGAGCATGTATTTCTAACAGTCAAGGAGCTTAGTGAGGAGAGGGATTGTGTGCGGCCCAAGCATCGCAGTTGTGGGCCCACTCCCTAGCTGGCCCTGAAAGAATATGAAACTACAACATCATGCTGGATACAAGGTTACTAAATGAGAAAGTAATAAAGCTATTTCATGGTTAATTAGTGAAAAATTCAAAATTTATTTTTATTATCCAACATGAGGCAGGACCATCGGGGAAGAGCCTTACTTTTACAACAATGTATATTTTTAGGCCATTGGTTCTATCTAGCTTTTAAATATTTGTCGGTAAGAACTAGAAATCTTGAACATCTCCAACTTTAAATAAAAGCTTGGAAGGTTTTTGACCGGAAGCACCATGTATTTGACATAGTTTTCAGTACTGTCTTCACACTTAGCTGTCTAATCAAAATTAAATTTCAGTAATCTATAATAATGGGGAAATTTTCTTATTTTAGAGACAGAAGAAACACAGTAAAATGACACAGGATTTGAAAACATGATGATAGGCATTATATTTCTTGATATTTGATATAAATTCTGTGCTAAACCATGATAGCATTATTTTTATTATTTTCATTTCTTAAAGAAATCAATGTAAGGAATGAGAAGTTAAGACTTGAGCTGAAATGCACACAGCCAAAAATGACTAGTGACTGTGCTTAATGAAAATGATAGTAAAATTAAACAGTAATTATGAAAGTATAAATAAATCTCTCCAAATTTTTTTCCTCACAAAAATACTAAAACAGATTTCAGTGACTGCTCTTCCTTGAAAAACTGAAAATTTTGCTGCAGAAGCTGCTGTTTGCTCTGGCTTATTTTCATCCTTAGATCTTGCAGCTATATCCATGTATCTTACAAGTTAATACAACATTTTTCATAAATGGTGTGCTTGTTCATTCAGGTGGAAAAACAGCCTGTGGTATTGTTAATATGTGCAGAAGTGCAGGGCCAAGACACTGTAGCGAGACACTGTACTGGGGCTGATGTATTCCAGTCAGCATGATTCCCTCCGAGGTGGCATTGAGAACGTTTGCAGCTCCTGCCCTGGCTCCAGACTTGCGGGAATCTGCAAGGGCTACGCCATTCTATTCTAGCAGGAATATGAGGAGCCCAGAGCAGTGACGGAAGGGTCTGGATTTGCGTGATGATCAACCCACTCTGATAATGCAGATCTTGTGCTGGATCTTCCCTATAATTCCTGTAATGGCCCTAACTCTGTTTTCAAAAGTATTCAGATATCATGCAAAAGAAAGGGCATAAAGGGAGGACAGGGAGTCCGAGAAAGGGCCAGTTGCTTCAGTGGTGTTCTGGGAAGTCCAGTGTATGGACCCGGCCTTCTCTCTCAGAGCAAAAGATGAGAAGAAAATGTCAACTGTTATCTGTCCTGCATAAGAGACAAAAGGAAATGGAAATTGGATCACACAAATAAGAGCTTTAGAAAAGTCAGATGGAAGCTGTTTTGATTTGTTTTCTCCTAACAAACAAGAAATGATGCAGCAATTTTCATATTACTTGATCATCTTTGGATATGCTGCCCAACTTAGAGGGTTATATAGGTGGTGATGAATTAGGACACTAAGCCAGTGCATTGAAGAGGAGAGATGAATTTTTATCTTCTAGCTCAGGTTCTTAATTTGGGGAAACCTGAGTGTGAGTCTTAGGATGTTTACTAACTGAAAAGATTCAGCTCCATTGGCCTAATCTTAGTAAAGTGGGTTTAATAATATATATCTTATGCAATATATTTCCTGTTAGGATCAAATAAGATGAAATATGTAAAGCACTTCCTTTTTGATGTATGGAAACCATTTATTAAGGATTTGTTGTTATCATTAAGTATAGGGTGTGCAGTTTTGCTCTGCGTTCAGTGGTTACTTTCTATAATGCGCCAAATTCAGTCAGGTGTTTTCTTTTAAAAGCATATTTTTAAAACAACTGAAATTTTGTGGAGAAAACAAGGAAGAACTCAAGCAAGATTCATCGTATTGACTTGTTTCCTGACCACAGACAACTCCTTTAAATGACCTTTCCTAGTTCTCTCATTTATCAAGAAAGGACAGTAACTCTAGCTTTGTGCCTTCTGCAAAGTTGGAGTCAAGCTTGAATTAGATAACACGTGTTAGAATGCTATGCAACGTATAAAATGTTAAGTGTTAAATAAAAGTGTTTTATGAGAGTGATAGGTACTAGTTTTATCTGTATAGTAGAAAGGTAGGAATAGAATTTGAAACAGACATGCCTGGGAATTATTGCTGAATAATACTTTGACAACATATGTTGATACTTATTCATAAGTAATACATATATGCATATGAGTGTATACAATTGTGTGTATGTGTGTGTATATATATATATCATGTAAAGAAAACTTGGCGAATGTTTGAATTTTTAAAAATTATGGGTAAAAAACACATGGTTATTAATCTCTCTCAAAATACTTCTGCTTGTTTCAAATACACCATTCCCATTGCTCCTGCCACTGCTGAAGGAATTCAGAAAGTCCTTCCATGACTGTCTGCAACTGCAGTGTCATGGCTACCTTAATTCAAAATATTTGCCTTCCATGGTCAGTTTGGCTTTGGGGAAGAGCGGGAAGGTACGTGATTCCAGCTCCATGGAGTAACACAGATGAGGACACACCATAGTGCTTTGACGTGACAGCCTCTCCCCTGAATGTCACTCCACTCAGCGTTCTCTGTAGCTCTGTCTGTGACCTCTAAAGTCACTCATGATAGGGCTTCTAAGCCTACTTCAGAAGGTGACAAGAGCGATGGAATAAGTGTGTTCAGAGTGAGGAGAAGTCTCTTCAGGGAGATTCATGTCAATATGTCTTACAGTAATAATTTTGTTTAAATTTAAACCTTCACTGTATATTACAATCACACCTCATATAAAATACTTCTAGGATTTGAGTGCTATTCAAATAGTTTACATACTCAGAATCAAATCAGATTTAGAATTACCAAAGACAGCTTTTCAAATCACACATTTGAAGAAAGAGCAGGGGACGCACACATCAGAGGACAGTTCTATTTTCAAATACTTTTCAAATCTCAAAAGATCATGCATGTATGAGAATTTCCCAGCATGCAAGACATTCCAGTGCCTTTAGGATTCAACTGAAGATATGCTTAACAGAAGCAAATAAATGGGATTACTGGATAATCTCATTTTCTCACTTAGCTTTCTTTCTTCCCTTTTTTAAAAATAGCATGCCTTAGGTCAGAATGTCATTTAATTTGAAGTTTGAGTCAAACTTATTGCTAGGACATAATGATCTTGTACTTCATTGAGTTTTGAACTCCAAAAGTGACTTCAATTAATTTTCACTTTAATGCTGCAAGTGGTAGAATTTAAATATTGTCAGCATAAGTATTTAAAAATCAATACTGATTTTTTTGAAATTCTGCAAATCCTGAAATTCTTGGAGAAAGTATTAAATATCCTGATCTAATTTAAGTACTTGTATAAATAGGATTTACTTTCTGTATGCTTTTAAAATTAAGAAGAAATATTCTGCAATTTTGTTTGCCTACCATCACATGGAAAGAGCACACAAGTGTTTTCTTAGGGCAAATGTTTCCAAGCTTCTCAGAACTACCAGTGCAAAGGGACCAGTTTGGGTGAACTAGTATTTCACAACATAGTCAATGAAAAACAGAAGGAATTGAAGATTAGGGACCATTTTCTCAGTTTTACACAATTTAAGTAATTGAAGACATGATGGTAAAGTTCCCTGTGTAAAGGTTGTGACTGAAGCAGAGAAGCCAAAGGCACTTTGACATGCAACACTACAGGGTAAAGACGGGGCAAATGCCAAGCTGAGTGCTGTCCATGCCCAGAAAAACAGTCATGGCAGCTGACTACATCCTGGTGAAAACTGCATGAATTTTGAGGAATACTCTATACAATCAATAAAAAAGTCCTTTGGGTTGCTTGATGAAATCATGTTAGACTCACACAAAAGCTCAGAGACTTATTTTGTGAACTTGGCAGTTGCAGTTAGACCTACAAGGATAAACTCTTCAACTCTTCAGCAAATTTACCTACTCTAATTGATAAATTTTATTTGGTACATCCAAATGAAAGTCTCTGGTTAGGTTTAGAATCTCATTTTTGGGCTGGAGACAGTTCAGTAGTGCAGCGCCTGCCTGACAAGGCTGAGGTCCTGAGTTGGATTTCCAGTAACACCCCCCTGAAAAAAGGAAAGGAAACGTACACTTTGAGCATCACAAGTGCTTCACTATTAATTTAGACTGATATGCTTTCCCCCTTGCTCTTTTGCTTCTCCTGAATTGAGAGTTCTAGCAAGATTGCTCTTCTACAAGACACATGAGTATAACTAGTATTCAACAAAGTATAACTGTACATAATTTTCAAATTGTATGTAAAATCATGGTAATTGCAAATGTCTGTTTTGTTAGCCTTGCAACAATATTTGCTTAGAGAAGCTGAATTCTGGACGCACATTTCTTTCACCTGTAATTGCATCTTATCGAGAGGTGCCATCACTCATATAGGGATTTTAATCTATGTGTATATTCTTCAGAGAACCAATGAAATTTCATTTGCATTTACTTTATGCTGATCTATAAAATTTGATGAGTGTACCTAAGTATGCTTATTATTATAATTTTATCAAGACCTACTGCCAAACTTAGTCTTTGAGAGCATGGGACCTGGAAGTCCCACAGAAGTATCTGAAGTAAAGGGCTGATTTACAAAATCAAGTATAAAATTCTCCATGGAGGAGTCTGATTTACTTTTATGATAGGGATACACACTACTCTGTGTTTTTCCTACCAGCAGGACTTGCATGAATCTGAGAATGAGCCTTTAAGTTTTGTGCCTGTTATGGTTTATACATTATGTCAACTTGGGGAGTCTAGACATTTGGCTGAGTGATTCAGCAGGAAGCCAGGGTGCTTACTTTGTACACATCCTGAGCCTGTGGAGGAAGAAGGCATGGAGATTGTGTGAGAGCTACCGCCCCCTAGGTGGGGGTAGGCTGTTTACAATGTAGGGGAGAAAAGGAGGCTGCTTGCAGCCATTCCTCCCTTTTGCTGGTTGTTTTTGCTGTGCTCTGCTGCTATGCACATTTGTCCTCTGCCAGGTGACACTCTGCCTCTGAGCCAGCCAAGTATGGACTGAAACCTCTACAAACTGTAAGCTAAATAAACCTTTCCTTCCTTCCTTAACTTTGGGTGTTGGGTATTTTGTCTCAGCAATGAAAGAAAAGTAACCAAGACAGTGCCCTAGGAGATGCAATTCTGTGGAAGTTTTCATTTTCAGGGCAACATGGGCCATGGCCAGTGTTTATCTGAAGCTAAGGTTGAGATCGTTCTTAAATCTTGCACCCTTCACTGCCCTGTGTGCGTCACTTAAATCCTAGCAGAGAAGCAAATAAGAGGATTTTCTTCCCCCAACTCTGACACTGATTCCATTGCATTAATAGTGGACCCATCTTCACGTATGGTCCTCAGAACACTCTTTCCAAGACAGTGGAGTTGTAAACTATGTATAAGTAATGGTCTGAATTGGTGTTGGAATTGGAAGAAATCCTGGTCTCTTTCAGAAGAACATCTGAGTGAGTTTTATTTATTGGCAGATAACAATCATACATATTTATGGAAAAAAAACATTTATGGAATATAGTGACATGTAGTATGATGTAAAGTGTAAGCAAACTATATATTGAATAGTTAAATAAAAATAATTATAGTAAAAAACACATTCTCATAAATCCCCCTCAAAAATACTCCTCACATCGAACACACCAATGCCATCATTTCTGACATTCTCTGAAGTGATTCTGAAAGTCCTCTTTCATGGCTGCATTTACCAATTGTGATGAGAAATACTAAGAATACCACTGCTGAGTGCCATCTGCCAGAAAGGAAGTCTGCTAAAAACATTATGCTGTTCCCTTACCTGGCTTATTCATGGGGCCTGGCATATGATACTTCTGGCTCTTCTGTACAGACAAAGTAACTGTGACAAGTAAACATTTTGAATAGAATCAGTATATTGAGGGATCTATGATAGCACATCTAAAGACAGTCACAGAAAGGGATTCTGCAACTGCCATTGAACATGGCAAGAATGGGGGGACACTTAAAGCAAGAGGTTGCATCATCAGAGGGATCCGCAGTAACATGTCTTCTATAGTAAGTGTTTTTAACATCGCCATAGTTTTCACGTACACCTGGTGTGTGTTTTTGTGTGTATGTGTTATGTGTGTACCTGAATGCATGTGTGTAGTATGACGTTATGCATATATCATGTTTTATATACAAATTAATGTAGAGTGTAGACTTGGGATTATGAGAGGTTGGGGAGATTGAAGAGCGGGAGATGGGAAAGATAGATAAATGACTACAAAGACAGCTAGATAGGAGAAGAAAGTTCTGGTGCACTATTATGTGTTCAGTAACAACACTGTATCAAACTTGACTCTTATTATGACTCATGGGAATGTAGCAGTTTATCAGATAATTGCCTCTGAATTCTAAGAACAAAAAATTCGGTGCTAGTGCTCAGTGCTGTTAATTGTATTTCTTTTTTTTTTTTTTTTGCGGTACTGGGGATCGAACTCAGGACCCTGCGCTTGCTAGGCAAGCGCTTATTCCACTGAGCTATATCCCCAGCCCTCAGTGCTGTTAATTGGATTGCACTTGTATCACCTTTCCTCTTTTTATACATAGTTCAGGTGAATTTTGTTTAATGTTACCTGCATATAGTATATGGTAAAATATTATTGAGAAGAAAATCGTCGATTTCAGTAACAAATCAGGTTGAAGTTGAAAATTTTTGTTTTAAATAGAATGAATATAACCTGACCACACAAATAAATTATACAAAAATTTATGCAAATGTGGATAAGATATGCATTTTTACCCTAAGAATTTTATATATTTAAATGTTCTTAGTACAAATTTGGAGATATTTTATTTGAAAAAATGATTAGTTTGTATTTGTAAATCTTAAAAAGATGGTAACTGGAAAAGTAAGGAATACAAAACAGAGTATATGCAATTCAAACTTTCTCTTACTTTAACTCTTCTCACTGTCTTCCTCTATCTGTTCAGTTTTTTTCTTACCAACCTTTCATCTCCTGTTACTCTCTCTAACTTTAACAGGCAGAGCTACCAGATTAAATAGGGCACATGACCTGTCTGTAGCCACCTTACCCGGTGCATTTCTACTTGAAGATAGAAGTATAACTGGAGGGCAGGGATAACGCTAGTATTAAAATGGAATAAATTTTTTGTTGGGTGAATGAGTATTTACATGTAGTTGACTCTCATTATATCCAGTACTTATTCTATAAAGTTACTATGAACACAAAAGGAGGTAGTACTGAATTGTCGTTCCTATTGGCGTACAGGGTTAGATTCTAATGTCTTCATTCACAATTTTTTAATTAATTGACTCAACCAATATTATGTTTGTTTCTGCTAAAGAAATCTTATTTAATATCAATTGTTAGGTCATTAATATTGAACTCTGAACAGCACACCAAAACTCATCTGAATTAAAGCTGATTCCATATATATATATATATATTTTTCTCCCTAAAGTACATCAAGGCCTTAATATATCAAAGAAGACAAGAAAGAACTTCAGTCCTAGACCTGGGAGCCATGTTAAACTACAGAATCATGGACTCAAACATGCAGTAAAAAAAAAAAAAGTCACTAAACAGACTAGAAAAAGGTAATTATTTATAATATGAGAGCCTCAGCAAAAGAGCTGTGTATTCTTGTTCAACCTTAGTAGGGAATTTGTGAATATCAAGACTCAGTTTATATGTTATTCTGTGAAGGGTCATGAAAACCATGGATACATACTTTGTACTGAGTAGTTGAAAGAGTAATGGAGATTAACAGTGTTTGTAGCAAAGCACATGAGCAGGACTTACATTTAGACTACGAACACTAACAGTTGTTAGGCAACTGATATCTTAATACCTAAACCAACTAGAGAAAAAAATTCATAATGATGATGACAAATTACCATTAAAGTTATGAAGCAGTAATCGGACTAAAACCATCATGGTACCCAGCATTCCTTCTGAAGGCAGAGCAGGATTTTAAATTCATTGCATTTATATACATAACACAAGAGGCTGAAAAAATAATGTACTATTTTATAACCGCTCTTGTAGAACTTTGAGTTAAGCATCTCTCAGTGATCGTATCACACTTAGTTTGTAGTAATTCATCCCTCAGCGGTACAAAGCCTTTCTTGGAAAATTTAATGACATAAGCATTCTTTGGAAATTGGGGATACTGTACCTTGCTAAGCTGCAGCAAGCACTTTGCCAATCACTGAATTCACAAAGTGTCAGTGTCTAATGGCATAATTTATCTGTCTAGACTTTTTGATGAAAATCTTGACCAGCATTTGTTAAGGAGCAGTAAAGACAGACACCGTGATCAAATGAAATTTGCAGCCTAATGGAGAGCAAATAAGTAAACATACAGGGACAAATAGAAGTTTATAAATTTTGTACAGAAGTATACACAAGGCAAGCGGAGCAAGCACACCACAAAGAAAGTTCCAACTTCACTTTCTCAGAAAGTTATGGCTTTAAAACTGTGATCAGCCTCACTGAAAGCGATAATTTTACAAAGCCCACAGGGAGCTTGCAGGAAGAAAAGGAGGAGACAATGGGGACAGTGAATTTCAGCCAGAAGAAATAGATATTCATAGATGAGTACTCTGTTATATTTGAGGCAATAAAAAATGATAGCACAGCTGGCTTGGAGTGAGTGGAGATTAGAGCAGAGGGTAAATGGGAGTCGGTTTATTGTTAAGTGTGTACATGTTCTGCTTCCTTTCATGCTGGAGTTTGGCTAAACTACAATAAAAAGTTACAGAAAATACATTGATATATCTAGTACAGAAATATCACCCATAACTTCATTAATTCCATTCTGCCATATTTTCTGAACATCTTGAGAAAAGTAGTTTGGACATCTTAATATCTGAATTATTACACTTAAACTTACCCAATCATGACCCCTCCAACCTAACTTTTACTATTTACCAGAGTGCTTAAAATTTAATTTATTGCCCCCAAACAACACATACTAAGAAAATTGTGTGTAGCGTCTTGTGACTCATTACTAAATCTTATCTCCAGGTTTTCTCTGTTAATGTGCCTTTGCTCTGCTGTCCTGTTGCTGTTGTTACCCTTGTAAGTCATAGATCTCTTCTGGAAAAGAACTATTTAGTAGATAGATGAAAAAATTCACTCAGTAGATGAAATTGAACTGTCATACCACTTCTAGGAAAAATATGTTATATAAAACAAACATAAAATACAAACTATATTAAATATATATGTATATATTTGAGATATTCTCAGATCAAGGAAACAAGTATGAGTTTCTGTAGTGACACCATAATACATAGATTATTTTCACAGAAAATAATGTGTTAGATATTATATTTTCAACTACAATTATAAAAACATCTGTGGTTAAAGTAGTCATATGAAATTAATTGTACTGACTTAGAACATTAATAAAAAGTATATTAACAGTAAATTCCTAGCCAAAAATCCAAAATACCTGTTTCTAATATAGTAGTAACACACCTGAAATTTTTCATAAAAAATTAATAAAATACAGTAGTAGGCCTGAAATTTTGATGATAAATGAACAAAGACAATGAAAAAAGCATCTAATGATATTTAGAAAACTTAGTATATATTATTTTCCTTGTTGATTTAATTTTATATAGCATTCTATACATTCTAGAGGGATTAGTTATTAATTATATTTAAATTTTGATATTTTCTAGGAAAGTCATGAAATCTTTGTAAAATACTTTCATTTAAAATACTTCCTTTCAGCACAACAAAATAAAATAAAAATATAACATAATTAATCTTTTCAACCTAAGACTATAATTTGTAATCACCAGTATTATGTCAGAATTTTTAAGTTATTTATTATCTTAGTAAATGAAATACCTGATTTGAAATTGATTATAAATACTCATCACAGTCGTTGCACCTGCCTTGTTTCCTTTGCCCTGGAGTGCAGAGCTCTCGGTTCCCCAAGCCCTGAGCTATACCTGGAGTAAAAGAAATGGCGGTGTATCGTCTGAATTAAAGGTTCCGTTCATCTAGTTATGATTTACAGAGGTCACACACGTGCTTCGCAGGAGCACTGCGTACATATTAAGTCCTGTATTTCTGCAGTGATTTACCTGATTTTTGCCAGTAAGATCAGTGAAGAGATACTCTTCAAACTAAATCTTTTATTTGACATATGGGATCAGTAGTGTGCTTAATATTTAAAGCTATAATCAGGAACAGCTTTGAGTTTTGTGGGGCCTTAGACTGATATGAGATGCGTGTGCTCTATAGCGTCAAAGCTTTGTTTTTAATCGTTCTAAACGATGATTATACTGCGGAGGAGCCCGCCTTTACCCTGCCATTACTGTGTCTGAGAAATGACCTGTGAAAGACGAGGCTGTAAATTTTAAACTGCATTGGCTTCAGAGTAAATCTACCTCTGCTTAGTGAGCCATAAATCTATACCAAAAAGGTTTAATTGAATATATTAATACAATGTCTGTGATGGGGTTGGGTTCTTACTTAAAATGATGCCATAAAATGATAGCTTTAAGGTTGATGATTTCCTTGGTTTCATGCCAGTCAATGAAGACTCATTATTTCTGACATAAGATTGTCACATTTTTATGTTTTTGAATGAGAACAAATTAAGGATCATTTTTATTCCCAGTGTTCTGAAACACGCTTGGTTTCATGCTGAAAGTCGTGCATGAAATATTTGGAAAAGTTTTGTAAAAAGTTCCATGTATTTTACTTCAGTAGAGAGTATATATGTGTAGAAAGCTTTTCTGGTAGAAACACTTATTTAATGTTTTGAATTTTTTTGAACTGTGTAGCTTGCATTTAGGTGCCCATCAGTGTAAAGGGGTTATTATAATTTTGATGAGGCTGGTTATTAACTGTTCTGAAGAGTTGCTGTCACAGCTGCTAGTGGGGGTGGTCGAGGTCAATTTAATTTAAAAAGGACTTATTAATCCTTTGAGTTTACCTATTAGCATGAGGATAGAGAGTAATTACCATATACAAGTGGCACATTTTAAGGAATTCTTAGCCTAGATCTCAGAAGATTTGGAGGGTGCAGGCCTCCAAAAAAATGAGATTACACCTACTTTAGTTTTTAATTCTGTGCCATGAAGGAATAGCTGGATTGCTAAATACACAAAAGCTAAAATGATAATGTGCTAAGGCAGATCTATAATTACCTACTTATTAACTGGCTCTTCTCTGTTTTCCATTTTGCATTCTCAACACCTAGTAAATGATCTCCATAATTTAATGTACATAATTTGACAAGTATACCTAAGAAATTACAGCCTCTAACTAGACTGAGACTAATAGGACTGTGCACTCTGAAGATGTAAAGGTAATATGTTTCCTGGGGAAGTCTGTGCAATTTAAAACAAAATAAATAAGGAGTTACTGTGAAGAATGCAAGCGAGGAAGCCAATTTACTTTTTAGCAGATTAGATCTTAGTAAAGTAAAAGTTCGGAAATGGTGTCTTAAAATTTGAGACAAGAAGAAAAACACGTATGAGCTCTAAGGATTTCTAGGATTTCTGTCAATATTTTTACGGAATTCTGTCCTTCATTTGAGCATTTACTTAAAAATAAACTATAATCAAGATTGATCCAGGTTTATCAAGTGAACATTGAAGTTAAATTATTGAGCTGTGGTCACAAGATTGACTAGTTACATAGCATAGGCTAAAACGGACAACCTAACTGTATACACCAACACCCATGGTTCTTTATTCTCAATTACTTTCAAACCTAGTAAATTTTCTAGTCTATTAAAACGTCTGTGGATTTTTTAGAGTCCATGTAAATGTCTATAAATTGTTTAGAGCCTATTAAAATGTCTGTAAAATTGTACACCGCTTTCTGAAATCATTTGGTGACATTTACACACAAACACAGCAAAACAGAAGAACCCTGTGGCCATCTTCATTAAGCATTGTGTTCTGGGAACTTTTTCAAATTTTTCCACCTTAAATCATACCCAAACTCATGAAATTCATAAAAGATATGGAAGAACAGAAGGAAGAAAGAAAGGAGAGAGAAGAGACAGGAAGACAAAGACTATTTGTCAGCTGTGTGTAATTTTCATTATAGTAGCTGTAAGTGCGCTGCGTGGTATGAGCAGGAATATTTATAGATCATCATTCTCAAAGCAGATTCCTTGGGGGTCCCCTTCCAGACTCCCAGATCGCACATGGGTACTGCACGCTGTAGTGGCTCGCAGCCTTCTCCAGTCACTGCTGTACTGACCAGATAGACTGGTTATTACTCCTGCCAGACATGTGTGCAATCCAGAGAACAGAATAATGAATGCTATTTGAATTTATCCTTAGAAAGAATAAATAGCAAGAGAGTTATACCTGTGGTCACTGACAAGGTGGTATCCATATTGGTAGCAAATGTGTGTCAGAGTTTTTGACAAGGGTCAACTCTAGATAGTTCTGCCCTGCTCACACTTAGATTTGACCTGTAGCTAATACAGTTTGCCTGGTTGGATTAAGGAAGTCCAAGAAAGAAGATGAAATTCAGACTCTGTAGTGATTCCATAAGAAATTAAGGAATTTCCATAAGAAAATTCCATAAGAAATTATGGAATCATAAATATTTTTCAGGATATTCACTAATTTTCTCTTTGAACAAATATTTATATATTCTAGGGGCTACTAATACATAAATGTGCAAAGAGTTTTTCTGCCTATAAATTGTAATATAATGAGAAAATATACAAAGTGTTGTATGATCCTGAATTTTACAAATATATAGTGGAAGACTGAGAAAAACATGAAAATCAGCATGGGGACATCAGCCAGGACTTAACCAGAAGGTAGTATTTCAGCTGAGCCTTGAAGGATGCATGATTGGTACTTAAATACAGGGGCAAGAGCAAAATCTATTCGTTTTAAGGAAATAGTTTATGGAAAGACATAAGGACAGAGAATGATGTTTGTTTAGGAATCCGTAAATAAATCAAATGACAAAGGGTACTGCAAATGAGGAAGAGTTAGTTCTCAAACAAGAGTCAACCCTGCATGAAAAGCTAACTTGCATGCTTGTGTGTATTTCTATTTTTGTTTTCATTTCCCCTTTGGTATGATTTGGAGGTGGTTCTTAGTTTATTACATTAGACAAAGAACAGTTCTGGAAGAATTTACTGTTAGTGCATTGAAAGAGGAAACCCTAGAGGTAGGAATCCAATTCCATGCAGCTGAAAGTGCCAGGTCAGAGGTGGTAGGCACTGAAATGTGATACTGAGATGGGGATAAAAGGATGAGATGAATACAAATTATTTGGAAAGAGGAATAGTTAGAAGATACTTAACAGTGCTGCAAGGACTGGAGTATGTTGGGGGGATCCTGGAGTGGGAGACAGAGGTGGGAAAGCACATATACTCACAGCGGATGGCCCGGCTCCACCCTGTCGTCGTGCTATGGGTGGGGGCGGGTCCAGACCATGTGGCTCCAGCATTACCGTTTCCCACCCCTTGCAGCTGGGCAATGGGTCTCCGAAGCTGAAGCTACGAATGCTGAAACGAGGGCGTGGGCCAGGGGTGTGCTTGGAGCGGCAACCTCCTCCCTCTCTATCTCGTCTCCCTCCAACTGCGCCATGTCAGATCTGCGATCCCCTCCTCGAGAGGAGGTTCTGCTTAGACTTTCCGAGGGTTTCACTTCCTATCTCAGATCCCTCTCGAGTTCAGGATATCCACCTCCCTCCTCTCTGTCCTTCACATGTTGCTATATTGCCGTGTCTGAGTGGCATTCCTCCGGGAGGTTCTCTCTCCACTGCCCACCTCAACCATGGCAGTTTGTATACACCCCTGTATGTTATAGTATAGTCTGAGGCAGCTATATCTCTTCCCAAGGTGAGAGTCCAAGGATATAGATAAACCCAGGAGTACAGTTATTATCACAGGGAAGATAACTGATTGAGTGGCGGGGCAACGGAGATGAGGGAGGAGAAAAAACGAACTGATCAAAAGGGCCATCATCTGTGTAACCGGAGTAACAAAGATGAAGGTAACATTATGTAGGACAGCATCCAGAGCTAATTCCCTTCTATGTTCTCTATAATTCTGTATTTCCTCAGTTGTTTTTGTATTAGCAGAAATGAAGATAACTTTATATTATACAGCATCCAGTGCAAATTCCCTACTATCTTATCTATAATTTGGTTTTTCCTTTAATGTTTTTGTGTTAACTAATGTGAAGATAACTATGTAATACAACATCCAGTTCTAATTCCCTACTATATTCTGTATAACTTTGTATTTTCTGTATTGTTTATGGCTTTTCTGGTTCATATGTCTCCATTCTTTTGTCTTTAAAATAAAATTAAAAAAAAAAAAAGGGAGACAGAGGTTGTCTCTTACCTGTGGTTATATCAATAGCATAAGCCACTGTACCCTCTAAAAAGTCAGTGCAGCCCAATCAACGACAAATGGAATATTTCTGACCTTTGGCATGAAATATCAGATAAAATCGTAAATTGATCATGTTGAATTTGAGTTGGCCAGAGGGATTCCATGAGGAGATGTTTAAGCATGAAATTTTCAAATCCGTGAACTTAGATGGTAGGCAGGGAAACCAAATACTTGAAGCCAGTTGATGGTGAAGCATGAAATATTAATGCTCTGCAACTAAGAATTAGTCTCATGGTTGATACACTGTGTCAACTTGGGGAGTCTAGAGGTTTGGCTGAGTGACTCAGCGGGAAGACAAGATGCTTACTTTGTGCACATCCTGAGCCTGTGGAAGAGGAAGGCATGCAGATTATTGGAGTGCTACACACCCACTGGGTGGGCTACCCTGTTTACAATGTAAGAGAGAAAAAGAGGCTGCTTGCCTACCATTCCTTCCTTTCGCTGGTTGTTTTTGCTGTGCTCTGCTGCCATGAAAATTTGCCCTCTACCATGTGCCACTCTGTCTCTGAGCCAGCCAAGTATGGACTGAAGCTTCCACAAGCTGGAAACTAAATAAACATTTCCTTCCTTCATTTTGAGTGTTGGATATTTTGCATGAGCAACAAAAGAAAAGTAACCCAGGCAGTAAGCTTGGTTGCAAATCTAGTAGGGTAAATGTTTGCATGTACTTATACAAAGAAGCTAGTAAAATAGTTCAATCTTTAATGCTTCTTTCATTGTGACATTCTTAATCAAATAGTGAAAATTTTAAGAAAACTGCCCATTGGTATTATATAGTTTGCAAACCATGTTCTTTTACAGTATCTCATTCAACTCTTGCAAACTCTTTGAGGTTGGGGATACAAAAGTCATACCTAGTTTACCTTCGCATATGAGAAAATTAAGGTTGGCCCTTGGCTCCAGCACTGCCATACAGAGCATGTTCTGTGTTCCACTGGGGCCACTGCTCTTAACCTGGTGCCAAGCACCCAGTGTATTCTCACGGCATGAACCATCCCACTAATGTTTCAGTGTGGCAGGGGGATGTCAAGATCTATTTTCTGTTCTTTACAGATATTGAAAATGTCTTCGTTCTTAGGAGCCATATTTCAAATAAATGTATATGTATATAGTTTAATGTTCACTCTGGGAATCCAGCCAGTAACTCATGTCACTAGTTTTATAATTTGTTTAGAATAGGACAGAATTATTGTTGAAACAACACAACTTTACAGTTTCACATTCTTTCTGTTCTAATGGATGTCCTAATTCTTCATGTTTGTTTCTAAGCTTTTTAAAATTGTTGTCTTTGGCTTTTAATGAAATGGAATTTGATTAAATCAGCTTTCTCTTCTTATGATGCTAAACTGTTTATACTGTACTTGGATATTAAGTTTTGAAATGTAGTTTAGCTGCTTGCTTTGCAGTGGTTTGTTAAATGTGTTTCTTTAGTCCCCCTGAGGCTTGGCTCCTGTACATTAAAACTTGGCACTAAGAAATTCACGCTGCACTGCCTAGAACTTCTGAACAGCTCCCACAGCTAGGCTTTAGTCAAGAGGGACAAAATATAGATAAGGCATCTAGAAAATTTGGAAGGGAGAACAACGGGCTGTGAGAGAGCTCTGATTTCTGCACACCAGATAAATTCATTGATGAGTTCCCTGGGGCTGCATGGGAGTCCCATGTCTGACGAACCTCTGTCACCCCCTGAGAGAATCTGGTGTGTGTAATACCAGGCAGCCTGCAACAGTTGGACTGTGATTTGGCTGTTCCCTAATATACTTTTTTCAATTTAAGTTTTTTAAAGGACAATGTAGATAGAATGGTGTGAATATTCTGAGGCAGTATGTGTATGGATAATATTTCTTTCTAGAATAAGAGTCCAGTGTTTTTCATCTGCCCCAGAGTTTGATCCTCATGTGCAGCACTGTGTTATTTACCAACAGAGCGGCAACGCTCTTCTCTCCCCACTGCTGCCCAGATTCCATCCATGCAGACAGATTCTGCTCTGTGTGCATCAAACTCCTCTCTTGGCCAATTACCATGAAAATACACTTACACTGAGCATTTTATGATTTTCAAAAGCCAATGTTAGATGCGATAGTGGCAGCAGAGCATGCAGCAGACCATTCCCCCAGCACATCGTCATTTGACATTTCATCCTTGCACATTCCACTTCTGCGCCCTTGATTGGGAGAGCTGATGTGTTTTCCTTTAGCCCTTGCTTCTCAGAGTGTCCAGCTCCTGTACTGACGCTCTTCCTCTCTTCCTCTTTCCTTATATTTGCTAAAAGATTTTATAATCATTCTCTCTAAGTTCTACATTGGTGAGGAGGGTGTGGGTGTCTCAACTCTACATCTCATGAAGTTTGGAAACATTTCTTTTACAGAAATTTTATATATATATATATATATATATATATATATATTTACAGAAATATATATTCTTCTGAGAGGAGACAGGGTAATGGGGGAATGGGCAGAATCAGGATATCATAGCAGATAAAAACATATGCTTTCTGGTTGGAAATACCTAGACTTAGTCCTGAGAAATTATTGTGTGAATTTGACCAACAGCACTAATCTAGTTAAATCATTTTTCCCTCATGTACTCAATTAGGACCACAATGACGACCACAGACGTCTGTTGGAAGAAGTAAAGGCCATTTAATTACAGGACATAACACATAATTGTACTTAATAATTATTAGCTGTTTTTGTTAGTTATTTAACAAAAAAATGTAAGACAATATGTGAGGCAGATTGGATAGAACTGGAGATTATAAATGTGAAGGGAAGAAGGACAGGATTAAAGAAAGGAGTAGAGGAACTATGGTCTTAAAATTGGATTGGATTTCAAACCACACTGGATCAAGTGTACAGGAAAATTGTCTGTGATAGTTTTATCATAATTAGTGTGGTCTCATTTTACATAGTATTGCAGTTGAAGATTGACCGGTTACAAAGCTTACTAGGTTTTTACATTTGATCTATAACTATAGGTGTCCATGCAGATGCAAGGTATTTTTAAATCATAGGAGATATTTTTTAAAAGTAATTCAGTTATCACTATTTACACAGTAAAGGATGTTTTAGTTAATGGAAGCAACATTTGCAGCAGGGATAGAAGCATCATCCCCTCCAGGACAGTTTCTCTGTATTAAAGTAAATATACAATTAAGTAATGTTGTACAGAATATCCTCAGTAGCGTGTCTCTACTAAGAAATCACTGTCATCTTTTTACTGCTGAAAAGAGTTTTGAGTTGTTAAAATTGAAGTAAAATAATTCATATAAATCATATATCTATAACCATATATCTGTGTGGCAGGATGAAATACAGAGAAAATGTGTGACGTTCTAAATCTTAGAGAAATAATGTAAATGGATTTTCTTAGTGGTTACATCTGTAAGTGATCCTAATTGGATTTGTGCATAAGATACCAGATAATTTATAAATAAGTACAATTCATAATATGCCCTTTTAAACCTGTGTACTTGTCCTGATATTGTATGTTCAGGTAGAGTGTTATATTGACATACCCTTTAGAGATATTTTGTGTAGATTCTTGACATAGATTTTTAAATCAAAAACTAAGTTCTTCTGTTGAATTATCTTAACCAAATGAGAGCAGTGTGTATACAAAAGCAAACACAGATATTTGTTTCCAAGTGCCCAGAAATCAATGCCTCAGGGCCTTTCTTTCATAGCCATTGCTAAGCACACATTTTGAGAGAATAGAAGAAACCATACACAATACGTCTTTGGAATTATCTGAGAATACAATAGTCTGAGTGTATTCTAATTCCTCCTCACTTGCATAACTATAAAAATTCTGCATTCCAATTTTATAAACAACTTTGAGCTGAAGCAGTGCCACACACGTAGAACTTAGCTCCTACCCATTTCTGGTGCACTTACGGGAACCTGCAATACACAGTAGGTGCTGACTGCATATTCCTTGATGGGATGGATGATTGCAGTGCCCGTGTTTCGGTACTGAAAGCCTCATCTTCTCCAATACTGGGTAATCCTTGGACACCCGGTCTCTGGTCCCTGGGCTCACACTGCATAACACAGATGTGAACCAGTTTCAAAAATAATTCTCCTTTAGTGATTGCAATCATGTTGTTAAAAAGCTTCATTTATTCACCTTGTATTCCAGCTGTTTGGCTTGATGGACAGCAGAATAGAGCTCCAATATTTGATACTCCTAGAGAGAGAAGAGGTGGAATTTCCTACCATAAAATAAAGGTGCCCATTATGAAATAAATGGAGAACTTGTTCCACTTCAAAAGTCAGAAAGAGATTCATGAGTTTGAAAGCTAAATGGAGTTTATAAACCTGAATCTTAACCAAGCTCAGGTGTTACCCACTCTCTGTCAGCCTGTTCTCTGCTCGGGGATATTGTCACCTAACTCTAGGTGATACTAGTAAAGTCCTGTTAATATCAGAAAGACCTGTGTTCAGAGACAGACTCCTCATCACCGTTCTCTCCCAGGAAAATCAGTGGTGTCTTTCCAGAGAGTCTGGAGTAGAGCGGCTTTTCCACGATATTCCATGCACACATAAACTGTTGGCTATTTCTGTGGTGGATGTTACCCGTCCCTTCTCCCCACTCCCTTTCTCCCTTTTTCTTCCCATTGCGTTAATGTATTTATTACATTAGATCATGAAAAATGTTCTCCTCCAGGCATTAAGCACCGTGACCAGAATTGCTAACGTATAGAAAGGCAAGAAGCTGAGGTCAGTATGGCGGCAGAAATGGAGGCCTCAGAGGGCTCAGGAGAGATTTGTTTTCTTTTGTTTCTATATGAGGTTTTGCTTTGAGAAGAAAATATGTCCTAAGTTTTGCTAGGTCACCTGAGCTGGAATATGCTCTTGTTAGTTCTTATATGGCCTATATTTTAGAGGAGAAAATTTCATATCCCACAGGGGTCTTAACATGGAAGCAAGGTATATTTTTCATTCAAGAAGCCTAAAGTTTAATGAAATTATATCAGAGAAGTCTTTGAGGCAGGATTTCAAAAATTGGACTTTTTAAAAACATATTATTGCTCAAATTCTGCAGACATGTTTATTTCCTTTACGCATATTTAGTCAATAAACTTATTTCTCTCCATTATTTCAAAATTATATCATCACTACATTTATTTTACTTTAAAAATAAAAGAACAAAAACATACTAACAAACAGACATCCATTTACAAAAAAAACACAGGAACAATACCAGCAATACTGAATTACAGACAAGGTGACAGGAAATTAACAACGGGTGTTATATTATGTATTGATATCTTCAAAGTGTTTTCTCAAGAAAACAAATATAGACATGCAAGATTGTTCAAATAATTAATCACTAACTGCTCCTTTCAATAAAGCAATAGAAGTGAGTAGTACAACTATGTTAGCTCTCCTGTACACACACACACACACACACACGTATATATATCTATATATATCTATATCTATATTTATATCTATCTATATATATACACATAGTTTCCCCTTTCTTTTCTGTTTTCCTTATCCCACTTGCTCTTTCCTTTTGACAAGTTTCCTTTCATTTCACACTGTCTTATCATACCTCCTAATTTTTATTCACCCTTTCAGGTTCTTACACTAGTGAGACAGTACACTGCTTACACATGCAGGTGTGATTTATTTTACTTATGAGTGTGGTCTCTAGTTGTGACCATTTACCTATAAAAACCTTGAGTTTATCTTTCTTTATAGCTGAGTAATATTCCCTTATAAAAATATGAAACAGTTTTTTTATCCAATCCTCAGTGGATGGACATTTGCTTTCCTTCCATGATTTACCTATTACAAATTGTGCTGCGATAAACATGGGTGCACATGTGTCATGGTGATATGATGTTTTCAGATCTTCTGGGAAAATACCCAGAAGGGGAATAGCTGGGTTCAATGAGACATCAAGAACTAGTTTGCTGAGGAATCTCCAAACTGATTTCCACAGTGGTTTCACCCATCTGCATTCCCACCAGCAGTGGAGAGGAGTTCCTATTTCTCCACAGCCTACCAGCATTTGTTACTGGTTGATTTCTTAATGATAGCCATTCTTATTGGAGTCAGATGAAATCTCAATGTTGCTTTAATCTGCATTTCCAAATGACTAATGATGTTGTACATTTTCTCATGTATTTATTTGCCATTTGCATTTCTTTATCTGAGAAGTGTATATTCATCTCAGATGACCACTTTAGGATTGGGTCTTTGATTTTGGAGATGTTGATGTATTTTTAATTCTTTATATGTTCTAGATAGAAGACCTTTGTCCAAGGGACAGCCAGCTAAGATTTTTTACCAATTTGTGGGTTTTCTTTTTACTGTGCTGGTGATTTCTTAAGGTGTGTAAAACCTTTTCAGTAAGATGAGATGCCAGTTGTTGATTATTTGAAATATTTCCCATGTGGTTTGGTTTTTGTTCATGAATTCTGCCTACTTCTATGTCTTCAAGATTTTTACCCAAGTTCTCTTCCAATAGATTTAGTGTTTTTGTTTTAATATTGAGATCTGTGATCCACTTTTACCTGAGTTTGGTGCATGGTGATAGACTTGGGTCTATTTTCAGTCTTTGGGGAGTGGCAAGCCAATTTTTCTAGCATCATTTATTAATGAGGCTATCTTTCTTCCAGTGTGTTTGTTTCACCACTTTGTCAAAGATTAAGTGGCTGAGTGTTTTTGTGGTTGTGGCTGTTTCTTACAGTTTCTTCCATTGATCCTCAGGTCTGCTTTTTAGCCAGTACAGTGGTTTTGTAGTATAATTTCAAGTCAGGGACTGTAATTCCACCTGACTTGTCTTTGTTGCGCAGGATTGCTTTGCTATTCTGGGTCTCTTCAGGTCGAGGATGAATTTTAGGAATGTTTTTTTCTAGATCTGTGAGGTTTGCTAATGGTAGTTTAATGTGAATTGCATTGAATCTGTACAACAATTTTGGTAGTATGGCCATTTTCACAATGTTAGTTCTGCCTATCCATTAGCAAGGAATATTTTTTCATTTACTGAAATTCTATTCAATCTCATTTTTCAGAGTACTATAGTTTTCAGTGAATAGATCTTCTACTAGTTTTGTTAGATTGATTGCTAAATATTTCAATTTCTTGGATGCTATTGTGAAAGATATGGTTTCCATAATTTTTCAGTCTATTTGTTTTTTGTACATAGAATTTCTGAGTGCTGGCTTTGTACTGAACTACACAACTGAATTTATTGATTAATTCAAAGAGTCTTCTAGTTAACTTTTTGAGGTCATCCATGTAAAGTATCATGCCATCTGCAAATAGTGATAATTTCACTTCTTCCTTTCCTATCATTATTGCATTTATTTCTCTCTGTTGTGTAATTCCTTTGGCTAAAGCTTCCAGAACTATGTTGAATAAGAGTGTTGGCAGTGGACATCCTTGTCTTGTTCCTTATTTTACGGTGAAAGCTTTGTGGTTTTGTCCATTTAGTGTGATGTTGGTGGTTGGTTTGTCATAGATGGCTCTGATCAGATTGTGGAAAAGACCATCTATTCCTATTTTCTGTAGATTTATTATCATGAATGCATGTTGGACTTTGTCAAAATTGTTTTCTCCATCTATTGAGATGATCATGTGGTTTTTGCCCTTGGCTTTATTGATATGATGTTTAACATGTATTGATTTGCAAATATTGAACCATCCCTGCCTTCCTGGAATGAATCCACCTTGGCCATGGTATATGCTTTCCTTGATGATTTGCTGCATTCTATTTGCTAGTATTTTATTAGGTATCTTTGCATCTATGTTCATTAGGGAGATTGATCTGTAGTTCTCTTTCTTGGTTAGGTCTTTCTCTGTTTTTGATATCAGTATAATACCTCCAGAAATGAGTTAGGGAGAATTTCTTTCTTTTCAATTTTGTTGAAGATTCTGAGGAATGTTGGTACTAAATCTCTGAATTTCTTATAATGTTCTTCTGTGAATCCATCAGGGCCTAGACTTTTCTTTGTTGGTAAGTTTTAAATCATATTTTCAGTCTCATTAATTGATATTGGGTTGTTCAGGAGTTTTATATCTTCTTGAATCAACTTTGGTAATTTGTACATATCTAGGAATCTGTCAATTTCTTCTGAGTTTTCTATCCTATCATAGTAAAGATTTTTAGAGGAGATATTAATGATCTTTTGAATTTCTGTAGGATCTGTGGTGATTCCATACTTTTCATTCCTCATTGCATAAATTTGAGTTTTTTTTTTTTTCTGATAAGTTTGACTAGAGGTTTATCAATTTTATTTATTCCTGCAAAGAACCAACTCTTTGGTTCATTTATTTTTTGTACTGTTTTCTTCATCTCAATTGCACTAATTTCTGCCCTGATCTTTATAATCTTCTCCCTTCTTTGGGCTTTGGACTTGTTCTTCTTTTTCTAAGAGTCTGAGGTGCAGCATTAGGCTATTTATTTGTTCTCTGTCTGTTTTCTTTATGTATGAGTTCACTGCTATAAATTTTCCCCTGAGGACTACTTTCAACACATCCCCAGATTCCATTAAGTTGCATTTACACTTTCATTTGTTTATATGTATTTTTAAATTTGTTCTTCAATTTATTCTGTGACCCATTGGCTATTCAAGAGGTTCTTATTTAATTTCCAAGTGTTTATGAAGTTTTTGGAGTTCCTTTTGTCATTAATTTCCAATTTCATTACACTGTGGTCAGATATTATGCATGGGATAATTTAAGTCATTTTGCATTTAGGTAGGTATACTCTATGGGCTAGAATGTGTGGTCCATTTTAGAGAAAGTCTCATGTTCAGCTGAGAAAAATGTGTATTCTGATTTTGTGGAGTGGAACACTCTGTATACACTTCCCAAGTTCATTTGTTCTCAGATTTGGTTCAGATATGTTATTTATTTGCTGATTTTTTTGTCCAGTTGAGCTATCTCTTCATGTCAAAGGGGTGTTGAGGTCCCCTATTAAAATCATGTTATTGTTTGGTTTTACATGTCTGTTAAGATTTGTCTTGTATAGTTTGGTGCTCCCATAATTGGTGCACAGTTGTTTATGATTATTATGTCTTCCTTTTGCAGTGTTCCCCTAAGAAGTATGTAGTGACCTTCTTTATTTCTTTTGATTGTTTTCAGTTTGAAGTTTACATTATCTGTAAACATAGTAGCTACCCCTGTTTTTTTCTGGGATCCTGTTGCATGGAGAATTATTTTCTATCCTTTGACTTTCAGTCTATGGATTTCCTTTTGAATAAAATGTGTTTCCTGTATATAGCATATTGTTGGATTTTGTTTCTTAATCCACTCTGCCAGTCTGTTTCTTTCGACTGGTGAATTGAGGCCATTTACATTAATGTTTATAACTTATATGTATTAACTTACCCTTGTAATGTTATTTACTTGCTGTTGATTTCCTACTTTTTCTATCTGTTTAATTGCTTGCTAAGCTTGAGGGTCCCTTTGTATTGCTGTTCTTGAGGTTGTGGTCTCTTTTTTCTCTGTCTAGAATATGTTTTAGTACTTTTTGTAAGGTTGTTTTGGCACTCATGAATTTCTTCAGTTGTTCTTTGTCTTGGAAATATTTTATTTCTCCATTAAATTTGAAGGGTAGTTTTGCAGGATACATCAATCTTGGTTGGAAGCTGTTTTGTCACAGCACCTGCAATACTTTGCTCCAAGTTCTTCTCGATTGGATGGTTTGTGTTGAGAACTCTGCTGTGATTCTGATGGGCTTTCCTTAATAGGTGATCTGTTTCTTTTCTCTAGCAGCCTTTAGTATTCTGTTCTTTTGCTGGATATGTGGGATCTTAATTATTACATGTCTGGTTGTAGTTTTATTTTGGTTGTGGCTAGTTGGAGTTCCACATGCCTCATTTAGTGGTACATTAGATTCTTTTTCCATGGTTGTGAAATTTTCTGCTATTATTCCTGTAAATGTTCTTTTTATGTCATTTGTGTTGCCTCTTGTTGTTATATTGACTCCTATTAGTCTTACATTTTTTCCCTTTTCCGCATCTTGCAGCTATTGACTTGCTTTCTCCTGGTTCATTTTTGATGTTAAGGGATCCTTTCTTTCCTATTCACTAGCTGCCATGCTGTGTTCAAGATATGAAATTCTATCTTCGGCTTCTTTCAAGTAGTTTTGCCAGCTATCGATGGAAGTATTGATTTCCTACATAGCTCTTTGAATCTGTTTCATGCATTCCAGTTCATTCCTATATTGTTCATTTCATGTTTCCAGCAGTTTCCTATGCTCTTCTATTGTTTACATGTCTTTTTTAGATGTGCTGAACAATTCTCTCATTACTGTTGTCATTTCATTTTCCACCTGAGAGATTATTTCTGAGCTGATGTCTTCTATGTCCTGATGGAGTTGTTTCTTTACCTCCATTGCAATCATTTCAGCAATTTCAGATGAGTATTTACTAAGTTCTCCTATGTCAATGTCTGCTAGGCTTGTTCTGAATGGGATGGAGTTCTGAGATTGTGTTTTATTCCTCTCGTCTTGTCATTTTTGATGCTGGGGGCAGAGCACTCAGTCTCCTTCTTTCTTGGCAGCTCAGCAATGGTCTCTAGCATCCCTAGTTTTCCTGGTGATCAGAGTTACCCCTCAGTGGCCACTAAGATGTGCTGCTTTGTTTGGGGTCTTCCAACCGTTGGCAAACTGTACCTACTTCTCCCAGGTCTCAGAGGCAAACCGTGATGTTGTCAAATTGCAGACCATCTGTTCCAGTGTCCCCAGACAGCTCAGGGCATGAATATGACCCAGAAGTAGTCTGTGCTGGTGGCAAGATCATGGAGTACTTGGTCTTGTGTTCTCAGGCAGTTAATTGAGCAGGCAGATCCTAGACATGAACAACAGGGTCAACAGTTCATGGACCACCTGATTCCTTGTCTCCAGCTAGCTCAGTGCTCATGCAGGAGCCAGACACAGGCTGCACTGGTGGTGACTGTGGACTGCCTCCTTCTGTGACCTCTGGGAGGTCAGGTCGCACACACAGCTCAGAGGCACATAGCCTAGACTTGAGCTGCAGAGCCCAGATGTGAGCTATAGTTTCAGCAGTTTGTGGCCCACCTGCTCTAGAAACTCCTGCAGTGTAGGGCACATGCAGAGAGAGCCCAATGCAAACCCTGGTTTTAGCGGCTTCATCAGCCCCTTGAGTCAGAATCTCCTGGCTGCACTGGGTGCATGAAGGGCTGAGACACAGACTGCAATGGCAGCAGGGTCCTGATATGCCTGCTCTGTTCCTGGGAAGTAGATGGGAGAATACCTGGTTCTTTTGGCATTCAGCTGCAAACTGTGATGTCAGCAGATCATGGACAGCCTGATTTCATGTCTCCAGGGAGCTTTAGGTGCATGCAGGATCCAGATACTGGCTGCACTGGCAGTGACCATGAACCATCTGTTTCTGTGACCTCTGGGAGGTCAGGCCACATGCACAGCCTATTGTCAGTACATTGGAAGGATATTTTCCTAAGATATTTTATTTTTATTTTTCTTCTTCTCCTTTTCAGGCCAGGGCTTCTTAATTGGACTGTACAGTAGCTCTTACAAAAGACAAAAATGAAAATAAAATACAATAAAATGCCACAAAGGCTGGCCTCTGGACAGACATTCTGATTGGTCTGTAGCAAATTCATGGTGTCTAAGCATCCTACCACCATAGCACTTGGACACTCCCCATAGAGGTACAGAAATGAAGAGGAGTGCATGCAGTCTGGGCCCCTGGATTTGTTGAGATAAGTCAATTTTATTTTCCTAAATGAAAAACAATTTTTATGATTGGTTTATCTTCAGTGTAAGCTTTCTCTACAACAAAGTATTTCAAAGCAAGTAAAAGAAAATAAGTTTGCCTGGTGTCTGGTAAGAGAAATAAGCAGCAGAGTGTCTGGGATTGTAACCTTCATGGGATTTGCTCCCTGCAGCATCTGTTTCTGCTGCTCTTCCTCTTCATTGTCATGTACCATAGAAAGATGCAGAAACATTGCTTTCAGTCAGGACGCTCTGAAGGAGCACATACAGTATACACATGCACAGATGTGCTCAGATAGACTATTCTATTTGTCATGTGAGTCAATATGTGTATATTGCTGGTGGGGTTCCACAGGTAACAGATTTGGAGATGGGAATTTCCCTGTGAGAGTTTACTGGTGTGTGTTCTTAGGGTAAAGACCTGTGGGGGAAGGGAAGTATTGAGGAATTGAAGGAGTTGAACAAGACAACCTCATTGTGGCTCTTCTTTGGAGAGCTCTTTCTGCAGTACGGAAGGGTCCTCGTTTTTTTTTTTTTTTTTTATTCAAGATTTTTATGAGTGTAAATGTTGACTGGCCACGTTACTCAGTATCTATGCTGCTCTTGGGTTTGGCCCTTTACTTGCTTCAACCTATTTCTATGTTATCTCTCAAATTCTGTTCGTTTGTATTTATTTCTATGCTATGGCCTCCATCTGATAGCATTGGACCAAGCTACCCTTATATAAGGTGTGATCAGAAAATATGGTGAATATTTAAATTAAAAAAATTTATTGTGCTAAATTACATTCTTATCATTAATCTCTGAAAATATTTCCCCTCCCTTTGAACACATTTGTTCTGTCATTCTTCCAATTTTCTGAAACATTTCTGGAAGTCTTCTTTTGCGAATGTGTTTAGTAGTATTGTTATGGCTGTCTTGAAGACCTTAATTAATTCAAGAGTTTTACCTTTCATGGTCAGTTTGGCCTTGAGGAAGAGGCAAATATGATACACTATCAAATCCCATGAATAAGATGAATAAGGACACCCTGTAGTATTTTTACGAGACTTTCTTTTTATTGGATGGTACTTGGCACTAACATTTACTGTAATTTTGATCATGCCTTATAAAGACACTTAGGAAAGAAGATTCCAGAACTGCTTCAGAAAGCAGCAACAACAACACAATGGGATAAGCATGTTTGAAGTGAAGGCAGAGGGCTTTTTCTGAGGAGGACTAATGGCTATGTGACTTTTACTGTAATAAATATTTTCATTTAAACATTATCATATTTTTACTAGAACTGACAATATACTCTACAGAATTCCTTCTTTGGATTATAGAAGTGTTAAATTTTCCTCCTAAAATGTACACTTTGAAATTATGTTTTATTACACATTTTCCCTAAAGCACAAGGCAATGCAATGCAGAGAAATTCAGAAAATATATTCCCAGCACACTCTGTGACTGCTCTCTGCAACATGTGTATGCGACCCTTCTCCAAAATGCCAGGTGAAAAACGTGTGCACCAGACCTACATATGGTCTCTAGAGATGGCCCTCTACCTGCATTATGAAGAATATTTATGTTAGGATGGTTTAAGAGTGTTAGAAGATTACTGCTTGGATGTGTTCAAAAAGAATTTTCTAATAAGGTTTTATCCATAGACCCGGGGCTCCTTAATGCTATGTGAGGATATGCCAAATTTCTGTCATGGATGAATGATATTTTGCATGCTTCTTTGCTTTTTGTGCACAGAACACACTCGGTTTTGTCTTCTTAATTACTTTGTAAGAGTAAAAAAGTAATTCTCATTGTTTTTGTTATTAGTTTCAGATTTGGTGCATGTTATTTTGAGAAATTATTATACAGACTTGCTAAGTCATTTCTCTGTTTCACTGTCTGTCTGGACCTAGACAAACTGAAAAGGTTTTTAGACTCCTCTTTTTCACTGGTGCTGTGAAACTCAGTTATCAACATTTTCTGATCAACCAGCCCCATTTTAAAATTAACACTTAAGTGTCTCGAAAGAAGAAAAGCTTAGATTGTTCAGAGATTTTCTTTTAACTGCTTCTGGCTGCTTCTTAGAGTTTACTAGAAAGTGATCCAGGTATTGTCTTGCCCAGGAGCCTAAAACGGTATTAATAGGAAGTGCTCACTATGACACTAAACCAAGATGAAGACTTAGTGTCAGTTTTAATCCTTACAGCTTTGAGTCTGTGCAGATTTCTCAGGTGGGCTGAGAATTGTACATCTGGCCTAGAGCCAGGAGTCAAGGACTGAGTGAGAACTGCAGTGTGGAATAGTCTTTGGGGAGGGGGATGGAAGAACACCTTTTGAGCTGTTGTCCCTTGTTCCCTGAGTGAAGCTCTGAGAAACCATGCCATAGGCACGGATGTACAACGTTCTAAAAAAAAAAAAAAGCAAGTTTTTCTTCTCTAAGAAGGCAAATACTTCTATTGCAGCACTATGGTTAAGCTTATAAATATGGGTAGAAAGTTTCATTTTACAAAAGTAGTTCCAGAGCCATTATTTCATTTTATCTTTACTTTAAGCCCAAGTGTACATTCATAGATATGGATCCATAATTGATGAATAAGCTATGATTTAGGAATAGTCAGGGCAGCACAATAAGAAGCAGAATGGAAATTCAATAGCCATACCTGTGAGTCCTTTGCATTGACCTTGGAATTGTATCATTCTGCTACTAAGTCAATGAGTGGAGATCTCAGTTGGAACATTTGTCAGAACTGATTTGCTGTGAACCAGTTTTGAGAATGAAAACAATTGATTGGTCCTTTCTTTTTATTTATTGCTGGTTAAAAAGTAAGATTTTCTTGGCAATTTTAACATTACCTATGGACTTGCTGAATTATATCTTCTTTCTTTATTACTCTGTGTAATAATTAACATCTAAACTTCTTAGACCACACATGTTCATCAAATATGCTTCACATGTAAATTGTGTCCTATTATCCTGGACCACAATGATAATTATAAATTAAGAATACTTCAACCAGAAAGAAATGACTCATATACTTGTTTTGATCTGCAATATTTCTTCAGCATCTCGGTAATTACAAGGTATCTAGTGGCATGCGGAAATTATTTATTAAAGGGCATAATGAGAAAAGAAAATGTGTATGTACTGTGTGTATTTAAACAGTTTCATTTCTGTCAAGTATTGTTTAAATTCATCCTTTATGTTTCTAATTATAAACTTGCAAAAGTTTAATAAAAGTAACTGGATTATAACAATGTGGAATATACTTTAAAACCTAAAAATGCAGCAATTAAAAATAAGTAAATCCATACTGTACCCTTCATCTTGCATATGCCCTGGCTAATATTCAGTATAAAGATCAAAGACTGACCAATTTACTGTTAAAAACACTATTTTCCAAAGTGCCATTATGACTACAGTTTTGTACCAAACTGCATCAAAAATATGTTTGTATTTATATAATTATGCATTTTGCATTTTATCTTATTACCATGCTCGTGGAAAAGAAAAATGAAAGCAAAACTATAATTACTGTCCAATTCATTGTACATGGGTCATTGAGTATGACTAAGGCCGTAGATTAACTTAGTTTTTTTGTCTTGCTTAATTTACTTTTGCTGTCTTTGCTGTCAAAGTTTGCGCAATAAATATTATTTTTTTCATTTATGTCTAGATTTGCTTTTTGTGATGTGAAACTTTAGTGTTTTTCAAAGGCACAAACAGTAAAAAGCACAATGCTGACATAATAGTAATTGCATTCTGTGAATCACTTTGCACTGTGTACCTGAGTTGTGGTCACCGTTCTGCGGTGGGGTCCCAGCGTGCACGCAGTTGACTCTGTGCTGCAGAGGAGTGGCCAGGAGCATGGAAATTAAAGACAAGAGCATGGGTAACATCAAATACGACACCTAAAGAAGGACAGAGGGGAAAGGAAAGTTGGTCAGTGTACTGAATAGATTTAATTTTATTTCCATCTGGTAAACAAATAAATAGTTCTCACTTGTCAGGTATTTCTTTAAGCATATAGGTTAACAGTGCTAGACAAGCTCTAGATAATAGTCTGTTTCTGGCTAAAGATGTGAAAGAAAATAATGAGAACTGCAGTGCATTGCTGTTTTTTATTTTGGCTTTACAGGTTTAAACTACAGATAAATGGTGCATGCAGAAAATGACTGAGGGGAGTGGGGACTCGTGCATGCCAGAGTCTTTCAAAATCCTTTGTACTCCTGTGTGTGTGTGTGTGTGTGCGTGTGTACCTGCCTGTAGCTTGCTATGTAAGAGCTAGAGAAACAGGAATAAGAAAGTGTATCTGTCGCTCTGAGGGCACCGTCTTCTGGAAACTCAAACGTGTAAAGTGAAAGCACAGCACATGTTACCGTGAACACACCTCGTACAATAGGAGCTGCTGCCTGTCTGAGCTCCATTTACGTGGCTTAGAAGATTACGAGAGAAAGTGCAGAGATGCGGGTTGTTTTATGATTGCTTTGTTTCGCTTTGCATTGTTTTCGCTAGTGTTATTAAAATTTAAGAGGATAGACATTGGAATAAAACAAATGCTGCCATTTTACAAAGTGGATTATAAATTCACCATGTTTAATACCAATACACGTTTTATTGGGAATGTGGAACATGATGATAAAAAGAACCAAGTTCTTAAGGAGTTTGTAAGTTAGAGAGGGAATTCGATATAAAAACAACTGAAGTAGACTTTCAGTATAAACATAATTAAATGAATTATTTCATAGAAACTCCAAAAAATCTATGAAGAAAATGGGGGTTTGTGAGGCTTCTGCAAAAACAAGAACTTTCTTTTTCGCTCAAATGGAAATCAAGTAGGGGCAAGACCACAGAAGACAGGTGTGAGAAGAACGCACATGCCAGTATGCTTACACAGTGGGGCCCAGGCACCATGGTTAGAGCAAAGAATGCACTGCAGGATGTGGGGAAGGGAGGCTGGAGGGCCAGTACACAGCAAGATTGAGGCCCATGCTCAACTCACAGGTCTTGAGAAATAATTAATATATCCGATTAAGCATGCTGAAAGCAGAGTGAAATTTAATGGTTATGTAAATGTTCCATTCGCTTTGAAATGAACTGTAAAGAGTAGGTTGTTTTGTTTGTTTTCTCGTAAAGATATCCTTTCCACAATTCTAAAATCACTATAAGCACTTTATTTTGTTTTAATGTTTTGACACTGTATGTCACTACATAGTTCAGGGTGTCCTTGAACTCACTATGCAGCCCAAGCAAGACTTCAATTTAAGTTATTCCTCTGCTTCAGCCTCACATGTGCTGGGATTACAGACTTGAGCCACTATGCTCAGTGATCACAGGATTTTAACAGATGCTCCTTGAAGCTGCATTGTCTGACGCATGGGCAGGGCTGTGCCAGGTTCATGTGCTGACCCATCCTGGAAGTCTTCAGCATCCAGCCTGGCGCAGATGAGAGTTGCTGTCCCATCTCAGTGCCTTGCTTTAGCCCTCACCAATAAATGTACTCTTGAGGTTCACAGGGCATATCTGATGAAGGTTGTGATATGACTGACTGTATTTAGTGGTATGATGACAGCCTTACTAATACCAATTATAAAAATGAGAGACTATCTGAGAAACTTTTGTAATAGGCAGGTGAAAGGTTTTATGATGTTGAACTAGGATTTCAGTTCAGAGACAACAAGAAGAAAGCAAGTGAGCCTGGACATGCTGCAGAAAACGGGGTGGGCCACCCTGTCAAACTCGAGCTGATAGAACCGTAGTGATTATTAAGGGACGTATCACAGAGCACAAGTACGCTGTGCTGTGCTCTCTTAGCCTGTGTAGCTCATCAGTTCAACCACTTTGGTATATCTTATGTTTCACTCTACACAGCACTAATTTTGAACACAGGTTTCACATAATAATTTGGTGGCCCTTAAGCTAAGGATCTTGTTCTTACTTGAAAAGTATAATGGTAGTGTGAATATTTATTATGGAGTCATAACAGGTAATTTTAAAAAGATTTTGTAAAGGTGAGTTGTGTGTGGTGATGAATGAATTGAGGTATTTCATTTGCTGGTTATTGTTTTGCTAATTTCAGGATGACCTTTAGAAGGATATTTGCAAGGGAAATAGACATATTGTGAGTTGCATTTTGCTTAAAATAGAGTGTAAATACTTCTTTTTGATGTGTTTTTGTTTTGCTTTCTTATTCATTTACCACCTTGTGAAACCATAGCCTATTTTTAAAAGGGCATACACTTACTGTGGAGAATCACCTTCTCATGTCTGCTTTTATCTCTCAGTTGTTCAAAGATGTGCATGTCTGTGTCTGTTTATAGTGGCATGTATGTGCCTTTAAGAATGTAATGTGTTATTTCTGTACTTGTAACTTTCTTCATCTCTGCTGGAAACTTATTTTTCCTATGAAGAGATAGCAGCTTTTCAGTAATAATCAGGGTTTCACTCTACCTGTTGCGATTAGTGTCATGAACCTGGTCACACAGGTGAAATGTCTGAAAGCATCTGGTAATTACATTCCCATCGCAGCATCTCAAGGTTGGTCATCACTTTTAACCACAGGTGCTCACGTTAACCTTGCAAGAACATGGACTACAGAGTCCAAGCAGTTTTCAGTTTGTGGTTGTGGCATTAATTGCAAGCCTAGTGATGGGGCCAGCTGGGAGGAAATGGTCAGATGAGGAGCAGGGAAAAGTCCAGGGCTCCTTATGAAGTATATAATTGTGTCTATTTCAGAGGAGACAGTAGTAGAGGAGAAACACTGTAGTCCCTGGAAACTGGAGGAAAAGTGTTATGAACATTTTACCTCTAGCCTCTTATTCTGTCAGGAATGACGACACAACACCACAATGTAAAATGACAGCATCACAGTTCAGGCTGCAGTCCGCAGACTGGATTTGATGTGTGCTTTATATTGAGAAGAAATTTATCCTCTCTCCGTACCTGAAATAGCTCCATGACCTTGTACATGTGAAAACAGTAATCAGTTGACAGGGATTATTTAAACAAATCACAAAGGCTGTTTTTCAATAATTCAAACAATAATTTTCATATTTCTCCCTTCTTAAAATTAAGGCATTCACATAATTTTAGGAACATACCTTCCCCATGTGAGAGGTAAACATATGGCATAGTGATCCATGAGATGATTCTACACTGAAAAATTTTAAATTATAACTATGCCAAAAAGTCTTTCTTTGGTATTACTTAGTCCTGACTAAAAACTACAAAGGATAAATCAGTTATTTAAGTACCATGAAGAAGAGTATAAACACAGCTATTAGGAAGCAGGGGATAATCACTTCGAATTCATGGTGCAAAAAGCTACATCCTCCACAGCGACCAGCAAAGGCTGTAAATGTACCGTGCCCACACGTTCCTAAGTGGTTTTCCATATCTTATATTTGTAGCACTTTATCTTTTGAGATATGCAAATGTAGTTCTGTAGGGCAGTGAAAAGCCTTTTTATTTGGTAAATTGGGTTTTTACATTCATATTAACCAAAGTCCAGAATGTTGGCAGTGAAAGGAGATGAAAGATTGTTGAAATGACAGATTGAGTATTGCGTTTCTCAGGTTACAAAGTTCAGGAAAACGTGTAATTATTTCTGAGTTTCCTAAGGTTCCTCTGTTCAACATAATGTTCTGACATACAGCAGGGCCAGTTCCAGATATGAAATGCAAATCAGTAGCTGCTGCCCCTGCTACTGACGCTGGGGTTAATCATGCAAATCTAATGCAGTTCTTGGTATTTCAAGAAAGGTTTTAGTTGAAGTCCTATGCACGTATTGATTTAAAATTCCTACGTTAGAGAGCAGTGTAATATTTTCAGCTTCAAATTTTAAAATACAGAGCAGGATTTGGAGATAGATTTAATAACTAAACTTTCATCCATATTGGTTAATCATAGAAAAAAGTTTCAGTGGAGGGGTGGTAGGGTGGTAAGGACAGAGAGAACCCATGAGATTGTGAGGATTTCTAAAAATATTAAATATTATCTTAGAAAATATTTACACATGTTCTATAGAAAATCTTTGCAATAAACTCAAATACTTCATTTATACATGTTTACTCACTGTTGGCTGTGTTAGATAAAAGGACGGCTTAAATTAGCACAGGCCGCATGAAAAATAACACTAAAGTTCTTGACCTTTTTTTTTTTTTTATTTTAGAAACATAAAAGTACAAAAACATATTGACAAACAGACACCCATTATCATAGAAAATAGTACAATCACAACTAATCTATAGACAAGGTGATATGGTCTCAACAGTAGTTGTTGCTTTATCCTTTGATATCTTCGAATTGTAGATGTATGGACCCATATACA
>PVLD010001556.1:78906-196779 GCA_004027595.1 Dinomys branickii | reverse complement strand
GTGTTTGTGTTAAGTTTTTGAAGTTTTAAATAATTACGGCCCAGGATCTCAGAACCACAGAAGCAGGTGAGCTTTGAGTGCACCTACTGCCTCTACACTGAATTCTGTCTGGGGATATAGCTCAGTGGCCCAAGTGCCTTCCTGGCAGGCACAAGGTCCTAAGTTCAATTCCCAGTACCTAAGAAAAGAGACAAAAAAAAAAAAAAAAAGGAAGTCTACACTGAGTTCTATGGCTTTCCACCCCCACCCCACCCCACCCCACCCACCCCACCCGAGGTACCAGAGGCTCCTTTCATAACCAGCACTCAACAAGACAATGTCAGGTTGTAGAGGTTTTTTTGACTGTTGGATGTGTTGCTCTTTTGAAGGCTTATACTCTTGGGAGGGTAGCACAAACCATCAAGTTATGCTAAAACTACTGGCTTCTGTTTATCTAGGGCCATGTCTTTGTGCTCCTGGCAAAGAGTGACCTAGCTTATTCTTTAAGTTTCTGTCCCATTGTGGTATGTGGCTGAAATCAGAGCAGTTCCTGATGTTGAATGCTAGGCACTTGCATTAGAAGTGGAGGAATTCCAGGACTGTGTCTGAGAACATGTCCAGGTAGAATCTGTGGGATAAGCAGAATCACTATGGGAAGGTGCACTGACTGTCCAGTGTACACAGACTGTCCCATGTACACATATGGTCCCATGTACACAGACTGGCCCATGTACCAGACTATGAAGCACCATCTTCACCAATTGGGATAGTTTTCTGGTAGCTAGCCAAAGAATATGTGGAAGAATAGATACCTTTTTCTAGTTCTAACAGATGTCCCAAAGGGCTAGTGGTGGCCCTGCCCTCAGGTTACCAGTGGCTGCATGAACACAGTTCCAGGGGGGTCTAGGCACAATACAATGTGCTTGATATCACCAGTCTAAGGCAGATCCTGTTCACTAACTTTGCTGTTCTTTATTTTTCCAGAGCAGATTTCTGGCCTGATAGACAAAGTCAGAGAAGGGACGAGGAACTTAACTGAAATGGAAAGGGTTAAGAAACTGGTTGAGCAAGAGAAGACTAAGGCCCAGCTGACACTGGAAGAAACAGAGGTATGGTCATGAGGGATGAAGGAAGGTTTCCATCATCAGGACAAAGGGAAGAGTTGCCTTGTAGTAATATCAAAAGCAATTACACCCTCACACTTCAGTGATGCTTACCTGTTAAGGACCATGTCAAATGCTTGATGTGTATTATTTTATGTAATCATCCCAGCAAACTATTGTCCCTATTTTACAAAGGAAGAAATTAGAAATTGACACTCAGAAAGCCAAATCAGCCCGAGTGCACACATGTCTTCAGAATGTACGGACAACAGAGACCCTGACTGCTTATCTCTAGTACCTAGACCCTCAGGACTCAAAATGTGTGCATGGAGCAGCTGTGTGGACATCATTTGGGACCTTGTTAGAAACTCGAACTCTCAACCTTCTCCCTAGCTCTGCTGAATCAGATTCTGAGTTTTAACAGGGTCGTTTTTCTTGTTCCTATACATTCTAACATTGACAAAGCACAGGCCACGGACATGGCTGCTTTGTTGGAGTGGTTGTCCTGTCACCAATTCAGATGGTGAGGGTGACTTGAGATTTGGCCGGCCCGTGGAAGAAACAGGATGGGGGCTGGGTTAGATGTTTGTATTCTCTGCTGCTCAACTCAGCTCACCTTATCTGGTCATCTGCCCACCCAGCCGTACGTGTTCAGCTGCCACACACATTCCTAGGTGCACAGCCCCTTAGCCCCTCAGTCAGCCAACCAGCCTGCCAGCCTTCACGGCAGTCGGGATTTATACTAAAATTCAAAATTGTAGCTATGTACCAGTGTCAAACTTGGTCATATAAGTTATTTACTTTGAGACCACTAGATGGGCCTGTGTTGAAATTCCACTGAATTTGGACTTATGGGGTCCTGGAAATTACCTTCCAATACACACACACACACACACACACACACACATACACACACACACACACAGCCTTAGCCATAGTGTAGCCATGTGGGGCTTTATTTTTCCCTGTGGGCATTCAGTAAATATTTGTCCAAAGTTGAATGAATGATTATTCTCACAGCTTCCTCCACTTGGGACAGAATCCATCAAAAGCACCCCCCCAGTGAAATGCCATGTGATGGTCTCAGATATTTGTTTCAGAATGCTCATCTTGCATGTAGATTATTTGGCTGGAGTATTTTGGGGGTTATGGATTCAAAGTTTAGGAAAAGTCTCTGACTCTACCCCTGGGTAGAGTTAAGCAATTGCAAGGACTATTAAGACCTTACCCCAAACAATATAGTAAATTATAAAGACAACTAGTTTGTCATGGTCATTAGATGGTTAACAACCCCTACAGGGCTTCCTTTATCACAGCTAAAGTTCATCTTCTTGACTCAGCTTTTATTTTTTTATTTTATTTTATTTTTTTAAGAGCAGAATATATTTATTGAGAGAAAGAAAGCTTCTGTCCAAGAGAGGGACAGAAGGGGGGCCCGAGTGGGTTACCCCTGACTCTGTCTTTGTCAGGGACTTTTATAGGGAAAAACCATGAGGTGAGGCGGGTCCAAGGTAGGGGAAATGGACAAAACTATGGTCCACCAATAAGATTACAGGTATAATTGTCCAGGTAAGACTGAGTGGACTGGGATCAAATGGGAAAGCGAGTCATGTAACAAGCGGGCATGCAGAGCGGGGCTTTTCCCGTAAGGGTTAGGTCAGGGGCTTTTCCCATAAGGGTTGGGTCAAAGACTCTTCCAGGTGGTCAATCCCTGCTGTTCATCCCTGGGGAGGTATGTGGATGCATTTGTTTAGTCTTTTCGTCTTGAGGTCTGGCCCACAGGTGTCTTATCTTTTATGTTGGCTTCTTCGAGGGCCCAGCCCTGTCTGACTGCCTATAGTATTTCTATCTATCTCAGCTGTCTACAACTCCCTCACGGCAGTTTGGAATGTTATTAACTCAGCTTTTAAATAAACATCTGGACACATTAAAATGCAGGCCTAATCTGCAAACACACCAATAGAGACACTGACTTCTGAAAGGCAAGGGCCGTTTGGAAGCTATGGTGATAAAAAGTATCCCTCACAGATTGCACCGTATAATCATTGTCTGTTAGAGTCACATCACCACTACAACTCTTGGGAAACCTGCAAGGCAGGCGATGCAGCCACATTAACCTGCGTGTAGCATTTTTAAGTCTTGGCACAGCTCCTGCTCTTTAACACATAAATGATACCAGAGGTCATCCACACTTTATAGGGAATCTCCTCAATAGCAGTGTGGTGTGTCCTACAAGACTCGTTCTTGTACATTTGCTGAACTTTAAAGACACTCCTCGTTTAACGTCTGAGTTCTGTTCCTGAGAATAGGTTGTTAAAGGAATCTGCCACTCGATGAGGAATTGTCTATAGTGTGCACATTACAATATTCAAAACAAAGAAATGGTCAAAGGAAACTCCAACTTGGTGACCTTGCTTTTATTTGCATAACTCTGACATGTAGTACTGTTGTGTGAAACAAACAAAACTACTGTACTATACCGTTCAGTACAGTGAGTCCCCAACTTGGGAGCATTTGAGTTGTAAAATTTCCCGGGTGTCCTGTGTAAGACTCACTTGGTTGCATATGAATGAATCCAGAACATTCTCTCACAATGGAACTTGTTCATAAATCAGGGACTTAACCGTACATTAATCAGTCATCACCACGTCAAAGTTGAGAACATTAGGGCCACAGCTCCCGTATCACTGAACACCACTAGATGGCAATATATCCTATTAACCTTTTCTCAGCTTATATCCCCAGGCACATCATAAACACTTCATCGGCTTGGATATGTATTTGTGACTTTTGTTCTTATCCTCAGTGAGGCTTTATGAGAAACTTTATCAGTTTTTTAAAGGCCACAGAACTCAAGTTATCCCAGGTGACTTTCTCTAAAGATTTACTTTCTCAGTGCACTCTAGAAAGCTAGAGGTCAGAGTTTCTCCCTGAATCAACTATACCATTCCCTGTGAGGAAATTGCTATCCAATCATTGTTTCCAGTTAATTTTGTTTTTATATTTAAGGTGGTGTTGAGAAACTAGCAAAGGAGACCTTATTAGAATTTTCAACATAATTCTTTTTATCTAAAATTACTAGTCAGTTGATTTTACCCATGGTAATATTTGTTAATCACTCTTCAGAGCAGATCACAAGCAATTACCTCTGCCCTCAGAGCTGTCCAGAGTTCACTACCAAATAGATTGCTTCACCCTTATGCACTGTGTCATCAATGCACTAAGTATTTTCTTTTTCTTAATATATCTTTTTCTTTTATATGCATTTTTGGAATAGGTTTTTAAAATTGCATCAGACTTATACCTTTAAAATTGATTCACCTTTAAAACATCTCTGGCAATACTTCCCTAGGTTATCCTTAAATACTGGGAGAGCTCCCTACCTGTGGAAACAATCCATTTGTAGGAATAGAACTAACAAACCCTTCAGTGCCTACTGACCCATTTTGGGGACATCATAACAGGGGAACATAATGAAACGTGCCCTCTTCAAATTCTCATTCCTTAAAATTTTTTGAGGTAACATGTATGAACTTCATGGAAAAATTCAAAAAAGTTCAATCTTTGGCACAAATGGTGATAGTGGCTCTCATTTATTGTTGTGTGAAGCATATCCTAAGTGCTTTTTGTTTTGTTTTTTCATATGAAAATATCAGACACATTTATTTACTGGCTAAATGCATTCAATTTTTTTCTTCTAGCCCTCTGGGATACCCAGAATCAAATAAAGACTCCCAATAGCAGTAAATACTTTCTTTGTTCTACCTGTGATACTTTATTGGGTCATTCAGAAGATGGAATATGTGATAAACATCAAAAGTAGTAACTGTGAAAGTTTAAATATAGAGAGTTTTGAAATTTTATATTTTAAAAAATGCTTTAATTGGGCTGGTGATTTACATCAGTGGTAGAGCACCTGCCTAGCAAATATGAGACCCTGGGTTCTATCCTTAGTGCTGCAAAGAAAAAAAATCAGTAGAAATAATAGGCTAAAAATGCCCTAGAATTCTAGTTCTTGAGCTATAGCTAAAGACCTAAGAATGTCAGAAACCACAAATGATCAGCCATTCATCTTTCATCCGGCTCCAATCTTTATGGAACTGACTTGAACCTGGATATCTCCCAGCAACCCTAAAGAGAGTTACATCAGTGACATATATTTTGAGAGGAAAAAAAAATTCAAAACTTTTGTCCAGTGGTAGATTTTATTTAATGTTTGTTTAATAAATTGTTTAGGGAGCTCTGGAACGGAATGAAAGCAAGATTCTTCACATCCAGCTTGAACTCTCAGAAGCTAGAGCCGAACTTGAAAGGAAGCTTTCAGAGAAAGAGGAAGAAATGGAAAACTTTAGGTATTTAGAATTATTCTGATGAGCAGCGACTAATATTTCAAACTCCTTCAATGATCAGAACTCATTGTGTTTAGTGGCTTTCATAACACTTGTTGGACCATTATAAAAAAATTTAACCTAACTCTATATTAGATTTTCTATGAAGTGCACCTGTGTTAATATAAAGTAATACCCATACATGATTACTACTGGCTTTTATGATTTTCTTATACTCAAGCAGCTTCTACTCTCATATAAAACATGTATGACTGTGGATAGTGTTTGGATCTTGTCACAACTGTCCGGGGATCTTCCACTGTCTTTTCCTTCTATGTGATCCACTCCTCTGAAATCTGTCATTTCAAATTGTGTCATATGATCTCAATTTACATGCACCCTCTTAATTTTTATCACCCAGCTGAATTTCTGCCCCAAGACTGTGTTTAAATCTCATGATTTTTAGGTAAAATATTTTGTGTGTCTTTGGAAAGTGTGGCCTGAAACTCAGACATGGTATTCAGCTCTGAAAAATACCTTGCTCATCATTTTACAGAGGTGAATTGAACATATTCAGGAAAACCTCATATTTCTATGAGATAAGCGATACTGAAAGAGAAAAAATTGGCCTATTGAACTGCTGATTTTAAATTATTATCTTTTCAAAGTTTTAAGTTTGTATACTGATTTTTAAAAGTTAACTTCTTTCCTCAATTTGTATGTTTCATTTAGAAAAAAAAGAAATTCCTTACTATGCTACTCTTAGTCATAAGTGTTTAATTTTTCTTTGAAAAAAGTATATTTTGGGGAGTTTTCAGTTTTGGCATTTGTTGGACTGTGAGTGACATGTGCTGATTATTTAAACCTCATTTTCCAGGCCTAAACTCCCCGTCCCTCTTACATCCCAGGCCTCACTCTCCAGGCCCACACTCCCCGTCCCTGTTACGTCCCAGCCTCATTCTCCAGGCCCACATTCCCCGTCCCTTTTATGTCCCACTGTCGTAAGCCACACTGGCTGTCTGCAGACACTCATGACGTCATAGCCAACTGGGGTAAAGCTAGCATTTGAAACACTCCATTTGTGTATTGCAGTAGACTTTACTTCTGTACATGTAGAGGACCTTGACACAAGCCAGGGATGCTGTAGTTTTGTGCAGTGTGAGTTGGTCTTGCAAAAGTGACACAGGAAGTCAGAGAAATATCTTAAAATGTTTAGTGATGATGCATATGAGCGTCCCTAAGTTAGTTTTCTTGGGCTACTATAAAAAAACACAGACTGAGTGGCTACACAGCAAAAATTTATTTTCTCTCATTCTGGAGTCTATAAATTTGGGATTAAGGTGCTGGCAGGTTTGATTTACCCTGAGGCCTCTGTCCTTGGCTTGCAGACAGACAGTCTCCTTCTTGCTCTGTCCCCACAGGGTCTTCCCTCTCTGTGCATCTATCCCTGATGTATCTTCCTCTCCTTGTGAGGACATTAGTCCTGTTTGATGGTATCTGCATCATAATGGCCTAGCATTTATTTTAGTTACCTTATGAAAGTCTCTGTCTGTAAATCCAGTCACACTCTGGGATACTCAGGTATAACAAATGACATCTGAGGAAAAACAGTTCATACATAACTATTCCTATTAACATTACTTGCTTGCAAACCTACATGATTCTGATCTGGGAGTGGAACTAAAGCCCAGCACCTAAGGATAGGGAGGCAGGGAGGGTCAACCTCAGCTTACAGGGTCAGGAGAAATGGGGCTGCAGAGGAGCAGTGGAAACCCTGAGCTATGGGGTCAGACCTACGCATTTCTAAACTGCTTTTGAGGACCTGCCATAAGAGAGAGAGGTGTTCACACTGCGCGTGGACCCTGGCTGTGATCTGCTTGTGGGCTGTGGCCGCATCCTCTCCCTGCACAAGGCCTGTCTTCTGATCCATTTCAGAGGTCAGGGCACAGGCTGTGTGACAGTTCAGCATGGAATCCATTTCTGACCCAAGACAAATACATTTTTGCTGTTCTGAAATATGCTATGAGAAAGGACAGATGGTCCTTTTGTCCTCTTATCTACTTACCTGTCCAGGCCTTGTTTTGTGGGATGAGCTCAGCAGTGCACATGTTAGTGATAGCAATAAACTGTCCCAGTGAAGAAGCACCAAATCTTGGTGGTTGAAAATGATAGAAGTTTAATTTTGCCCAAGTTGGAATTCAATGTGAAGTAGGAAACATAGTTATCTACCCTTCCTAGCAGCTCGAGAGGCCAGCTCCCTTCGATCTCCTGAGGCCACAGATGGGGATGAGAGATTGCAGGCTCACACACGTGTAAGCATTTGTGTGGGTGAGGCTTTTGAGGGTACACATTACTCTAGCCCCATAAGCCACATGGTCCCCAACTATTGCAGGAGGACTGGGAATTGAAAATTGTCTTGGATCCCCTCAATATTTTTGCTGCCCTCCTAAACACATAGCTATTTTCTCAGCTTTAATCACTGTGCAGATTTGGGTTTTGGTTTTATGAAGGAATATCAAAGTCATTCAATATCACATTGCAACTGGTTTTCTCAGCCAGTTCATGTTCTCTCAAACTCTTGGAGAGAAATAAACCTATTCAAGTACAGTTAGTGTCTGTGGGCTATTAGACCAGTATTGCTGGATCTTAGGACTTTTTAAATCTCAGTGGCTCTCTTCTGCCCAGCTAACAGATTTCTCACCATTGCAAGTAGTCAAAATATTATGGCCATCTACAAAAGCAAATGTGCTTGACTGCTAGCCACTCTTAGAAATTGGCGGGGGGTTAGTTTTGATCATCCTTCAGAGGATCTCAGATAAGGCTACCATTGGCCCAGGAAATAGTCTAGAGCTGCCTGATTCTTTATATAGTTTGGTCTGTAAACCTCCCTTCATCTGCTATGATCCACACAGACTCATCAGCCTCACTGCTCACTGTATTTATAAAATGAGAACCTTTTAGCCCCATTTTTTCGACTTTTGTTTTGAATTTTACCTTTTGACATTTCCTAAACTGTTGTGAACATAGCAAGTGAATTTTCTTAATTTGGGGATGGGGTGTTTTCCTCCTAAATATGATTCCAAACTTAGGAGGAAGCAGCAGGCTGCTATTGACACTCTGCAGTCTAAGCTGGATTCTGAAGCGAGGAGCAGAATTGAGGCCACCCGGCTGAAGAAGAAGATGGAAGGGGACCTCCAGGACATGGAACTCCAGCTTTGTTCTGCTCGCCGCCAGGCGTGTGAGGGAACCAAATCCCTGGGCCAGCTTCAGAGTGAAGTGAAGGTATTTTCAGTTTGTAATATGGGGTTGGGGTTAAAATGCTTCTGCTTACAGAAGCAAACTAGGTAACAGATTGTATGGAGCAATACAGGTGAGGGCAACCGACGTCATTCACGCAGAGTGGGAGCATGCTTAGTTCAACACACAGGGAACATGTGGGTAGAGCTGGCTCAGCACGGACGCCTGGGTCCCCACCCCATGTTGAGCAGAGGGGTCTGTGCTCCACGTCTTCTCTCACAGGACCTTCAAATGCAGCTGGACGACAGCACGCACCTGAACAGTGACCTGAAGGAGCAGGTGGCTGTGGCTGAGCGACGCAACTCTCTTCTTCTGTCGGAACTAGAGGAACTGAGGTTCATGCAAGAGCAGACGGAGAGTGGGCGCAAGCTGGCGGAAAAAGAGCTCCTGGAAGCCACAGATAAAATCAATCTTTTTCACACCCAGGTGAGATCCACTGAGTGACTCTCCTCTAGCAGCATCAGGTGGTTGGCAGCAGTAGCCCCACCTCTGGTCAGCCTTGGACCAGCCCCAGTTGTCACATCAAGGCTGGGATGTGGGGCGAGAGGCCCAGGGAAAGCCTCGCGGTCTCCTGAGCAGGGTCATACTCTTTGTTCTGTAGTATGTTCATTTCCCAGGGGTGCTGTAGCAAAGCAATGCACTTGGAAGGCCAGAAGTTTATTCTTGCAGAGTCCCATTTAATGTTAAGCATTCAAGATCAAGACCATGTTCCCTCTGGATCCCGTGGGGTAGGCCTTGTCTTACAACTGCTTGCAGGTAACTTTGGCATTCCTTGTTTCTCTCCAGACATATCTCTCTCTCTCTCTCTCTCTCTCTCTCTGTGTACTGGGAATCCAACTCATGACCTAGCGCTTATGCCGCTGAGTTACATCCCCAGTCCTTTCAGGCATCTTTCCAATCTCTCTCCTTCACATGGCATTCTTTCTGTGTGAGTTCCCATCATCTCCTTGGGTCAAACTCTGAATGTTCAGACTCCACTGTTCAGAAGGACACTGGCCACTTTTGGATTAAGGCCCACCCCCATGACCTCTTTTTAGCTTTATTACCTCTTTCAAAGGGCTCTGCTTCCAAATAAATCACATTCTGAGAAACTAGGTGTTAGGAGTTCAACATACCTTCTTTTGAGAGACACAGTTTAACTGGTAACATTAAGCCTTCTGCCTGGAGAACAACCTATCAGGGCTTGGAAAGCCAGTGCACCAGAGAGGGAGAGCTGAGTACTCTATATCCTTGTCTTCTACAGCCATTCACTCTCTCTCACTCTCCCTAAGCCAATTGCTTACTCAACCTCCAAGAATCACTAAGAATTCTAAATAGCTCCTGATAAAATGAGCTGCCAGTACAGTACTTTAGCTTCTCATATAGTCAGGTGACACTGTCCTGGAATCAGGAGAAGCCATAGCAGCTGGGATAGAGGTCTGTAGTAAAATAAGCCGTGCAAAAGCACCCACCATGACTGGGATAGGCAAGCTGTGTAAATACAAAATGCCCATTCTGTCCTTGAACAATGAGCTAAGTAAATAATTGTAACTGTGTGGTGAGTGTAGTGATTGGGAAAGTGCACCCCTACAGGAAGCCTTCTCTGACAATCCTAGACTTAGCGCTCATGGGTGTCATGAACATGCAAGACCTGGGAGATGTCAGTCAGTAAGAGCCTTTGGGGTAGAGGGAATTCACAGTTTGAGAAAATTCCACATATCTAGAGCACAGGATGGGCAGGAAAGATGAGCAGAAATGATGTTAAGAGGCAGGTGTGGTCAGGTTGCCAAAGACCCTAAGTCTAAGTCTGGTGGGGATTGCATTTTATCTGCAGATAATGTGAACATACTCAAAAATGTTGACTAGCCGAGGGTGAAGTTATCAGGTTTGCATTTTTATAAAGTATTCATTGGTAATATAAAAGATACATAAAAGCAGCTATGGACAATCTGCCATGCTCTGAGGTGTTGAAAAACATCTACTGGTGGCCACAATGACTGGGAGGTGCCACTGGATTTTAATGGGCAGGGTACAGAGATATTAAAACTCCTTCAAGGTACCAGATAATGACACATTACAAAGACTTACCCTTCCCAGAATGCTGATTGTGCCCTGTCCCCCAAGAAGTGCCACACCAAAGGATATGTAAACCAAAATTATACCTGCTAAAGGTGCTGCATTTAGTTTGTGCCCACAGTTTAATTTTTGTGTCCATGCATATGGTGTAATTGGGTATAGAACAAATAGAATGTAGGTTACACATCCCAGGAGACTAACCAATGTCAACATTTTCTTGGACTAGGGTATAACTCAGTAATACAACTCTTGTCTAGCATGTGCAAGATCCTGAGTTGGACGCTAGATGTTAAGGAGAAAAAAATCATTTATTTTTTTTCCTGAAGAAAGCTTATCTCAATACAAAGTGTTGAATTCTTATAAAGTAGAATATTCAACCTTTTAAAAAGTAAATCATGTACTGCCTGAAGTTATTAAAAATGATTGGTGACAGATTGCATGGTATATTTTAACTTACAATCATGGTAGATTACAATGTGAAGAAAAAATGTGGGGAGAAAGAAAGGGAGGAAGGGATGAAGTGGAGAGAGAGAGAGAATGAGAGAAAAAATATTGATTGATTATTTTTGACCAGAGAAAAGGCTGACATAGAGAAAAGAAAATTTTGAGGGGAAAACTAAAAATTAGGCAGTGGAGATCTTGTCTGTAGGGCAGAGTTTCTAAAATTAGAGTAAAAGAGTCAGTAATATAAAAATGCCAATTCTTATATCTCACTGCAGACCTACTGAATCAGGGGTTCTCCAGTGAGACCCCAGAAGCAAGTAAATTTGTGGGTGCTGCTCCTGGGTCTGCATTACTCTTTGACCAGTGTGGGTCTAGGTGACATATTGCTGTCCAGGACCTTGTGTTTAGAACAAACATATGAGGCCAAACTTATCTTTGGCTGAAGATCTGTGCCTACCTTTCAAACCTGAACTGTAATAATATAAGCCTAATTTCCTTCTTGCATAAAATGAATGAATCAGAGTTATTCAGTTTGCACAAATTTTAAACATTTTTCTCTAGCAGACTTTAAATCATTTTATATGTAAACAAATCAGTGTTCCTGGGTATGCCTTCCTTTGCAAAGAAAGAGTCCTGTGAAGTTATCTGCAATAAGCATCCAGAAAACTCTCCCCCCAAATCACTGACTTACCCCCATGGCAATAGAAATCCTAGATGCGTAGGGCCTGGCTCTCCCCACAACCGAAGGGGCAATCTTGGCAGTACCTCATGCCATGGAGTAGGAGGAAGACAGAACCCATGAAGCTGTAATTCCTGTCTCTATTTCCAAGGCTTAATCCTACCCCCAGAAAGTCTCTTGCTAGAAGAAAAGGAAAATATATTGTAAAATGATAAAGTGAAAGGAGATATAAAACACAGACTGTGCCTTTCATACGCATGCACTGTGCTAAGGTTTCACTGCCTCAGAAAAGTTGATATTGAAACACAGACTAGGTACAGCAAAGGAGATTTGACCTCTCGTGTCACAACTGAGGAAGGAAAGAATTAGGACAGCACCAGCTGCAGGGCAGTGTCCTCCCTTTAATGATGGTTCTTAAAGGCTGGGGATGAAGACTCTTGTGAACTTTCCTCTCATCCTTACTGCAGGGTAAGGTAGGAAAGCAAGCAGATAAATAAAGAGGGGGAATTCTCCTGCAGGAGACATTTGAAAGTGTGATTTTTTATCCTGTAAGCCCCTGCTCCCCAGATGACCACAGGTGACTCTGACTTCTGCTCTGAGACTGTTTCTACAATAAAGAGCATAAGGCAGAAAAACGTTCCTTAGTTAAGTTCAAACTAAACTCATGTTGGATTTGTAGGTTATCTGGTGTGCATTTCTTTTTTCTGATTCAGGTGCCTTTCTCTTTAGCCCTGAACCTCTAAATAGCTCCTCTGTTCAGTTGCTCCTCCTGGGCTTGGAGGTCTTGCTTAATTGAATATGGCTGACTCTTGGCCAAAGCTGCATCCTAGACCATGAGCTAAGCAGACCAACTGGCATTTGGATTGGTGGTTTCAACTTGCCTAACAGGCATACTGCTTCTCCTTAGAATACAAGCCTCCTCAGCCAGAAGAAGAAGCTAGAGGCTGATGTTGCTCAGATGCAAAAAGCTGCTGAAGAGATGATGCAAGCGTGTCAAAATGCAGAAGAAAAGACCAAGAAGGCAGTCACTGAGGTGGGTGTAGTGATTGCCTGCTTGGTCTGACTTTCCAGAGTTCACTAGAGCAGTAACCTGGGCCAATCTGTAGCCCAAAGGCCTCCAGCTACCCCTCCTTCTGTCAGACAGAAGTTAGCTGACCCTCTGCCTCCCTGTTCTCAGCTTGAACACTTGGCCAACTGGCTCCTACCTTCTAAACTCCCAGGAAATGAAAAGGAGCAGATGAATTGGTCTAAGGAAAATCTTGTGACTATGACTTTTTAAGTTTACCAATTTTTCACTTGTGAATTAATACAAGTTGCATATAAAAGTAATTCTGTTTGTCCATACACACACACACACACACACACGAACAAAGTTCTGTTTATCCATATATATATACATCCCCCTAGGGCCTATATAGTTTCATGATGATGATTTGGAAAGACTATGTGTTAGTGTTGTTCAGAGGAAGAGGCTCAATGTAAACTATACGTACGATTATACAAGGGGTTAACTAGGTAAGCTTACAGAGTCTGACGGGGAAGAGCACCAGTGGCTGTCCTCTGGATTAGGGATGGAAGAGTCCAAAATGGCTGCCTGCGTGCTGGGCAGCTAGAAAACCAAGCAGCAGTCAAAGGTTGACTACCTGGCAGCTCCTTGCAATCACAGGTGTGAGTTGTGTCGGAAGACCGAAGAGTCTGTGTTAGAAAGCTGACGGGTCTGCACCCGGAGGCTGAAGGAGCAGGGGACCAATGTCCGAAGGCAATGGTGAAGACCTGAACTCCTCCAAAAAAGGGGAAGCACTTCCTTCTTTCCTTTTCTATGCTGCCCAAGCAACAAGGTTATTGGTTGGCACCACCCACATCTAGGGTGGGGCTTCCCCCCTCAGTCTGCTGGTCCACCTGTCAGTTATCCATAGACACAGGGAGAATATACCAATCTGTTAAGTAGTTCTTACTCAGTTCAAATTGACATACCATAATTAACAGTCACACAGTGTTTGTGTCACGAATGTTTTACACTCTACCCTCCTGCCTGAGTAACACAATCAAGTTGGCAAAGAAGGGCTTTAGTGGTAATGGACTTCCTTTATTTGCAAATTGAAAGTTGTTCTGGTCATGCTTTTCATAAAAGACACTATAAGCTTAGGAATGGTTGCCAGCCATAAGGTACCTTTATGGGAACTAGAAAAGGCCATCCTCTGAGTGGCCTTTCTCTCAAAGGATGTAGTAAGCAGCTGATAACACTGAGAAAAAACAAACAATGGAAGGAGCACATACAGGCAACTTGGTGTGTGCGGAGAGGGGTTGAGCATTAAAGGTTCTAGAGCTTTATGAATGGGACTGGGGTTAGATTTAAGTCTCTGTTCACACCCATCAAATGCAAATACGTGTAGCAGCCTTGATGACCTCCTATAGGAGCTGGAGAGACAGGAACTTTATTTAGATTTTATGCAGACCTTGGTGAATTTCTGCAGTCGTGTGTTATGGGAGACACTATCTGCTTAACCTTAGCTTTACCAGATTTTCTTGACAATGTTAAAAACTGAACTCACGACTCCCTTTTCCCACCCTTCAGTTCTCCAACAGTGTTTTCCTCAGTCCCGATTCCAGATAGCAGAGCCCAGAGTTGCTCTACTTCATTCTTTGTCCTTTTGCTATGCGGAAAGGTCGAAGCAATTCTATAGATGATTGCCGTCTTAGTCCCTGTTTTGTTATTATAATGAAATAATATTTGAATATGGATAAGAGAAGAAGTGTGTTTAACTCACAGTTCTAGAGGCTCAGTGACAGGACACTAGCAACAGCTTGGCTTTGGTGAGGAGCTCATGGCAGATAGTGCCACAGTGCAAAAAACTGCATCTACCTTTTGTAATACTACTGGGGTGGGCTATGGGCCGGTAATTATCCGTTGGATCATGAGTAGGGTTCTTCTGCGGGGACTTTTTCCTCGTGTTTTGTGGGATCTGATACTAGACTAAGACATGGATTACAGCTATTCTCATTCTTGGAGACATAATAGTACTCTCTGCTGTTATAGAAACTGGTTCTGGCCTTAAGAGTAGAGGATCATGGGTAGCCACATTCCATACATGGTTAGCAAGGGAAGATAGAGCAAGAGACATATCTCTGCTTTGGTGGTAACAACAGGTGATGGATTAAGGCCTGAGAATTGTGTCTCTTTTCACCATAAGGACCTCTGTCCTACTACAGACACACTTCCATGGCCGCGCTAGGTATTGCCCATTAGTGCTATGCTGTAAGGCTCTGATCCTGCAGTAAACTTCTGCCTGGCCTCCTAGGCTTTCCTTTGAAATTTTGGTGGAAGGTTTCACAACCCCATAGCTCTTGCTTTATGCACAACTGCAAAACCAGCACTATACAGACACCAAGGTCTGCTGGCGGCTTAAGCAGTGCCTGAGTCTGTTTAACCCACTGCTGTGGACTTGCGTTGAATACAGGGCCAGCTCGTGGAGGATTCATCAAAGTATTCTACCCTTCCAGGCCTTGGGGCTGTGAAGAGCGGGAAAATCTCAAGGATTTCTAATGGCCCCTAAAACCCTTTTTTGTATTGTTTTGCCTGTTAGTACATGACCCTCTTTAGGTCATGCTAATCTTAGCAGGGATCCTGAAGCTGCTCCCTCTGGCCATCAACATGCTTTTTAGTTCTGTCCTTGGCCAGGCTGTGCATTTCCCAAGTCTTCCTTTTCTGTTTCCCTTCACCCATGTGTCTCATGGTAAATCTGACTAAACTGCACCAGTGATATCTGTACTGTAGCCTGCGTGCTTTGTTGGAAACCCTCACCGGGTAAATTACTCCTTTACTCTTGTGTTCAATTTCCACAGGGCAATAGGGCATAAATATATTGTATCCAGGTTCTTGGCTTATCACAGGTTTTCTTGTTTCAGATCAGATCCTCATTGCTACCTAAGGTTAGTTCCCTATTTTCTTCTTTTTGTCACTGGCTCGAGTAGATTTGTAACTACATGTTAAGATGAAACTCAGACATGGGGCAGTTCTAAACTGAAAATAAAATGAAAGTTTATTATAGGAAAGAAACACAGATGGCTGCTCCACAGACAGCAGCCAGCCCAGAAAAGGACAGCAAAGTTGGCATATCACAAACAGAGCAGCTCTGCACACAGAGCCATTTTACTTTATGGGGTCTCAAAGGAATACCATTAATTAGTCATTTTTTTATTACAAGGAACAGGTATCTCTAGACAGTTACATACATGACTCTCATCCATGATCTGCATCCTGCTTCCTGATTTCCAGGAGTGTAGTGTCTTGTCCCCTTGGTTAACCATTTCTTGTCACCCGAAAGTGGGCTGCCGGCTTTATCAAGTGGTGGCCTCAGAGTACTGTTGGCTTCCTGGGCCCTCACCAGAATCACATTAATGCTCTGCTTATAGCATTATAGGCTTTTGCTGTCCTGTTTCTAACTCTCCCAACTCCTGCCTGTCACCCACTTTGAAAACTGCCTCCCTATTTTCAGGTACTGTTACATTAGCAATCCTACTCGGTAGTTTTCTGTCCAGTATGGATTTGTTATTGTTATTGTTGTTGTCTCTATAATAAAATAGCAGGAGCTGGAGAAAAGGAGGTTTAAAGCCATGGTGCCGCGATGAACTGGACACTGGCGCACGCCTCATGGCAAGTACAATCAGAACTGAAATACCATTGTTAATTCCCTGTCACCTTGTCTGTAATTCAGTTTTGATTGTACTATTCTTGTGCTACTTTGTGTCTCTTTGTTAATATGTTTTTGTTCTTTTACTTTTAAAATAAAAGTGTCAAAAAAAAAAAAAAAGAACTGAAGAAGCTTGTGTGGAAGAGATCAGACTGTCAGACAGAAAGACAGAGACTGGGGCCCCACAGTCGTATTAGAGAATGCACCCCCAGTGGGCCTGAGGATCTCCTATTACACCTCATCTCTTGAAGATTTCACTCCCAATACCACCGCTCTGAGCAGCAGTTTCCTAACATACTAGCCTTTGTGAAACAAACTCAAACTGTAAATTGCTAACCTGATAAACAGAAAACATTGGCTAGGAGAGGCATGGTATTGAATGAAATGCACTGCAAAATCATTTACGAAACATTTAAGAATTTCATCGCAACACAACACCTAGCCCTTGTACATCTAGCCAAAGCCAAGGGCACATTCCACACCTAACCCTCAGGCCAAATTGTTGGCACTGAACATTTTCTGCTGCAAATGTCTTGAAGCCTTAATTTGTTTACAGTAATGAATTGCAGAATTATAGAAGGGAATTGTGAAAAAGATTTTAATAGGCCCTTTCCCACACATCTCCTGGTATAGCATGTGACACCAGTCACTTTATCTGGGAATAAACGAAATGCCACCGCTTATTTAATTAAAAGCCATTACTGCAGTTGGCCATCTTCCTTTAAACGGCGATGTTGCATCATGATGTTTACATGGTGCTCCGTCTTTGGTCTGTTTGTGCCTCTGCTTGTCCGGTGTCTTCTGTGGTTGCTGCTATCTCTGTTTCTTTATCATTCACAAACTTGAAGGTGGCTGAGGTGTTAGGGAGGGCATGATGGGGGAGGGGAGTTAAAATCACAGAGGCACGTGGCGGCATCCAGTTAGACCAGGAAGTGAAGATTATTGGCAGAAATGTGACGATCTCTTGGCTCTTGTGCTAGAGCAGTCCCTTCTCTTCTCTTTCAGGCAGCGAACCTGTCGGAGGAATTGCAGAAGGAGCAAGACGCCAATGCTCACTTAGAGAGGACGAGAAAGAATATGGAACGCACAATTACAGACTTACGGAAAAGGCTGGAGGAAGCTGCACAGACTGCCGTGATGGAGAGCAAAAAGCAAATCCGGAAACTAGAAGCCAGGGTAAGGGTTCGCCTGGGTAATCGTGAGGCCTTGAACACCCCCAATTCAAGGGTTATTGTCTGGGAATTTCACGCAGTACAATCTTCGCCACTTTTTTGCTTTTAGCACTTGCAGATCTGTCCAACTCAGCGTATCTGCCATCGATACATCCATTCATTTTTGTTTGACTTTGGGCTGGAAGGAGGACTTTTCTTGGATTGGGTGAACTATGCCCTCCCCCTTACTGTTAAGTGGGAATCCATCTCCTCCCCCTCACCACACCAAGGAGAGGGTGACTCTACCCAACACACCCTTGCTGTCTTGCTTCTGTGCCTTTGCTCCTGTTGTTTTCCCTGTAGCAAATGCCTATTCCCTAACTGTGAGAGAAAGGGGAAAAGCGAATCCATGATCAGGAAGGACTCACTGCAGATAAATACAGCAAGAGCTGACAGAAATGATGTAGTGTCTTCCCTCGGGGAACCTGAAAACACAGGGGAAGACTGATCTTGCTAGGAATTTTAAAACTATTGAATCAGTTTTAGTGACTATGTACAGGACATATGATAAATAGTACAAAAATTAGAGAATATTCTGCTGGGATTTGATGGTTCAAAAGGGAATCAGGAAGTAACACATGCCTATAGCTTTGTATCCCTTCCACACAATGGAACATCAGTGCACATCTATGATATATACATACATGATGCTGGTGAAAAGGAAATGGAATATGAAGACGTGTAAATATTTCCACCTACTATCGAAAAGAAACAAGGACAGCATAAATTAAAAACTAATGCACTAACAAAATGACTACCCTCAGGAAAGCACAGAGATGACATCGAGCCCTTCTGCATGGACCTCTTTAAAGCTGTTTTGATTGCAAAACCATACAAGCCACCTACATACTTCAGAATTACAAAATAAGAACACATTTCTGTCCACTTGAACCCCCAGTGGTACGTGCAGGCTTGTCCCGTTGGGCAGCTCGAACCACGGGTGGTTAGCTGTTTAAACCTGTGTGTTCACATTTGTGTTCAGTCTTCGTATTTCCCCTCTTCCTTGCACAAAATGATATGTATTCTCCATATTGCCTTCGTGTTTTATCACTGCCATGCTACTAAGTGTGCTCTCCAGGACATATGCCTGAGTTCTTCCTCATTTCCTTTTCATCAGCATAACTGTATGTACGTATCATAAATACTCAGATGTTCCATTGTGTAGACGGACTACAAAGGAATCCAAATGAGAGCCACCTGGCAGTAAGACAGACAAATTATGGCCCCTTCATGAATGTGTTAAGTCAATCAGAAAAAGTCAACCATCCTTAAAATGTTAATACCAGTGGCAGCTAATGAAGCTAGCTACATATCACATGGGGGAAATAAAACACACACAAAGAATTATTCCCACTGACTTTTACACATTTAAACGTGATGCTTTTCTGTACAGCCTTCATAGAATGTATCTTAAAGGCAAAAATTGGTGTGTGGGAAGGGGCAAACTGCATTTATTAACCCAAAATAACATCTTATGTGCACTAGCGTTAAGATTAGTATGTTTATACCACAGCATATATAATGCTATGGTTTAGATCTTAGATGGCCCCCAGAGCGTTTACAGGTGCGGCTTTACAGAGGCAGTTGGATTGTAAGGGTGCTAATTAATCAGTGCATTGCTGTATGGATGAGTACATAGCTGCATGTGCTGCTAGGAGGTGGGCTGCAGGAGGGCGTCACCAGGCCACGCTGTGGAGGGTGCGTCTCTTGCCAGTGCTCCTCTCCTGTGTTCTGCCTTCTGGCTACTTTGAAGTGAGCAATGTTGCTCCACATGCCTTTCTGACATGATGTTTCTGCACTGGACCCAGGCAACCCTGGATTGAAACTGTGAGCTAAAATATATGTCTCTTTCTTCAAGTTATAGGAATCAGGTATTTTTCCTAACCATGAGAAAGATTATATATATATATATATATATATATATATATATATAATAACTAAGATTTTTAACAGAAATGTAAACTCAAAGAACTTGCAAAACACTTCCTTAAAAATATACGAACGGTACTGCGATGTCCAACTCCCATGTAAGACTAGGGTTTTGTTCTATTTCAGTTACAGTTTGCCTCTTGTTACACTGTAGAACCAATGACAACTCAGGTGCAGTCAGCTACTGTATGGGACGATATTAAGGAGTTACAGTTAATTTTCTCAGAAGTATAATTAGAATGCTATTGCTTTAGTCATCTGTTACAATAACAAAGTACCTGATACTGGGTAGTTTATAAACAATGAAAGTTTATTTGGCTTATGATTCTGGAGGCTGGGGAGCACAAGAGCATGGCACTGGCATTTGCTGGGCTCTGGTGTGGGCCCTCTGGCTGCGTCATATTGTGACGTGGGTATCACGTGGTAAGACAGAGCTAGAAACCTACCACGCATGTCTCTTCCTCTTCTTATGAAGACACTAATGCCATCGTTTGGGCTTTACCCCCTGAAGCTCCTCTAATACTGGTTACCTCCTTCACAAAGGCATCACCCCCAAGTATCAGCGTAGGCATTTTGGAAACAAGTTTGCAAGACGAACAGGAACTAAGTTTGAACACATGAACAGTTGCGAGACACATGCAAATGCCTAGCAACCATTAGTACTTGTTAGCATTACACAAAAACTAAGATTTGTAATCATCTTTAAAGACAAAACAAAGCAAAAGTTCCTTAACAAGCCTTTTAGTAAATAAAGGAAGGGGGTCTCTGTTAGTTAACACCCTGGCAACTGTAGGTCAAGCTCCTAGCGGCCAGGGCTCCGGAAGAGCCACATTCTGGGCTCATCCACAGGATGCCTGCCCACCTGCTGACCACCCCTTTCTCACTGCCCCTCTCTAAGGACCCCAGGGAGGGTCCGGCTGGCATGGCAAGAAGGAGGTGAGGAGAGTGAGGCCGGGGTCAGCGGCGAAGGCAGCCATGTCTCAGCTGTGCGGTTCTGACGTGGTGACCAGGGAGGCCTCCTGGAGAAGGCGGATCTGAGTGCAGGAGGAGGAGGGAATGAGGGCTGACATCAAGGAGCCCTGGCCAGGAAGGCAGCTCACGCCCTCTCCCCACCAACGCCCTGCCCCTTTCCTGCCCGTTTCTCCCCTTAGCCCTTGACACCATCAAATACCATCTACAGTTCGCTTGGTTTCTCTGCTTCTCTTGTGAGAGCGCATGCTCACACAGGGAAGAGGGAGGTGACTGTTTCCAGCTCTGAGCCCTGTGCTCCAGCATGGTGTGAGGCAGTTCATCTTGTTTGTATGACTCTAAAGCCACAGGCAGTTCCTACTGTAGCTCCCCCAGGAGGCAGGGGTGTGGGGCTGTGTGCGACAGGTGTGTGAGACTCAGGGTCTCATTTCCTTAGTCTGAGCTGAACACGGTGCAAGAAGCTCACGATAAATGATGCCTTGGAAGACTGCAGAGCTGACACATGCACAGTCGTCTCTGCCTTGCAAATGTTCCTGCGTGCACATGTGTGAGTGTAATATGGGTAATGCAAGAGGGGAAGCCTTTAACTTCCTTTACAATCTTACCGATCCTCTTGTGAGCTCATATATAGTTCAACTAGCTTGCTTTTAGGAAGAGTTTTCCCAGAGCGGAACCCTGTTTAGTCTCTAGAGCAAAATAAATACACACACCTCCCTTTACTCTTTCACTGCATTTCCCATGACCTTCCCACCGGCAGATACAGCGCCAGCTTTGCTGCCAACACAGGTCTGACATCATCATTTGGTTGCAGGTTCGGGAGCTGGAAAGCGAGCTGGATGGGGAGGTCCGCCGCGGCGCAGAGGCCCAGAAGGAGGCTCGAAGACTGGAAAGGGGCCGCAAAGAGCTGCACGTTCAGGTATTCTGCAGACCTGCTCCTGTGTGTGTGACTGTTTCTTCCCTGCAGAGATGTGTTCCATCCAGAGTCACACACCTTTGGGGGCCCCTGCAGGGCCCTCTGGACTTCTGCTCTCCCTCAGTGGCAGACACTGACTCACCCTCCTGGGACTCTTGAGCTATCGGATTTGGGGCTGGCCCTTTTCAGAGGTGGAACATTGTAATTAGAAGTAAAAATCTATTTAGGTTATTCTTGTTTTTCACACCCAGAGTTTGTAGCCCTTGGAAAGCTGCCTTCCTGTGAGAGGCCAAGTGAGAACAATGTGTAAATTAAGTGGCTCGTAAAGGCTCAGAGGGCTACAGGCCAGCATAGTATGTGGGATGTTGACTAATTGGCACAGGGGACATTTCTACTCCTATTTTCTGGTTGCTTACACAAGGTCACTCAGGACTCTTGCTCCTGCCAAGTGGAAAAAAACAAATGTTAAAGCAAATATTCCCCCAGTCTTTCTGGATCTAGCCTGTTGATTCTAACTGGTCTCAAACAAATAATTAAAAAGAGGTGAGCAGGTTTCTTATAAGCAATTAATGCAGTATAATCCTTCAGCTACATTTTTATTTTCTCTTTTTCCCTCATGAAATAGTGAGGTTCAGTGATAGCAAGTGTGGTTTAGTGTTGTCTACTCTACTGCTAGCATAGCCTTGGCACACAGTTGGTACACACACACACACACACACACACACACTCACACACACTCACACTTTGCTTTAGGACAACTGTCCATTATGAGAAATGCATTGTTTGCCATTTTCACAGTGGTGTGAATAAAACACAGTGTAATTATACAAATCTCAAATGCTGTGGCCGACTACAGACCTAGGGTGCGAGGCAGAACTGGTTCCTCCCAGGCTACAAACCTGTACAGCACGTTATTATACTGAGCACTGTAGGCATCTGTAACACAGTGACAAGTATCTATGCATGTAAGTGTATCTAAACATAGGGAGGGTAACCGAAAAAGATGGCATAAAAGATAAAAAGGTTACACTTGCACAGGGCACTTCCCTTGAATGGAGCTGGTGGAGCTAGAGCTGCTCTAGGTTGGTGAAGGAAGGTACATAAAGGTCTAGCCTCCTGCTGTACACTGTTGGAGACTTTATAAACACTGTATTTAAATATATAAAAATCTTCTTTAATAATAACTTAGCCTTAGTGTGCCTTTCACTTTATCTACTCATTAGGTCCCACGTCTTAAAGGCCCTACCGCCTTTCTCATCTGCCTCTCCACAGCCTGAACCTCTGACACTTGCCTTTAATGTCTTTGAGGGACAGTTAGCATCCACTGTGTCTGTCACCAGAGGAGTTTATACTCAATGGCAGAGGTAAATGGAGTCGATAAAAAAATCAAGCACCTGGGTTATGTCTTCTGTTTTAATTTTAAAAAGTAAAAGAATGAAAACATATTAACAGACAGCCACTTACAAAGTAGCACCAGAATAGTACAATCAAAACTGAATTACAGATAAGGTGACAGGGAATTAACAATGGTTGTTGTTTTACATATTGATAACTTCCAAGTGTATACTCAGGAAAACAAATATAGACATGCAAGATTGATCAAACAACTAATCATTAACTGTTCCTCACCATAAAGTGACATAAGTCAGTAGTACACCTATGTTAGCCATCCTGCACATACATACATACATACATAATTCTCCTCTTCTTCCTTTTCTCCCTTCCCCCATCCCAGCTGCTCCCTACTTTTGAGCAGTTTCCTTTCATTTCACACTGTTTGTCATACCTCCTAATTTATATTCACACTTTCAGGTTCCTACACCAGTGATACAATATGCTGCTTACGCATGCACCTCTGATTTATTCCATTTATGAGTATGGTCTCTAGTTGTGACCATTTATCTATAAAAGCCTCAAGATGGTCTTTCTTTATAGCTGAGTAATATTCCATTATATAAAAATGCCACAGTTTTTTTATCCAGTCCTCAGTGGATGGACATTTGGCTTGCTTCCATGATTTGGCTATTACCATTTGAGCTGTTATAAACATGGATGCACATATATCACTATGATACGATGTTTTCAGATCTTCTGGGAAAATACCCAAGAGGAATAGCTGGGTTGAATGAGGCCTCTGGGCCTAGTTTGCTGAGGAATCTCCAAACTGATTTCTGCAGTGGTTTCACCAGTCTGCATTCCCACCAGCAGTGGAAAAGAGTTCCTATTTCTCCACAGCCTCACCAGGATTTGTTATTGGTTGATTTCTTAATGCTAGCCATTCTTACTGGGGTGAGATGAAATCTCAGTGTTGTTTTAATTTGCATTTCTTGAATGACTAATGATGTTGTACATTTTCTAATGTATTTACTTGCCATTTGGATTTCTTTGTCTGAGAAGTGTGTATTCATCTCAGATGTCCATTTTAGGACTGCATCTTTGAATTTGGGGAGGTTCATGTTTTTGAATTCTTTATGTGTTCTAGATAGTAGACCTTTGTCTGAGGGACAGCCAGCTAGGATTTCTTTTTACTCTGCTGGTGATGTCTTTAGATGTGAAAAATCTTTTCAGTAAAATGAGGTCTCAGTTGTTGATTCTTTACAGTGTTTCCCTTGTGGTTTTATTTTTGTTCATGAACTTTCTGCCTACTCCTATGTCTTCAAGATTTTTTCCTACTTTCTCTTCTAATAGTTAGTGTTTCTGTTTTAATATTGAGATCTGTAATCCATTTTGACTTGAGTTTGGTGCATGGTGATAGACTTGGGTTTTATTTTCAGTCTTTGGCAAGTGGCAAGCCAAGTTTTCCAGAACCATTTATTAAAGAGGCTGTCTTTCTTCCAGTGAGCTTGTTTGGTCCCTTTCTCAAAGATTAGGTGGCTGACTGTGTTTGTGGTTGTGGCTACATCTTCCAGTCTGTTCCATTGATCCTCAGGTCTGTTTTATAGCCAGTACCATGTTGATTTTTTTACACTAGCTTTGTAATACAATTTCAGGTCAGGGATTGTGATTCCTCCTGACTTGTCTTTGTTGCTCAGGATTGCTTTTGCTATTCTGGGTCTCTTCCGGTTCCAGATGAATTTTAAGGCATGTTTTCTCTAGATCTGTGAGGTATGCTAATGGTAGTTTAATGGAAATTGCATTGAATCTCTACAACAATTTTCGTAGTATGGCCATTTTCACGATGTTGGTTCTTCCTATCCATGAGCAAGGAATATTTTTCCATTTACTGAAATCATCTTCAATCTCTTTTTTCAGAGTACTATAGTTTTCATTGAATAGATATTTTACTTTTTTTGTTAGATTCCTAAATATTTCAATTTCTTGTATGCTATTGTAAAAGATATGGTTTCCTTAATTTCTCTCTCAGTCTGTTTGTTGTTTTGTGTATAGGAATGCTATTGATTTTGGGGTATTGACTTTGTATCTAGCTACACTGCTGAATTTGTCAATTAATTCAAGGAGTCTTCTTGTGGAGTATTTGGGGTCTTCCATATAAAGTACCAGGTCATCTGCAAATGGTGATAGTTTTACTTCTTCATTTCCTATCCTTATTCCTTTTATTTCTCTCTCTTGTCTGATTGCTCTGGCTAATGCTTCCAGAACTATGTTGAATAGGAGCGGTGACAGTGGACATCCTTGTCTTGTTCCTGGTTATGTCTTGATTAAATCTTTTTCTCAGTCTCTATTGGTGCTGAATATTTTCTTCCTTTGGGAAGCTCAACACCTCTGAAATGGAAGTAGTGCAGATAAAGGGTCATGGGAGAAAAGGCGCCCGAGGAGCCCCATCCACCTGCTTGCCTCTCCCCTCTTCTCAGGATAGCAAAAGCTCCATGGAATGCAGTTAGGAGCACTGCCTCACCAGATCTCCTTTCTCAAGCCAAAGACTGGACTATAAGCGAGGCGAGAAGCATGGGCAGACCAAGGGCCCCACAGTTTATTGAATGTGCTTTTGCTGATGCACATAAAACAATCTCAGAAAAGTCACCTTCTCTATTATTCCATTATCCTGACAATGACTCAGTTGGAAAATTCAAGGGATGAGTTGATTGTGTTGAGGGGTGGTTTTCTGTTTTGCATATATGACCTGCAGTAACATGCTCTAGTCCTAGTCTGACACCTCAGGCAGGTACAGCTTCATGAGACTCCTTTAACTGTATTTAACTTCCACTCCAGTAAAAGCTGATAGTTTTCTGTGATGTATCATGAGAAATGGCCCTGTCATTCACAGAACTGTGTTTATTAATTTCTCAAAACTTGGGATGCACAGACTTAACCATTTTATAATTCTCAGATGTTGTCTAATAAAATATTCAATGCTTGTTTCCTCAGTTGACTCTATGCCCAACATAGACTGCTGGACTTCCAACTCACCTTCCCATGTACCTATGCATTTCAGGCAGAGGAAGACAGGAAAAGCCTGAGCAGGATGCAGATGACAATAGATAAACTTCAGCTGAAAGTGCAGAGTTACAAGCATCACGTGGAGGCGGCGGTAAGCACAGTCACAACCATGTGGTTTCCTAGCCTTTGTCTCTCCAAGCCTCAGCCAGGTGTCTGGCTGGTCAGAGAGGACCTGCTGGAATTACGGTCTGCCCATTGCCTGGTTTTTCTTAGGACTACTGCTCAAAGAGAAATTTGTGCTACTTTTCCCTCCAGGAGCAAGAGCTCCCTCCCTTAGGCTCATGGTTATATGGAGACACATGTACTAGAAGAAATGAGCTGGAGAAGAGCACGGTTTCACACAGGGATGGGAAGTTTCTGGTAGGATTTCACTCTAGGCCTTCTCTCACCCCCAAACTTTGGGTGAACATAAACACAGCTCATAGTACTTTTTTCTGATGAGCCTGTGCACAGTTGTGGACAAGACCAATGTCACTGAGATGCCATCTTTGGTTTAGTATCCATAGCAACATGGATACTAATAGTAATTATTAAGTGCCACATATATTGGTTTATGCCTAATAATATTTTGAGGGGTTTGGAGTTGATTAGTTGTATTACTTTAGTGAAAACATTGCCATACCTAGTATTATTGATTCATAATATTAAAGCCCCACCTCCTCTACTTAGAGATAGAATACTATATTGAGCGGTGATTGCAAAACAAACAACTGTGGTTACTCCAGCACATAGCAAGCCCGTGAATATAGCACTGCATGCATTTGGTGGAAAGTGTCCTTCAGGTTCTGAATCTTCAGGGAACAACAGCTATAAAACTGGATCTTTGTGCTTGCTAGAGTCTTACTCCCTGTCTTAGACCAAAGTAGGGTATTCTATTCAATACTCAGAAGTTTATACTCCGTTGACACTTTTCAACCTTCTCTTTTCAGAGCAGAAACCATCATGGAGGTCTGTCAGTTTCTTTCTTTCTTCTTCTTTATTTTTATAGGAGGCACAAGCCAATCAGTATCTTTCCAAGTATAAGAAGCAGCAACATGAGCTGAATGAAGTGAAGGAAAGGGCAGAGTCAGCAGAATCTCAGCTCAATAAGCTCAGGATTAAAGGGAAAGAGTTTGGAAGAAAAGTAAGGCAAGCATTCCACTGTTGTCATTTTTACAGCTTGTTGAATTAGATCATTACATAGACCAGTATAACAAGATACCTCTGGCTTTTCTCTTTAAAATCTGGTTGTAAAAACAACAAAAATGTTGTTTAAATAAAATCCTTCCCTATTTACTTAATTGTACCTGTCCTGGTAGTATATAGTATAGCAGTGTTAAACATTTGAGGATGAAATATGTATGTGTAAATGTATAATAATATGTATAATTTTATATATGTGTGTGTATATATATATATATATATATATATATAAAATCTAAAATACTTAATTCCAGGTTAACTTGTGGGCTCTCAGCTTTGGTTGTTTAATTCATTTGTGTACAATATTCAGTAGTCCATGGAGCCCAGGTGATTTTAAAAGCACAAATGGATCTACCAGAAATACTGAGTGAATACTTCCCATGGTGCATAAGTAAATGACGTCATACCATGTCAGTAAGGAAACTTAGGAAGATGATATTTAAAATGGAGCAAACGAAGGTGAACAGAGTGGAAAGAGCTCTGCTTTCCATGTCACTGCTTTTTATTCTTGATTCTGCCCCAAGCCAAAAGAAGAATTTTTCTATGTCTCTGTGGTTCACTGAATGTTTATTATGAACCAGTGGTTGGAGCTAATATCATACTTTTACGGGCAAAGTGGAAGAATGGCAAAGAACTTCTGAAGTGAATGCTTGGTGGTGGCAGAGCCTTCGCTTCCTGAGATCTTCTCAGGAACAGTTTTCACATGAGGTCTGGCTTTCAAAGTAGTTAAAATAATAATGTGAGATTAGTTCCCATTCACAGAATTCCTGTAAAGTACTCACTGCACTTTCCACAATAGACAGGTGTCATCTTTCCATTTTTAAAATTTTGGTGCATGATGAGTCCTCTTGTGGATGTTAAATAAGCTACTAGTAACTTTGGAAGTTTAAGTCGATTGGTTTGCCAGTGATGAATGCTACTTTAAGGGAGGAGGTCAAATTGATTTACTGAAGACATTAAAAGCTGGTTACATTAAATATATACTGGGCACTTGACTGAAACTTGTCAAACTTGGTTCTTGACACGTTTTGACATGAAAATTTTATTCTGGTATTTGTCCTTTGTGTGGTACTTGAAACATAAGCTAGAACTTGTGGGTGACTGTTTGCCTTATGACTGCCTTTACTGGCCCAGGCAATCCATTTTGTATTTGTCAGTTTTGGTACTCTTCATGCCTTCTGGAACCAGTTAGCAGTGAGTCCTGAGGCATCACTATACCGGGCCTAAACATGAGAGTAAGACATTGGCAGCCCCCTGAGTTTCTTGCTGCTGGCTGAGTAGCCACGTCAGGGTTGGGCCCTAAGTGAGGGGCTGTACTTAAGTGCTCTGAATGCAGGTTCAGTTTGAGAAGGGTGGCAGCACTGGGTTTGGGGCTCCCTGTGGGACCCATTGGGCAGGTAGATGCTTCCCATATTCCCCAGTTTTCAGCTGCAGGAGATTTGTGGGTCTTCCAAACAGATAGCATGCGTTTGACTTTGCCACGGTTACTTCCAACAGTGAACAAAATGGGCACAGCAGAAATTGTTTCTGGGAGGCCAGTGATGAAGAGAAGACCTCCCTTGGCAGTGCGATGATTAATTGTTCCGATTCACAGAACAAAAACCTGAAAATCCCTCAGCTGTCTTGAGGAGGAGGTTTTCTGATGACATTGTGTATCAGGGCTGCGGCAAAAACCGGTGATGCAGCTGCAGAATCCTTTTCCCCCTGGGCAGGAAGGAGACAGAAGACCAAGAGTGACAAAGTATGTTCTTAGGGTGAATTGCCACTGCCTGCTTTCTGCAAAGCAGATAATCACCTCAATCCCCTGCCTCCCTTCGAAGCTGAAAAAGAGTTGGCTTAGGCCTGCTTATCTCTGGAAAGGACTTGGCATAGGTCTGGACATGTGCTGTTCTGGTGACAGTCACTGGGATTTCACAGAAAACGCTTGACGTTCTGTTTTTCAGGTTCATGAAGAATGAGCAGCACCTTCTTGTAAAGGACAATGACTGGAGACAGAGGAGGAAGATGCCATTTTATGGCCAAAACAAGCATTTCAAAAATGTGCGCTGTTTTGATGTGGAAAGCAATTAAATCAAAGTGATTAGGAAAATGTAAAAATTAAAGAGACTCTCATTGCTTCCAAGGTTAATGGAAGTTTTTTGATCCTCAGCTGCAAGAAAATTACCTTCTAACAAGTAATATTGAAGATTAAATAGATGCAAGAATCTTTTTAATTCTGATGTTAAAAAATGTTGCATAAGACTCATAGAAGGTAACTTCATACCAGCTATGCTCCATGGGAACTAGGGCATACTGGTAAAAGATTATCACTGAAGTTAGCTAGCTTTGCCTAATTCATTCCTACATCAATAAACCTGTATTTTTAGCCATGAAAATGGATGTAGATGTAGTCACATTTAGATACTTTGAGCCTTAAGCAAAACTATCCTAATCCACACCCATATGAGCCAGGTGGAGCAGGGAATTTAAACTATAAGGCAAAGTCTGGCCCAACAAAACCTTCAGTGACAGGTTGCATGTAGATTTTGTACTGTAGCAATGTGGCTCAGCAGGAAGAATATGTCCCAGAATTCCTTCTTGCATGATTTTGGTAGAGTTGGTCACAGTAGGTAAAGCAGGCCAGTGTAAGTAAAGGAACATCTATTTTATGTGAGTAAAGTCAGTATATGTCCCTAGGCACTGTGACAGCTCAAAGATACTACCCCAGGGCAAAAAAGTGAGCTAGTAGAGATTTTTTTTTTTTTTTTTGCGGTACTGGGGATCGAACTCAGGACCCTGCACTTGCCAGGCAAGCGCTTATTCCACTGAGCTATATCCCCAGCCCCAAGCTAGTAGAGATTAGAAATAGCCCTCTAGAATGCCATACTGCTGGGCCTCTAGCTCTTCTTCCTGTCAAGTTTCCTTTGGCCTTGCAGAGTGATAGCCAGGTGCATACAGCTTCAAGGAAGCCAGCACTGCTTTTCCTGAAGAACACCCACAACATCCCCACACAGGCTGTGAATGACAGAAATGTTTGTTCTTACAGACTTCCCTTCACCCTCACGCTTTTCGCTCTGTAGCCCTTTCTCTTTCCTGACACTGGCGCACTGATCCATAGCTGCATCAGACCTGGAACTCACACTTGTGGAAGGTTGAAGCCTTATAATAAACCCTGTTCTCTGTCATTTTCAGTGGTCCTGACTCTCTGATCCAACCTGACTCACATAGGAGGTGCCAAGATTAATTCAGGGGCTCAGTGGTATTGAAGATATTCCAGGTTCATTCTTGTCTAATATCCTCCACAGATTGGCTTCAGTCCTTCAGTCCCTTTCTGTATAAGAGGGTGACAGTAGTTCTGAGCATTTTCTCTGACACAATATCTGGTGGTGTTTCTCAAAGTCTGGAGATACCCTCCAAGAAGTTCTTGGCAATATTTTTCCTCCTGTTCCATTGACTGTGTGTCTGAATCAAGCCTGTTCATGAAAAGACAAAGGCCGGGGTGGGCTCTTACAGATCAGGTCTGATCCTCCTGACTGTTAGGGTCACTCCAAGCACAGGGAGCCAAATGAGAGTTTTTGGATTTGGGGGTAGAGGAATGTTATGGTTGGTGTCTAGATGTCCCCCCAAAGCCTCATGCAGTCATGGGAGCAGGCTTCTAGCACTTGTGATTGATTCATTGTCTAGTGCTGGGATGATCAGTGTGAATGCTATACCCACCCTAGGGTGGGTAGCTTGCGTACAGCATAAGGGACAGAAAGAGTCTTCTCTCATGCTCCTTCCTTTTTGCTCTTGCTGCTTCTGCTGCTTTCCACTGCCATAGACTGTTGCCCTCTGCCATGTGCCACTCTGCCTTGGAGCCAGCTGAATATGGACTGAAACCTGCATGTACTGTGAGCTAAATAAACCTTTCCTTCCTTAATTTTGGGTGTCGGGTATTTTGTCTCAGCAACAATAGAAAAGTAGCTAAGACACTAAGACAGGGTAGCATACCCACTTAGCAAATGCCTGTATTCCAAAGCAGTGTTCTCCTTCCCATCAATCTCAGCCCACTAAGAAAATACTCAACACTTAATATGTAATTTCTAAGGTTTTTCTGGAATAGTAAAATCTTCCTTCACATTAAGTTTGAAATCACACTTTAATAGGTTGATATTTATATCCAGAAGACACCTCTATGTCAAACTTTTGCCAGGAAACTTTCTACTGTCACATTACCAATCCTGAAATCAGAATTCTTCACATCCTAGATATATACTTAGTAAAATTGGAGTATCACCAAACTTCAGCTTGAGAATATAAATCTAATTTTTACATATTATTAAATATTAATTTATTATTGAAATTATATTCTCTTACTCGGATACAACTGAGCCAAGCTGAGAAGCAGGGATACCAGGCACTTAAACATTACATTAGTGGAATTTTAGTCTGTGTTGGAATCCTTCACACTTTACTCTTTATGACATCCCTCATAACACCATAGCAAACACTTGGAGTTGACAGAGTGGTGGAGTTCTCTGTGACATCCAAGGTTCATATCTGTTCGGCTTGACTGTGGAGGCGGAAGACTGATGACCCTGAAGAGCCAAAACGTCCTGGAGAGGAGGTGTTTTGCCAGTTCAAGCAGAGATGGAACTTATGGGGATGGGGAGAGGAGGGCTCCCTGGGGGACAATCAGATAAATATTAATTATTCAGCCAAATGGTCACTGTGACCTGCTTGCCTGTCTTGCTGCCTAAAACAAAGATCTGTGCTCAGCAAAATCCTATGCTTTCATTGTCCCTCAATAAATCTGAGTGTTTGAGTCAGTTCAGGCCTTCACTCCAAACCAGTGATGCCCCTCCCTCCACAAGATATTCTCTGTCTGTCTCACCTTCATTCATCTAACAAGGTCTCCTGGTCCAAACCCAGCACAGAACTGTGGATAAGGTATGAAATTGTGAAACAGAGGCCAGCGAGAAGAAGTATAGAAAATCGGACCTGGTGGCAGTCATGCCACACCTTAGAGATTGCTTTGTCCTATAAACTATTGGCTCAAAACCCTGCTTGTATAAATGAGTTAGTCACTTTCTCATTACTGGAACAAAAATACTTAACACCTACAATTTAAAGGAGGTATGGCTTATTTTAGTTTACAGTTTCAGTGGGCTTAATCTGCGGTTTATTGGTTCTAAGACAAAAATAGTATGGTGGAGGACCTGGCAGAGGTCTTTTGCACACCGAAAGGCAGCCAGGAAGAGAAAGGGAGGAGCCTCTTCATGCTCTTTCCAGGTCATGCCCCAGTGGGCTGCCTCTTCAGGTCAGGTCAGCCCTCCTAACAGCACTTTCAACTATTAACTCACTAATGGATTAATCCACCATGATCCAGTTGCCTTCCAAAAGCTCCAGCTCTGAACACGTGAGATGACTTCGTGGGTGGGGGCATTTTAAGTTTAACCCATAATATCTGGTAAAAAGGACAAATTCATAAACATTAATATTAGACTGGTTCTTTCATATAAATGAATGACTACAATGACGGGGGTATAAACCACCATGTCAGCTGGATTCTCCCTGTATAAAACTTAGATGAAAAACTAGATCTAATAGATCTGTGAGAAGTCTAATTAATGTGCTGCATGAGCTTGCAGAGTGCACCACATTATTCTCATGCACAGAGTTACTCGGTTGTGCAAGCTCGATGTTACCAGTTTTAACCCAACTCCAGATGTGTGAGTGCTTGAGTTGTTGGAACCTTTTCCCTAATTAGTCTCAGAGGTACTGACACTTTAACTCTTTGGGGTCCCTAAGACTCACCATATTAGGTCTAGCTGGTTATGCTGATACAGCCATTTATGTAAAACTGGGGTATGCCATCTCAAATCATTTGTCTTAGTTCTAGGCCATTTTTTCACCTCCTCTCTAAGGTGATTTCTGCTCCTGTCTGCCCTCACCCATTATCTGCTGGTAGAGTTCTGAAACAGCCACTAGTGACACATTTCTTCTAAGTTCTTGGTAAAATCCTCAGTGTCATTTTTCTGATCCTTGCTGAAATGTGGCCCTTTTGTACATATCTTGAAATTAAGGGCAGATCAAGGCAAAGTGATAGAAAATGGAATTCAAAACAAACGTGAATGTAACGGTAGTGCATGGAATTAAATCTGGTGACTTGGAGGTAGGCCAGGTTTAGCGGCACTCGGTGTAACAGCTCCAAATATAATTTCAGCTCCAAATACAAAACATCAGACCTCCTCCTTCTCTCATCCTCTCTTCTTTGTCCTCCATTTTTAATTAACTGACCAGTAGCCTGACATAGTTTTTGCCTGTGTCTTCTGACTGTTCCTCTAGAACCATAATCCATTTTCCTCTCTGCTAAATGAGGTGGACCAAGTTGGGCTTCATCTGTTCCTTTGTCCCCTAGCTGGGCTGGAGATCAGTCAATGAGAAGAGTTAAAGCAGGTATCTATTCTCCCAGCACCTTCCTTGGAAGGTAATTTGGGCTGGCTGTGTACTCTCTCCTATGAGGCATCTGATTTTATACAACTGCTTCCTTTAGGAAATGTTCTCTCTCTTTGTCATACCAGGTTAGGTTTGCTCATGATGCTGGGGTGAGTAAGTGTGGGGAAATACTGTACAGTTTTGAGTGTACCTTGTGTCTCCTGTTGGGCCCTGACTTGTGGAGATTTCTAGTATAGGCAGTATCCTTGAGCAATATATGGCATCCATCTTCCATAATCTGAACATAATTTAATCACAGGTATCATTATATTAGGTCATGGATTACATCTGGGGACAAGATTGGTTGTGACTATCATCTGTGGCTGCATCTGGACACTGAAGGGACAAAAACAGTGAATAGGAGGAAAGCCTGCCTGTTGGTACAAAGGATCACAGGATCAGAACTAGTGAAACTTTTTCTCAGGTCACTCTTAAAACCTTTGTCTCAATAGTAGCTTCTGTACAGACAAAATCCTCCAACTTCAGAGGGAGCAGTAGGCAAATATCAACCCAAGGAGAGCATGGAAGGGACATAACATCTATCTCAACCTCACAGAGTGTGCAGGCCCTTCACAGGACAATGCCATAAGGTGGGCTGAGGCCATCGGCATTAGTTAGTGGGAGATGGCGAGTCATGCATGTGAATTTGTTTCATGAACCTACTTAGAACGTGGGCAAACTTCCCAGATTCCTGTCTTGAGATTTGTGATGTACGGAGATAAACTAGATTACACTTTGCTTTTTCCAGATCCCTTACAGCTCAAATTCTTCTCAGAAAAATGAAGTATTTTAAGAAGCCACCACAGCATCTTAAGTGGATCATTTAAAATGATAGTATAGATTGGTTACATAAAAACAAAAATTAATTTAGAAGGGGTTAAAATAAAGTGCTCCAGAAGAACCCTGCAGTTTTGAGAAATACCAATCACACCCTTGGAGGATGTGAAGTGTGCATAAGTGGGTGGGGGTACAGCATGTTGACTATTTTAAAAACTATTTCTTATTCTAGAGACAGATTTCATATAAAAAACACCTCAAATATTGAAAAAAACATTTAAAAATAAAGTCAAGTCTCCAGGTTGGGCTGGAGGTTTTCCATGAGCATAAATCTCCCAACCTCAGTGTCTCCTTTATTAGGAATCTACAGCCACGCCAAGAATCGCATCACCCCACACCTGTTTAAGCAGTGTTCAACCCTTCTCATAGCCCAGGAAGATAAAGGAAGAGTAAGATGAAGAAGAGGCTAGGAGTTAGGAAGCAAAGGAAGGAGGAAAATAATAACAAAACAGAAAGGAAAACAAACAAACATGGAAACAAAAGAGAATTAAGTTTATGAACCAAGGTACCATTGTAGTTATAAATACAGATTTGACTATATAGTTATAGAGATGGAGTATTACATATCAAATTATATAGAGAGTACATACAGAGAGGGGGAAAGCATTTAAGAATCAATGTTATTTAACTACAGAAAAATTTAGTTTAAATAAATTATTCAATGTTTTCAATTTATCATATTGGCAGAGAATTTTAAGAATAATACTGGGTGCTGATAAGTGACCATTATTCCTAATAGATCAACTTCACTGGATTGGAAAATGCCCAGTAGATTAGTAAGGCATGCTGCTGAGTGTGTCTGAGAACCTTTCTGGCTCAGTCGCCTGATCATTAACAACATGTCATCAAGAACTACTGGTAGAATAAGTTATGAAGCTCTGTATTTGACTTTCTCCCATTTTGATAGAATATTTATTCTTTTTTCAACTGTGAAAACTGACAACATTTCAAAGCAAAGAAATATTGGTTTGAAGCCCACTTGATAGTCTTGTATCTCTTGCATTCTGGCCTGTACAGTAGTACCTGGTGTGACTGTTGTGGCACCGACTCCTCAAGGGTGCTTTCCATCTTGTCTTGTCCCACCTCTCTCCCTCTGAGAGATAGAGACACGGTTTTATATTGAAAGACATGAAAAGGTGTGAAGAAGTGATGTGTTGATTTCTCTCATTTGTCTAATTGTCATTAGATAATTAAAGACTTAAAACGCTGACAATGCCTTCTAGCCTACATTAACCACATACTTAACTCTTTGGAACATCAAACTTGCCTTTGCAGTGTTTTATTTCCAGTTGCAGGTAATAGAGCAAAAAGAACCTTCATAAGAATTTTAAAGAAGAAAATATGATTTTTTTTATCATCAAGCAGAATTCTAGCCTGTTTCCTGATCATTTAGGAAAGTTCACAGTGCTATTACTATAGAGAAATACAGATTGAGTATTCCTGATCTGAGCAGAAGTGTTTAGGATTTTTTCAGACTTTAGTACTTTTATATGCATAGTAAGATAACTTGGGGATGAGACTCAAGTGTCAACATGAAATTCATTTGTGCTTCAAATTCATCTTACAGATACAGTCTGCAGGTAATTTTCTGTAGCATTTACTTCACCTGTGTAATGGTTGCAACTAGTCACATGAGGTCAGGTGTGGAATTTTCTATCGGTAGCATCACGTCAGGACTCAAAATGTCTTGGATTTTGGATTAGGGATGTGCCATCTATATCTACTTTTGTATTCATGTTTCTGTCTAATGATATAAATAACTAGCCTTGGACTGTAAAAGATACTACCTTAAAATCCAGCGAGAAACAGTATAAGAATAAAGAAGACAGCACCGCCTGTAACTTCATGTCTTGTGGAGGTCATTTCTCTGGAGCTGTCAAAGAGAAGAGAAGAATGCATGCTATAGATTTTAAATGCAAAAGGGAATTGGAAAATAATTACAGTGTGTGACTCCAAATTAAACTATTATACATCTACATGAATAATTATTTTATAGCTTTTAAACATGATATTGTCTAAGTTCAATAATATTCTTAACATGTTATAGGGTAAAATCAGATTTTAATACCATTTTTAGATAACATGGTCATTATTTTAAAACCTCATTCACTTCTGCACATAGGATACTAGCAGGACCCGTCACTAGATAAACATTAGTGCATTAGCCCTGAAGACCAAGTTTCACATCTGGATCAGAGTTTGCCATATGGTAGGCGCAGAAAAACAGCTACTGAATGATTGCTTTTGCAGTAAAATGCACTACAAAAGTCAATTCAAGAGCCAGAGATGTTAGTTAGGATGTTGTTTATAATCATTGCTCATTAAAAAAAAAACCCCAAACTGGAAATATATTCCTAAGTGTCCAAGAACAGCACAAACCATAAGTGAGCCATTAAAATCGTAGTTTAAAAGAAGTTTCTCTTTTTCTTTTATTTTTCTTTTTAAGACAAAAGAACCCAGAATAACACAGAAACAATACAGAAAATACCAAGTTATAGAGAAGATAGTAGGGAATTGGCACTGGATGCTGTATAACATAACGTTATCTTCGTATTTGTTATAAAAAAATCAATAAAGGAAATACTGAATTACAGAGGAGACAATAGGGAACCACCACTGGATGCTGTACTACATAGTGTTGTCTTTGCATTTGTTAACACAAAAACACTAAAGGAAATACCAAATTACAGAGAAAATAGCAGGGGGTTACCACTGGATGTTGCATTACCCAATGTTATCTTTGTCTTTATTACTCAGTTATACAGATGGCTCATTCAATTAACCAATTTTCTCCACTTCACCTCCATTGTTCTACCACCCTGTCAATGATCTTCCCACTGATAACTGCACTTTTGGTTTTTTTACTCCCTCATGATCTTACTTTGGGCAGAGACTTGGCTGCTTCTAAATATGCTGTATATTACGTGGGTGTACACAAATTGCTATGGCAGGAGGTGGAGAAGCACCTTTTGGCAAGCCCTCACAGCTGTCGAGTGTCCAGTCAGGTAGGCAGAGTTATACAGTGAACCGCCAGACTCTGTCAGTGCATCTGCATCTATGGGCTCAGGCGAGTCTTCAGGGCCTTCCTGGGGGCCAGGCAAAGTGCCCGGCGCACCCCCGTGGCCAGATGGAGCACCTGGTATGCCCTGGGGGCCAGGCAGAGCTTCGGGAGGTGGGTGGAGGCCTGGCATGCCCCAGGGGCTGGGCAGAGCGCCTTCCATGCCCCAGGGGTGGAGTGGAGCTCCGGGGGTGGGGCAGAGCGCCTGGCACATGCCAGGGGCCGGGCAGAGTGCCTGGCACACCCTGGGGTACAGTGTGGAACACCTGGCACACCCCAGGGGCTGGGCTGAACGCCTGGCATGCCCCGGGGGCCAAGTGTAGCTCTGGAGTGGAGCAGAGCACCTGGCATGCCCTGGGGGCTGAGTGGAGCTCCAGGGATGGGACACTGTTTCTGGCAAACCCCAGGAGCCAGGCAAAGTGCCTGGCATGCCCCAGGGGTGGAAGGGAGCTCCTGGCATGCCCCAGGGTATGGGGCAGAGCTCCTGGCACACCCTGGGGGCTGGGTGGAGTGCCTGGCACAACCCAGGGACTGAGTGGAGCTCCCGGACTCTGTCCCAATGCTGCTCTGCAGGAGGCCCCGTCTAGGTCCTCAGGGCTCTCATGCAACCTGAAGGGAGGCCCCTGCCTGCTCAGGCCTCCAAGCTCCCTGCTGGTGTGCCTGGTATCCCCTCATAGGCCATTAGTGTATTTGGAGACTATCCCCTCCCAGCTAGAGAGGTGGGTCTACACCCTAGTTCCATGTCTTTGCCTCATCCCACCAATCTTTTGGGCATTGGGTGCACTTACAATGCTGGGCACAAGTGGTATGAGGTCTCCTCCACCTGTGCTCACTGTGGTAGACCATGGTGTGTACTAAGTTTAGTTATTAGTTCTCAGAAAGAATTGGAGGATTTTTTCAGGTCTGCTGTGTAGAGTATGTTGTCTCTCAGGCTCTAAGACTGCTGCTTTTCATGTAGTTTGATGTTATGGGTTCATATATTTTTCATATATGCAAGCAGTCTCTTGGTGCTCATATTAGTAGTTTAGGGTGAGTCCTGTAGCCCGTCGATGTAGCCCATTGTTGTCAGGCTCACATGTGCTTGCTCAGGCCACCAGGACTCATGGTGCTCAGAGAGGGATTTCAGGGTGGGAGCTGAAACCCGGTAACTCAGCTCATGCTTCCTGCTTGGTGTTGGAGTGAGAAGGGCGTGGGGCCACATAACCCACCTCCATCTGAGGCTCACTCTTTCTGTTGTGCTCCAGATCCCTTTTGGTTTTTGACTGGATCCCTGGGAATTGCTGTGGTCCTGGGGTCGCTTCCACTTCTTTCTGCTACTCTTTGCTGGTATTTGCTCACACAATGTAGAGGTCTGAGGCCATATCCTCGGGCAGGCATAGAGCTGAGTGTGGTGGGATGCTCACTGGTTGCTTCGACTTTGGCCTGCCTCAGGGCACTGATTAGAAAGATTTCATGGTCCCTGGGGGGCTGCGGCACTCATTGTCTGAGGCCGGCTGCATGGCACAGGGCTCCAGATCCCAGCGGCAGTGGCAAGCACGGAGCAGACTCAAGTCTGAAGTGGCAGGCACTGCAGAGCCATGGGGCAGATGGATGCACTGAGGGACTGAGAGGAGGGCAAGGAGAGGGCAGCCGCAGCAGGCGAGGTGCACAGGGTGGGGCAGGGTGGGGTTGGGGTAGGTCCGAGCACAAGGTGGCTCACAGGGCCATTAGAGGAAGCTGGGGCCATGCTGTCTCCACACACTCTGCCCCTCTATTCAGGACTTTGCTCACCTCTGGCTGATTCAGAATGTTTCTGCAAGCAGGGACCTCTGAGGCTGGTGCTGTGAGTGCTGGAATGAGGGAGTGGGCTTGTGGTGTGTATGGAGCAGTGGTGCCTTCCTTTTCCGCCTTCTCTTCCTCTGTGCGATGGCGTTCCTCCAAGTTTTTCTCCTGGAGAGGTCTTGTTTGCTCTTTCTGAGGGTTTCAATTCCCCTTTCAGATCTTTTCTGGGTCTGGGGTACCAGGGCACCCACTTCTCTCCTTCTTGTCTTTTTCCTGTTGCTGTGTTTCAGTGTCTCATTGGTGAGCCTCCAGGGGGATATTTCTCTGCTCCTTACCCAGTCGCTGTCTTACTGGAAGTAAAAACAGTTTTTCAAAAACTCAAAAAAGTAAGAAAATATACATGGCAAAATGTGTAGACGCACAATAAAGTTCCAAGTATGTAAAATATACCCAATTTTCTCTATGATGAGATTATACAATTTTTACCCTTTAAAAATAGCTTGTTCAAAGAATAGCATACAATTTGTTTTAAAGCTTTTAAAGAAATTATTTGAAAGTTCTACCTTTGAAAGAAAATTTCTAAATTCATTCTGATATAAGATTTTAAAATTATTAAAGCTATACTAAAAAGCAAAATTAGATTCCTTCCTCATAGTTTATCCAAATGGAACCTAGTAGATTAATAATGTAGTTTCACTTTTACATGTTAAATATAAAAAGAGAATAACTGAACATACCATTTTGGAAGCAGACCTTTTTGACATGACTGTATATTTTCTATTACAGTTACATCTACGTAAAAATGGGGGAAAAAGCATAAAACCAACTAAATAAGACAACCAAATATTAAAATATAATAAAGAAAGTACAGTATGATAAATCATCACTCTAATGGCTCCCATCTCTCAGAACAATACCTAAAATATTTAGTGAAAGTGAAAACCACTGTAAAATATTTGTAAAGTGAAAACTGCTATAAAATAGCATTAATCATCAAAAAAGTCCTTTATATGTTCCTATAGATATATTTCAATGTGTAATACATGAAAAGCTATATATCACAATGATTATCTCAGAATAGAAAGATTACAGGTAATTGTTAGACTCATTTTTCTACTGTGACTATACGTAAATATGTAATTTTTTTCCTCATATGTACCACAAGACAGAAAAACTTTTAAATTTAGGTCCTTTCCAAGGAAAGGTTAAGTCAGATCCACCAAAGTTAGAATAAATTTGGGACATTCCATGTCCACTGTGGGACAAACTGTTGTATGCTCACCTTCCCACTCTATATAGTGAATCTAGTATATCCTACATACTCTTAAAATTCCCAGCATTTTGTTTTCTACTCTCTCTTTCAGTTGATGTTCTTGCTTCATTATTTTTCACCAGTTCTTGATAACTGCCCCTCATTCTCTAACCACCACTACTACACCAAGGAATTCACAGTGATGAGAGTTTTCCTGTTGCTTCTCCTGCTCTTATTTTTAATGTGTCCAGCATCCCACACCCTTTTGCACTTAAAGAATGTGTCCCTGGAATTATTTTTGTCATGTATTATATCATCAGTTCATTATCTTACCACTAGATCAATTACATAATCATAAATTATATCACTTTATATATAAAAACCCAAAGTTAGAACTAATAAGTAGTTGCCAGATAGAAAATCCACATACAACTATCAGTAGCCATTTCACACATTAAAATCAAATTGCTGAGAATCAAGAATGCAGTGTCACAACTGCTACTAAAGTACAATACCTAGGAATAAATTTAAACAGAAAGTGAATGACCTCTACAATGAAAATTACATCAAATAAATTAAAGTACATGCACACACACACACACACACACACACACACACAGAAAGAAAGACATCCTAAGTTCATGGATTGAAAAAAATCAATTGTAAATGTATCAATATTACATAAAGTGATCTACAGATTCAGTGTAGTCCCTATCAAAATAACAAAGCTGTTCTTCATCAAAATAGGAAAATCATTACTAAAAGTCACACTTAAGGCCCTGAGTAACAAAAGCAATTTCAACCCTAAAAAACTGAAGAGCATCCCAATGGCATAAAAGCGGATACATATACCTAAAAAATATCCGTATTATCTGTCTACCCCACTACTAGGCATGAATGAAAAGCAAAGAAAATTAGTACGTTGGAGATGTATCTGCACTCATATGTTTTTGCAACACTATTTAGGACAACCAAAATGTGCAATTAACCTGGACGGCCCACTGGCAGTAAAGGGATGAAAATCATGTGACATAAACACAATGGAGCCTATTTTTAAGTCATAATAGAGAATGAAATGTTGTCAGTTGCAGCAACATAGTTTGAATTGAGGGACATTGTGTTAAGCGAATTAAGTCAGGCACAGAAAGATAAATACAGGATGTACCAATTTATAAGTGGAAACTCATGAGTGGATTTCATGTAAGAAAAGAAGAACATTATCAGATCTTGGAAAGTGAGTGTGTTGGGTAGGAGAGCATGAGGAGAAGATGCTTGACAGGTACAGGGGCACAGCTGTATAGGAGGAATAACTTCGTATATTTAGCGCACAAAGATAGCTAGTTAAGAAGACAAATGATAGCAGCACAAAGAAATTATAAATGTCAGAGGTAATAGATATCCCAAGCAGCTCAATCTGATCATCACACTTTGTATACATGTGTTGAAATGTCACACTGAACTCCCTGAGTATGTACAAACACTATGTGTCAGAAAAAACGGAAGAGTACCCAGAATGGTATAACAAAGCCACTCCCCAAGAAATGTGATTGACTTACCCTAAATATCAGGTAAACTAGTCTAAGTAGTTCTACTAGAGCAATGATAATCAAACCTGAAATTAAAAGTGGCCCGTGTGCTGCTACACATGCTGTGAAAAATGATGAACTCTTACATTAGAAAAGTCTAAACCATAACTTTTCAAAGGACTAAACAACAATTGTAGCAAGATCAAGTTTTAAGGGAGAGTAATTCTTGTAATGGTAAAGAAATAGAAATCATCTACATCTGATGATTGTTCTTCAGTCAGTGGAAAAGCTTTCCATTATTGTGAGAAAAAAAAAATCCCTCCTTTGCATGACATACCTTATTCTATCAAGACTCCAATTAATTGGTGTGAAGTTTAAGACTCCAGTGAATTGGAAACTGATTATTTTAAAAGTTCTTCTACCAATACAGCCATACAGTATTCCAGCCAGAAAAATCAGCCCACAAGCTATATACATGCAATATTCTCAAACCAACGTGGAAATTATTATTCCTCCTTGGGGGTCGGGGGAGGGTATAAAAGGCAAAGCTCACCACACCCAATGCTGGGGAGTTAGTGCATCAACAGGAATTGCCATTCACTGCTGGCAGTGACGAAGATGGTGCAGCTGTTTAGATACAGAGAGTATCAGGGAGCTTATCATAAAATTAAACGTACCTTTTACATGCAATCTAGAAATTGCGCATCTTGGTATTCATCCAAAGGAAGTTGAAAATTTATGTCCACAGAAAAACATGAAACATATATGTGTACAGAAGCTTAATTTTACAGTTACAAAAAACTGAAAGCAATCAAGACATATCTCAATAGGTAAAAGTACGAACAAGACCATAAATTGTGGTACATTCACACAATAGACTACAACTCAGCACTAAATAGCAGAGCACTATCCAGCTAGGAAAAGATATAGGGAAAATGAAGATGGCTATTTTTAAGTGAAAGAAGCCCATATGAGAATGCCTCATACTGTATGATTCAATGCTAAGACATTCCAATTGTAACAGAGAGGTAATGAACTAAGGAGATGATAAAATTTAAGGTTGTCAGGGGTTGGGGGGCAGAGGAGATGAATTATCCTGTAGGATGCTGTAATGCTGGGTATACGCCATTACACTCTTGGCAAGCTCAGTAGGACATACCACACCAAAAGTGAGCCCTGATGTAAATCGGTTCTGGGCACCAAGGATGTGTCGGTGTTGGTTCATTAATTGTAATGGATGTGCCACCTTGGTGGGGGATGTTGAGGAGAACTGTAGCCTTACAGAATACATAGATGAACTGGGAGTGTATGGGAACTCTGTACTTTTGATTTAACTGTAGTGTGACTCTGAAGCTAGTCTAGAAAATAAAGTTTATATTTTTTTACAGGAAGAAAGACAGAGTTCCTTCCAAGAGAAATCCTATTTAGGATTAAAGAAAAACATTGCTCTCACCAGAAGCACAAAGATATAGTCTAACTACAGCAGCTACATAGCCCAGCAACTGAATGACTGATAACACGACAGTGACATAGGCAGTTGTCCCAATACCTGGGAGAAGGCAAAGGCAATAACAGAAGCACGGTAAGAGTACTGATGAAGCAATCACTCCTACTTGCTTTTGGTGCAATCAAGAGTAAAACCCCATGACTGCAGACAGACTCTGCAGTTCCTTATCAGATAGCAGATGCTTGTCCAGTGATCTAAGCTTTTCATCCAAGCGTCAGCCTCAGATTCACACATTCAGCAGCCTTTTATTATTGTCAGCCATCTGAGCAGAAATGGCACTTTTCCTCCAAAAGCTTAGAGCGAGGGTGCCTGACCACACTTGTACATTTTACAGTATGGGTGGTTATTATATATGGCTTCTCCACAGGTACAGAAAATTGCTCTAGTACAGAAAAATCACCATGCAAACATGATTATAGACCTCATGACTCCTAGTGTGTGCTGAGATCACCAGTTATTTTATAGTGAATCATTACTTTTTGAATGTATAACTCTTAGACCCAGTGTTAAATGGGAATTTTAAATCATAATGACAACACAGTATGTTAGTGATTTAGTGACAAGCTGTGGAGAAAATGATAGTGATCATAGTTAGGAGAGCCCTACTATCTTGTAAAACTCTGGTGTCAAGTTTTGCCAATAACTATATAAAGTATGCTTCCACTATTTGTGATTCATCACTTCATCTGGTAGAGCTCACCTTTCCTGGAGCACTTAGCAAACAAAGAGAAAGTGCGTGTTCATAAGTACAAGACAGACCTGAAATCAGAATGCGAAGGTGATCCTTAAGATAGTATATGGCATTATTTAAAATTATTCTGACTAGCACCAAGGACAGCTTGAGCATCTCTAATCTGAAAATCTGTAATTGGATTCTGAAAAAGTTTTGGATTTTGGAAACTAATGGGATTTTTGGATCCTCAGATTAGGGAAGCTTAACCAGTAAAGTGTATGTAAATATTTCAAAATCTGAAACACTCCAACATGTGAAGCACTTTTGGTCCTGAGTATATCAGATAAAGGATACCCAATCCATATACATGAAAATCACTTTTTGCAAAAATGATTTACTGTTTTGAAGGCCTAAGATAACCTTAACATTCATCTGCATGGAATATGTCACTAAGAGTAAATAGCATGTAAAATCTTTTAATAAACGAACATTTATTGAGTTGTAAAAAATACAGGAATATTTTCACTAAAACTGCTGTTTAAAATGAAAAGAGATAAAATCATTCTGAAACATCAGATCCTCAGCTGGAGTAAGCTTACAGAACTGAAGAAATATGAACTCTGTTTTTTGAATATTCACTTGTCAATAAGTAAACATATTTGAAATATTTCCCACATACGTCCTACTCTGTTTGAGTACTTAATTTACTAAGTGCATTAATTTCAACATTTCTCTACTAAACTAGGAAAGACTTAATAACATTTCTCCCCATAACTCCCACAAAATGAGTATACATTTTTTAATTACTGAGAACCAAAGCTAAGGATGTAAATCTCAACATGTAAGTCTCAACATGGAGGCCTTGAGTGAGCGCTACCTCCTCCTTCACTACCTTAGAGTTCAGGTGAGAAACTCTGTACTCAACACTCACATGCCCTTTATGCGATACATGAATTCGATCTGCTCCCAAACCAAGTCAATGGTACTTTCAAGTTGTCTTCTCCACTCACCTGCTCCCCCTGTGTGTTCTGATACAAGCAGAGCTGTCAATTTGTATCATAAATGTCACACAGACCACACTGTCATAAATATAATGCAGATGCACCGCTGTCTCCTGAGGAAGCCACGGAGGTGCTCTTCCACCCCTCCCTTTGAGTCCTCGCCTGTTTGCGATTCTGCTCCATGAGTTTCCTGTCGTTATTTCCCACTCTTCCATTGCCCAGATGTAACTGCTACTTTCACAATCTTCGCCAATGAAGTTGGCCTCTCTAGTGGGCTTAAGGGTGGCCTAACCCATTCCCATCACCCAGACCGTAGAACCTATGAATATTATTTATATGGCAAAAGAATGAGTTACTTTACACAGCAAAAGATGTCATTAAGGATCTCGAAGAAAGAGTGCATCCCAAGTTATATGGGTGAGGTGCATTCCAATGACGTGTCCCTGTAAGAGAGCACCACAAGTTGATTTGACACACACAACGGAGGACACAGAGAGGTGAGCATGTGGCAGTGTGACCATGGAGACAGAGTTCAGAAGCCAAGGGATGCTAAGGATTGCTGGCAAATACCAGCAGCTAGAAGCAGCAAAGAGTGGATCCTGTGCTGGAGCTTTGAGAGGGAGCTGGCCCTGGTGACATCCTGATTTCAGACATATGGCCTCCAGAGATGGGAGAATATTTCTGTTGTTTGTTCATGTGTCATACCTTTAATCGGCTACAAACAGCCCTAGGAAACTACTGACCACCCTCCCCAACCCTGCCTTCCAATACCTTCCTCACATCAACCCTGCGTTCCGTCACAGGAACTGGGCATCTTACCTGGGGTGAGAAAAGGGTTCCAAGGATGATAGCTGTGATGAACAGTCGTTCATCAAGTGATAAAATAACAACTTTCCTATCCATAAGATTGGGATTATATTTAAACACTTTTAAAAAATAAAAATTTATATGAGCTCAGTCACAAAGAGAATCCATTTCTGTAATTAAAAATGCAGAATCAAACTGACCAGTATACTTGAATAACCTCAAGGAACAACTCCTTCATGTTGTCAATTCACCTCACATCTTTTTCATAAGCCAATAAACAGAGGCTTACAGCAGTGTGGGTGTGGATGCTAAATATGTAGGTGATATTTTAGTATAAAATTACATGCGTCAAACTTTCTGAATTGAGACCTGATTAACCTTTGGCAGAAGATAGAATTTTTGTCTAGGGGCCATTCTGAGTATTACAGAATATTGAGAAGAATCCTTGGATTTATTATGAGATACTAGTTCTAGATGTTAGTTTTCCACTTATATGAATCAAAGTATCTTTAATGCTGTCAATATCCCCGTGAGCAAAATCACCCCAGGTGGACAGCACAGTCCAGACACACATAATGCTGACAGAAAATAAGTGGACAATTATCAATACTGAGGAAAAGAAAACTATGTCCCACCTTATATGAAATTGGCAAAATATCTGAAGATATGGATAGTTTTTGAAAAGGATGATAAAATAACCACTGGAAATAAAGCACCTCAGTGAAACATTTATGGAGAAAAATGACTAAAACTTTCGACTAAAGCATTCTGATACAAATAAGCAGCAAAAACACTACTGGATTCATTGTACATGTTAAAATTTCTGATTCTAAGTTTTATTGTCAAGTACCTGATACTCTCCCTGAAAGAATAATGTAATAGATATGCCTAAAATAATTTTTATACCCTCCACTGACCTTTTCTGTTTTGGTTAATATTGTTGTTAAGCTTAATCTAGAATCAGACTGAGTAGCAGAGAAATACAGGCTGTGTGAATGAAAAATTTTGCTGTGTGGCAACTACAATCTCCATGCCAGTAACCAACCAGTGAGTACTGTCAAAGGAAAAATAGGAAGTGAGGTGTAATGAAAACACACGGTGAAAGTTTAATTTTTTAAAGTTATTAAAGTAAAAGACACGTTGCCATTAATCTCCTCAAAATCCCCTCTGTCACTTCAAACACACATAACCCATTGTTCTTTCCCCTTTATGAAGTAATTCTGGAAGTCCTCTTTTGTGCCTTTAGGAAATTGGTAAGTCACAAGGCAGCCAGCACCCCCTGTGGGGGGATTGATTAAAGACTCTTTCCTTCACTTACCTGTTCCACTTCAGTTCTCCTTGGCCACAAAAGCCAACCCTGCCCTCATCCAATTTGGCAGGACTAACAACCCACCCCCTACTTGGACTGTTCTGGCCCGCAGATACCTTCCCCTGACTCAGGGTATTCTGGCCCACAGACACCCTCCCCGAAAAAGAGCTTAAAAACCCCACACTTTGCTCAGCTCAGGGCTGTTTGGTACACTATTCAGCCCCCTGTGCCACTCCCTGGCACAATAAAGACTTCTCTCATGTCAGAAGGTCTGGTCTGGTTCTGTGTGGGTCTCAGTTCTATTAGAAATATGGTGAAAAATACAGGGAGTCCTGGTGCCATGTGCCATGCAGCAGAAAGCATACTTGTAAAACACCATGATGTGTCTTCACTCAACTTATTTACCAGATCTTGTACCATGCGAATTCCATCTCTTCCCCAAAGTCAAAATGACACTGTCTTGGTTACTTTTCTCTCTCATTGCAGAGATAAAATATCTGACACCCAAAATTAAAGAAGCAAAGGTTTATGTAGCTCCAAGTTTGTGGAGGTTTCAGTCTACATTCTGCTGGCTCCAAGGCAGAGTGGTACATAGCAGAGGGCAACAGTTCATGGTGGAAGAAGACAGCAAAAGCAGGAAGAGCAAGAGGGAGGAGCAGCCTCTTTCCCTCCCTGATACTGTATGCAGGCTCCCCGCCTCAGGGTGGGTGTAGCACTCACACGCATAATCCCAGCATTGGACCATGGATCAATCAAAATCTCCAGATGCCCACCCCATGACTGCATGAGGCTTTGGGGGGACAGCTAGACACAAACCATAACAAACACAGATAAAGGAGTCTTTCAAAGCTGCTTGAGAAAGTGCGAAGAAGGATGGGACAAGTATGTTTGAAGCAAAGCAGAACAGAGACTAATTGTAATGTGTCTTTTACTGTAATACATTCTTTAAAAAAATAAACATTCACTGTAGCTTTTGAGCATACATGTATTTTTAATGTTATATTTTAGACTTAATTTTCCCCACCAAAATGATGAATAGATGAAATATACTAAAATTGTCAAACTCCTAAGTGATCACAATAAAAATTTACCTTTAAGGTACACTTTATAATGGCTTAAATACCGACACGTACTGTAGGTTATAGCCTCAGCTCCGTCTTTTTAGCAGGAGACCTCAGCAACACTCGTTTGTGAAGCAGAGTAACTGGAAATCACATGAACCAGAAAAGATACAGCCACAGCAATCAGAAAGCATTGTATAAGATGTTTTATCCAATCTGCTTCCTGTATCTGGCCCTGGAATCCGGCCCCACTTCAGTTACATCCCTGCCTCCTTGTGAGGCACAGTTTTTACACTTCCCTATTTACTAGATTCACCACTGTCAGTTAAAATGAAATTGAGTACATAGATTATAAAAGATACCACAAGGAAAACAAAACCTTCTTTAGACATATGTCACGCATGCCATTTTAATTCTGTGTATATTGTAATACAAATAAAACTTGAAAGTTCAACAAAAGTTTACAAAGTAAAGCTGTTTCAAATGTGTCTCACAATCAGTTCAATATCCAAAGGAGACTCTTCCCAATTTATTTCCATATATAAAAGAGACAATAAGATCAAGTTACAAGATTTTGCTTTAGGATACAGTATACACTCATGTAAAAGTCTGATTAAATCATTCTTAATAAAAATGAATTTGAACCTCATTCAACTCCTTCAGATTCCAAAGAGCTGCTATAGGGAAAAATAACATTAACACTACTAACAAAAAATAAACCCCTCACAAAATCCTACTATTGGTAGTATTCTAGCATAACATGACTGTTTCCCTTTGTGTATGAGCACAGGACACAGTGGGTGTCGTTTTAGTTCCTGTTAGTTCAGTTACCTCTTATCTGCAAAACTACTTTCGAGTTTTCTTTAAATTAAGCAGCTGTTGTAGTCTGAGGTTTGCAAGGGGAACAATATAATACAGGACACTGAATTATAAGATTATTTTACAATAGTCACCCAAAGAATCATATATAAAAAAAGAGTGCAGGAAATCTGTCCATACAAAAACCCAGCTGAGGGCCTAGATCCCCATGGCAATGTCCTGTACGAGTCCAGCTGAAGACCTAGAGCCCATCACAATGCCTACCACAGGAGTCCAATTGGAGGCCAAGAGTCCATGACACTGTCTCATGCAGACTTGTTTTATGGATCTGAGCTGGAAAGGCCCAAAGGTCAGAGGTGGAAGCTAGGTCTGTACCAGTGGGATGAAGGATCTGGGCTAGCAGACTGAGGGATCTGCACTAGAGCCCAGAAGAAACACTCAAAGTAAGGACCAGAACTCCCTGCAAGACACCACAGCCACCTCAGCCATCCTCAGGTGCTGAGCTCTGACAATGAGAACAGCTGAGCTCCCATCAGGAAATCCAGAGCAACAAGTTTCTCCAGGAAACTGAGTAGTGCACCATCTTCCCCTCCAGAGCGAGGAAGTGATGCTCAAAGTGAGGACCAGAGCGCCCCAAAGTAAACTGTAGCTATTCTCAGTGACAGTAAGGTCCTGAGCTCCTTCAACGATGACAGCAGCTGAATTCATCAGGAAAGCCAGCATGATTAGTTCCTCCAGGAAAACCAACAGCTCCCTACAGCTCCCTACAGCCTCCCTACAGCTTCCTAACAGCTTCCAACAACTTCCTGTCTTCTTCTCCAGTTCTGCCTCTTATGCAGCCAGCAGCAATCCTAAGGAGGGCCTCCCACACCCAGCACCGCACTGGTTCAGTTCAGCTGGGTGCTATAAACTGACCACCAGTTAGCTGTCGATCCACCACAGCAGCCATTTCCAATTAGGATACTGTGGAATCTACCTAATGACGGGCAATGAAAATGCATCTCCATGCTTTCTTCGGAGAACCTTTATAAAGAGTTCCTTTGGCCTCATGTCTTTGCTCACAATAGCCACATTTAACAAATTCTACAAGTATGGGACAGGTATCTTGTTGCTAACCCAGCTGCCATTTTTCACAGCTACACTGTGATGTCATAGAGCCCAATAATCTCAAGGGTCTTTATTGATGATTTTTCTTGACCTTTAAATAGGCTTACCCTTTTGTATTATACATATCAAAAAATTATATGCAACAAAGAAAGCAAATACAAGTAGTTCTCCAAATACTTAGGATTAAGATAAAAATAATGTATCCTTAATAGCAGGCTTTTTAATCAAACTTCCTTGTATGATTTTCTGACTGTTTAGCATGATAATCTACATAGATTTAAAGATCTGCATGATTTTAAAGATTTCCTTTGAAATCAGTACATAAAATAAGATACATGAGAAATGATGATATTTACATTTTTAACAAAAAATGCATAGGAATACCAAAAATTAGGGAAGATAATGTAACATTTTCATCAGCAAATTAGGAATGATAGTTTTCCCTCTTTTATTTTGGAAAATATGCTGTTTAATTTCACTATAATTTCAGGGTAGAAAAACACATAAAATATCTAGCAGGCTTTTCTCAGAAAAATGTTTTAGATTGGGTCACCCCTTTATTCATCCCTTTATACAAGCATTTCCCTGTACGCACAGTGCATCAAGTCAGTACAAATGAAGCGGAGAGTAGAAGACTATTTGGTAATGATTGACTGGTCACTATGGACCCATGTAGCAATCACTATTCTAAGTGCTGACAACGTACAAATAAGGTGAACCTAAGGCCATCTCAAGGCCACTGTGTTCTAGTAGGTGAATGTGTACATGGGTTGAGAGTTAGGTGATGAGGTAGTATTCCCAGATCTTCCTCAGTCAAATATAAGACACTTCTCCTCTAGTCTAAGAAAGGCTTTTTATGTAATAAGCCTTACAAATCCATGTGAAAGAAGTAAAGACATGTCCCTTTAGACACCTGAAGAAAGTGCTAATGTTATGAACAGACAGAATTTTCTGGTCTTTATGACTGACACAGAGCACATATTAGACAGAAGGCAGGTTGTGACTGATAAAAATCTAGCAAAGTTATCAAGTCAGTCTGGGGGATAAAATAGCATCTATCACATTAACTTTTCATGATATTCCAAAGACTGGATGTGATACGCCCACATAGGCTCACATAGACTGTCGTCTCCTTAACAAATTCTAACAATTCAAATTTGTTGAAGACATGACATTTAGACCATCCCTAGGCAAGTGACCAGTGATTGAGTAGAGATTAAAAATGTTTACCAGTGAGATGAAGTACATATCAGAGTAAGAATAGATCACAAAGAAAGACAAGGAATTTATTTAATTATATAGTGCTGCTTTCTGATAACTATAGGAAAATAATTTAGAATACTTTTGGTACTTGTTAAGCTATAAATAAATATTTTCAATGTAAGATAAAATACATCTGATAACTTTTAAAATCAAATTGCAATTTCCAATTTTTGAGTTATTTAAAGTATCATTTTAAAAATACTCAACACATTAATTTAAAACACAGACACAGACAAGCACAATGGCACATACCTGTAATCCCAGCACTTGGGAGGCTGAGGCAGGAGGCTCGCTGGAGTTCCAGGCCAGCCTAGCCTACATAATGAATCCAAGGCCACCCTGGACTACAAAGTGAGAGACCCTGTCTCAAAGAAAACTCCTGATGTTATTCAACTTGCTCTGAGGAAGCAATGTTGTCAAAATGCGCACTAGCTAAACCACACTCTGAATCTGCATGACCTACAAACAGAAGAGCCAAGGCTTTGCGTGGCAAGTGTTTTGAATATAAACGAAGAGTGTCCAATAGACTAATTTCCTTTGCCTAGTCCCAAATCACTACAGTCTTGTGGAAGGTTTCACAATTCTACACTATACACAGGAAGTTGGGATATCTGAATTTGCAAAGCGCCAAGAGAGCAGCAACTGTTTCTGTAAAAGAGTAGAACACCGAGCTGCGTAGTTTTGCCTGGTTCTTCTGTTAAGGCTTACATCTAGAACTTCCCCCCACAGACTTATGTTCAGAGGTTCAGCTTTGCAGGGTGATCCGTCATGGCAGCGCTGTGCTCATCAGTGGGAGGAATCCACTCTGACGTGCTGTCAGGCGGCGGGGCCTGGTTGGAGCACATGGGTCACGGGGCCAAAACCCGGACCGCTCATCTCCTCCGGGTTCCACACTTCTCCCTCCACCTGGGACGTCCTGAGCGTGAGCAGCTCCCATGTCCACTGGGTCTTTCTACCTGTGGACACGGTGACAGCCACAAAGCTACATGACGTAATGGATTATCAAGAGAGAGAACTGGGCTGGAAAGACGGAAAAGCAGGTCAGTGAAAAGTGAGTGCGCAGTAGTGAAATGTGAAGAGGCCTCCGTGGAGTGGCAGGAGCAGCAGGCGGCTGTGGCGACCTGAGGTGGCTGCACCGGAGCTGCTCGGGATGCAGTTGGAGGATCCAGGGAGGGCGAACTCGCGGGTACAGGCGGGGGAAGTGAGGGCGAGGTGACAGAGAGCAGGAGAGGTTCCACAGGAAGTCACTCCGACAAAACAAAACAAAATGAATAAAGCCAAGAGCACCACCACCAACAGACCATTTAAAGGCGTTTTCAGAGCTATTTTATGACACTGGAAGTGCAAACTGAAACAGTTGGCAGCCGATCCAAATTTACCAAGGAGAATGACAATTAACCAAGGTGTGGAAAAGACACAGAAACAGAATCTGAAAACTCTCCAAATGAATTCAACACGGGGAACAGTGCAGTGTAGTGGTAAACAGCACTGTTCAAATCTCAGAACGGGCAAGAATCAGGCGGCAACTCTGGGCAAATTACCTAAATTTCTTATTTACAAAATGGAAATAGCAGCACTGCCAGCACCTGAAGTTCCTGGGAGAAATTCACGCGATCCAAGGTGCAGAGTGTGCTGCACGGTGCCTGTCCTGCTGAGCGGGAGCCGCGGGAGCTACATTACCATCAGTGCCTTTAACTGTGAGGCCAAGCTGGGTGGCTTCTAACACACACGTGCGCGCGCGCGCGCGCGCGCACACACACACACACACACACACACATTTACTTAAGATGAGCCAAAATATAAGTAAATTCCACCAAAATATTTCTTCAGGTTCATAAACACATTCCTTAAAACATGACTGGGAGAAAAAGTCCAAAAATGAACATATCCCCTCATTACCCCAGAAATATCGACGCAGGTTTTCACCCATCAAAGCGGGGGAGATTTCACAACTGTGTCAGCAGTGTGAGGTGGAGAACAGGTATTCTCCTTTGCAGTAGAAGTACCTGGTACAGGGTCCTGGAACACTTTTTGGAATGTGTACCTGGTGTCTTAAAACATCTCCACATCTCCAGGTTCACACACCATTAGCAGGGTTACTTTCAGAGTAGCAACCCATTTGTTCTTTCTTGTTGTTTTTCTTTTTTCTTTTTAGAGACAGGGTCTCGCTGTGCAGCTCAGACTGGCCTTGAGCTCACTTTGTAGCCCAGGCTGGTCTCGAACTGGCAATGATCCTCCCACCTCAGCCTCCTGAGCGCTGGGATCACAGACGTGCGCCACCACATCCAGCGTGCAACTCATTTGGAAACAACCCCAACACTGATCATGATGAAAAGGCCTGTAAGTTATAGCACATTCATGAAAGCAGAGCACAGGGAGTCAACCCAAAATTTCCGAAGACATGAGGAAAGTAAATCAGTATATGCAAGTGCATGAGCTGAAAGAGAACACCTGTGGTTTCTTTTTTTAAAGGGAAGACAACACAAAATAAAGACAGAAAGGGAAGTAGCAAATGCACTAGAATACGAATAGCACAGTTCTAAATTTTAGGACAGCAGGATTTTTTCTATAATTTTGTAATAGTACAGAGTGCTCTAAATGATATGAACTGCATATAGTGGTACGTGCTTGTAATCCTCTGGGAGGCTGAAGGAGGACTGCAACTTAGAATCCAGCCTTGGCCTCACAGAGACTTACCAAGACCTTGTCTCAGCATTAAAAAGAAAGGAGCAGGTGTAGCTCAGTGTGTTGGCCCAGGGGTCAATACCCATTTCAACCAAAAGACTGTTATATACAAACTAACCTTCTGCATCTGTGATTTCTATATCTACAGATTCAATTCACTGAGTATCAAAAATATTAAAATTAAAAGTTAAGTACCGAACATGTGCAGACTTTAATCTTGTCATTATTTCCTAAACAATAAAACTATTTACATATTATTTGCATTGTCTGAGTCACTGTAAATAACCTAGAGATGATTCAAAGTATACAGGAAGGTATGCAAAAGTTATATGAAAATACTGTGCAATTTGTGTAATTGACACCAGCATCCATACATTTTTGCCAGGGAACCTGAGAGACAACAGTGTTATTTTTTTTAATTCAGAAAAAAATGCCAAACCTTAAAATACAGCTGATGGAACAGATTCACTCCTGCTTTATTCCACTAAATGTCATTTCACTAATGACAATGAAACAATCAGCAAACTTCTGTTAATCCAAATTCAACAAATCATACTAATGTGAAATAATTTCATGCCCTTAGAAAAAAGACCATTCCCTGCCCAAATCACAACACTTCACCCCTAAAACTTGGGTCTGCCAATATGTTTAAAGCTCTTCCTAATGCCTGTGATGATAGGGTAGGTCCTCAAGTTGTACTGTTCTTTCCCCTGAAATAAAAGGCTACTAAAATTCTAAAGTAATTTCTAAATGGGAGCAGTTCTTAAAATATATAATCCATAACCTCGCTTCCATTCTTACTGAGGATACACACAGTTTAACCATCTGAGGAAAGGTGAAATTCATGAAATATACAACAGGCTGATCCACCACAATATTTGACTTGCTTTCATTTTTCTAGATGTTGCGGAATAAATTAAATCAGAGGGCTGGGGATATAGCTCAGTGGAATAAGCGCTTGCCTAGCAAGTGCAGGGTCCTGAGTTCGATCCCCAGTACCGCAAAAAAAAAAAAAAAAAAAAATCAGAATTATACCTTCCTGGCCTGTACAGATGTGTACTGGCTATTATTGACTATTTCAGAGTGGTAGAGAGAAAGCAAGATAAATCTTGTATTTTAAAAGTTTAGACTGAAATAACTGAACTTCACTAATTTACTAAGTTTCTTTCACCAAGCTGGTGTGTAAATGTGGTTGACAATAAACAGTAAGCACTATTTACCATGTAATGACAATTCTGTCTTATTGCTGGTGAATCTGATACAGCGTCAAGACTTGCCCTCAGAGTTTTGTTTACATAAATTGTAGCAAAATACAAGGATATTATATACTTTGAGACTATTAATATTCTAACTATATTTTTATTAATCACAATGACAAGTTGTAGTCCTACTGTAACTTAAATAAAAAGTTTAGTAGTATTGCTCTGTTCCTTTATACAATAATTTTGTCACTAAAATAGACATGAAAAATGGAAATACTTACTTATAAAACCAACCTGTGCCCAGAACAGAGTTACAGTCACAATCGGGAGAACAACAGTGACAGTATATTCCTTTGAAGGAAACCATGGAACTAAGAATAAAGAAAACGAAAGAAAAATCACAATTGGTATTTATTACAATCACTTTAAACCCTACTCTTTTTATCTTCCATAGGGAAGAAGCCAGCACAGCACAGCAGCTCTGCAGCCACAGTACCTGGATTTAAAACCCAACCCTATCAACCCATGCAGCCTTGCACCATGTCTAAACACCTTTGTTTTTCAGTATCCTCAGTTGTTACGCAGGTATAACCCAGGACCCACCCCCAAAGGATTGTTGTGTTTACTAACAAAGTTAATATATGCAAAGGCCTTAACGCAAAGGTTAACAATTACCAACTGCTCAGTTAACTATAATTATCACTGTGTGTTTGTGTGTTGGATACCTGTAAGTGCAAAGTGCCTAGAACTCCCCTGCAGGTAATCATGAAGTGCTCCTGTAAGACTGACTCAGGGCACCTAAGTAAGGGAACTCCTGCAGCATTATGCCGCCTCCCCTGACTGTGAGTAAGACAGAGACACAGGAACCCTGCCCTTTCTCAGATGGACTCTGGACTATAAGACTTATTCCTGGGCTGGGGATATAGCTCAGTGGAATAAGTGCTTGCCTAGCAAGCGCAGGGTCCTGAGTTCGATCCCCAGTACCGCAAAAAAAAAAAAAAGACTTATTCCTGAATATACTCCAAAAGGGCTCATTTACACGTACACAGGAGGCGCTTTAAGGCATTAAGGCAGCTCTTACCAAGTGGGTCACATGTTACTTACATGGTGATGAAATATCCACACACCCTATATAAGGGTAATCGAGATGTTAAGACTTCCAATAAGACTTGTTGGGAATTTTAATACTAATTTTAATTATAGTTTATAAACCCCAAAGACCCCACTTTTAGGCATGAGCTTTGTCTTTAACAATAAAGCGAAGGAATTTCGCTGAAAGGTGGCAGAGAATGGACAGATCCTGAAGATGCGTGTGAGTGCTGCAGCAGGCCAGCGCTGGCTTTGCATCCAGCATCATTCATTTGCTTCCTCTGATCTCTGTTCCTCTGCGTCAGCCTGTGAGACCCATCACGGGCTCTCACTTCATAACGACAGCCATTCATTTCCCCTATTAAACTTACCAAGTTAAACACTGGTAGCTTGTTTATGTGGTTGTTGCAGTCCCCAGAATTCAACAACCAAGTAACTCCTATGGTGAACATCCTAGTTTTTCAGAATCCAATGGCCTCTATACATAAAAACTTTTTTCAGTTGACAGTTGAAGGTTCTGTTATGCTCTTCTTACCTGGATGCTGCCCCAAGTGTCATGTGCTCGTAGTTGAAGGTCAGCTTAGGAAACGTATGAGTCCATTCTCCAACAACAAAAGAAGGGAAATGCTTTAATTGTTTATGAACAGTAAATCAATGAGCAATACTTGAAGGTGAAAAACAGAAATGGGTTTTTAAATATTAACTTGCACATCTGATAGACCACAGAAGTTTCTTTTATTCATTAGCAGCAGTGCAAAGTATACATTATCATTCATGTTGGAAGCAATTCAGCAGTTGTGTTGGAACATGCATATACCATACTTAGGGCTGAAAATTCTGAAGTAATCATTTCTTCCTACTGATATATTTTGTTATAGTTTACATCTAGATGGCCTCCCAAAGCCTCGCATGTTCAGGGAGGTGACTGGATCATGAATGTGTGATACTGGATTCATCCACTGATGCACTGATAGCTGGATGTGATGCTGGTGGGAGGAAGTGGGTCATTGTGGGTATGGCCTAGAGGATATGTATTTCTCATCCTCCCTTAATCCCCCCACTTTCTGCCTGCCAAGCCATAAACTGTTTCTCCTCTGCTATTCCACCCTACCTTGGAGTCAGCCAATTATGAACTGAATTCCTCTACAAACTGAGCTAACGTAAATATTTCTCCTTTAACATGTGGGTGTTGGATATTTTGTGCCAGTAATGAGAAAGTAACTAAATCTTTGGGGGAGGTGTTTTTTTGCTTGTTTATTTGTTTTGTTTTGCTTTTGGTAACAGGTCTCAAACTCAGGACCAGGCACCTTGCCAGGCAGGTGCTATGCTGCTGAGTTACATCCCCAGCCTGTAACCATGTCTTATCATTTTGAACAGAAAATCAAACCAAATATTCACTCTCAGCTTCTATATACTTCTAAACAGAACTTGCTAAACTGATATGAAATTTATTTTTACCTTTATATTGCATTTCTAAAAGTAGCCAGTTCTATTGTACTTTAATATACAAAGTAAATGAGATGAATCAAATCATATCTTTCCATGTTCCTGAAAGGTCTTAGAATACTAATGAGAAAAACATTCTCTGTGGCTATTTTTCCACAGCAAAATAGACAGCAATAGACATATTGTATACAACTCTTACAAAGGCACATACACAATTAAATGGTATCATCTTGCCCCATAGTTCCTTGAAACTACAGAACAATTTCTAAATGTATGTTACAGGTATTCCTTCCTCCAAGTAGCCATAACCACTGAAAAGGCCAAGAAACCCCTGAAACTAAAAGCAGATACTGTTAACATCTAGGCTATATTCCATCAACTTTTCTCAGTAGCATAAGGTATGAATAGCTTCCCTGTACAAGATGGCTGAGTGAGTATGTGTGAGAAAAAGAGAAGGACCCAACACTCCCCCAAAGGTGCTTTTAGCCTGCGGCTGCTCCAGGCGCTTGCAAGTATTTCTACTGCAGCAGCCTTCAGACATATCCCAGAGGACGCCACTCTACAGCCTCTCTGGATGATTCTGTCTCTATTCACCACCCACTTCTTTTCTTTAAAAGCAACCTCCTGAATGTCCTTAGAGGGTTCAGTCTGTGCGCTGTTCCTGCTTATCCTACAGCAGTGAGTCCTAATAAAGCCTTTTCCAATAGCATATTCTTGCCTATTCATGTTTCTTGAGTACTGTACTGAGCTGTTATACCAAGAGCTGATAATGCAAAGGCTGCTGGCACCCAGAGCTGATAACAATACAGTTTGCTGGCATGAAGCCTACCCATGGTCAGGGATGGTACCACTGACAACTGCTACTAATAAAGTATTGTGAAGAGCAATTTCTGGCTGTTAGGGAAGTCACAAGCTCCAGTGGCTGGAAAAGTTCTGAGTTCTGCCATTAGCTATCTGCTCTGACTTAACAGCTGTTAGCCACTGGTATTCAAAGCTCCACACTTTTAACACCACAAGCACTACACATAGCCAACTCATGATTTCTTTACCACTGCACAAGAACCTTCAGCTGATAAGATACAGCTCAGAAACACATACAGTCCTTGTTTAGAGGGCCCTGAAGAAAAGGGTTGACAACAGTCATAGTTGTCAGCAGGAAATTATATCTGATTTCCATAATACATGTGCCTAAGAATCCACACTCTCCACGGACCCATCCACTCATCTTTCAAATAAAATATACGACAGTGTGAAGGGACTGCAGTTAATCTTCCACATTCTTCAGTCATTTATCAACTCTTACTTCAGTAGTCAGTTGGCTTGTCCTTCCAAAATCAAAGCACTAGCAAATATAAATTTTGTTAATAGTGTATTCTTAGTATTTCTTCTTATATATAAGCTGTAATAAAAAGTCAGAGCATAGGATGTTATTATTGTAAGGAATAATTATTATTAAATAAATATGCACTGAACTGAATGCAATGATATACTCTGAATATGACATGGAAAAGGGTTTTTAAAAATACAGAGTACTTTTTAGTACTTAATCTTAAGCAACTAACTGCCTTATGCTTTATTTACTAAGTAAAAGGATCAAAAATGAACACTGCATGATTTAATAGCATTGTGGTGAGCATCAAAGAAAAAACTATAGGCAAATACTCCCTAAACAATACTATGTTATAACAGTATAGGGAAATATTATGAAAATGAGACAATGTAGAATTTTAGTGTAATAAACAAATGCTTATGCAAATTTTTCATCTGAATCAGTCTTGTGGGGACCATAGCTCACCTCTTTTGAGGTCTCTACCCTTCTGGATATCCTAATATTTGGAAGCCCTGGACAAAACTTGGGCTGTAAATTGCATTCTTAAAACCCTTGGGGCTTTGAATTATATCCCCAGAGAGAGAGGCACTGAGGAGAGAAATTCTAGTAAAGGGAGGTGGAACGACATAGGGATGATGGCATTGGAATTACAAGTGAAGGCTAGTGTCAGAAAACAGGTTGAAAATTTTCGATGAATTTTGGTGTTTATGTCAATATAGTACTGAGCATTGTCTAACAGATCCTTTGGAATTATCTGATTCTCTAGGGATCTCTGTCTTCCACTGACTGTGATTGGGTTATTTTATAATTTTTTAAGTTGTCCATAACTGAGAGTACATATACATTTTGTTTTGCTACCAGTTTCCACCTGACAAAAGAAAAGATTTTAAAAAATCACGTTTTACTGATGAGCAAGTTGGTCAATTTTGCATGTTAGTCAATTAATTTCAACATCTTACTTGCCTATAACTGTGTGTTCTCTTTCAGTGCTCCTTTAATTGGCTTGTCTTCAGCCTGGCTTGCACTTAAATTAATGAATTAAGTAAAAAGTTTAAATGTGCTCATTTTATATTTGTATGAGTCAATTAAAATCATATTTGCCTAAATGATTTTGACATTTTTTTCTTTAGTAAATGATAAAAGTGAAGAGTTCAGTTATCCCATCAAACTTCTTGAAAAAGCTCTAGGTATGAAAGAAGTGGCTGGAAAACACTCCATAATTTTATAACATATTTAGAAAAGAAATTTCCCAACAAATGCTAAGTGCTACTTATACTGCTTTATTTCTCTTAGTAGAACACTTCATCATTTAAGTAATTTACATAGGATAAATGCTGCCAGTAAAATTGAAAGTAAAACTAACCTGGAAAATCTAAGATCTGAATAAACTTTGCATTAATAATTTATAAATCAAGATAGCCCAAAATATTCCAGCTGTAAAGGATAACTTCATCCTCTATAAAAAGGAAAAGAAATTACTAAAGTAAAATGATGTGATCTAGTATTTCTTCTCTTTTGCCTGGTACCTTCTGTTGAAACAGCAAAGTGAAGGAAAGATGGAAATATCAGGCACAGCTAAAGGAAAATAGATCACATGAATAACAAAATTCTAAATAAGTAAGACATACCAGTGTAAATAGCTTAGCAGATAAATTTAACCAGGAGTGATGTTGGAGTTACAGACAGAAAAGGGAAACATTTCTATGTTATATGTCGACAGCATTGTGATACTGTGCGTGGATCTGACAGGCAGCTTCCAGCATCTTTTGCAGGGTGGACAGAGAATTGCAAGCGCACATCCGGTGGTTAAAGAAGAGAAGCTACAGTTATTGAAGATCATAAGAAATGTTCAGCACATGAGGAAGACACGGCACAAACAGAAAAATGGGATCAGGATGACGAGGAAAGGAACAAGCGGATGGATACATCAGGCCTCCAGGTTCCTAAGGAGGAACTGGGTGCCTCTCATTGACTGGGTCTCTACGTAAGATCGACGGGAGTGAATGACAGAGTCAGCCATCCAGAGTCAGGGGCTTCCAACAAGTATGCATGTTCGAGTTTGCTCTGATTAAGTTGCTTGTAACATGGCAAGAGGACTGGCCCTGGGGCGTTGCCCAAACGCAAGTGGGTGGAGGGGCGGGGTCTCCCAGCCCCTGTACTAACTGGACATTATGACTTCCATGAACATAGACCACCAAGAATCTGTCTCAGACCCCAGTCCCGACAACAGGCATGGAGTGGCAGGGGAAACCTAACCAGTGGAGTCAGGGCCCTAGAGTCCAGCTCAGATTTTGTGTTTGCTTGTTTTGAGAAAGGGTCTTGCTATGAAGTTCAGGCTGGCCTTGAATTCCTGTGTAGTCCAGGCTGGCCTCAAACAGATGGGGCCTGCCTCAGCCTCTCAAGTGCTGGGATTACACATGTGTACCAACATGGTTGGCCCAGCTCAGAAATTTTAAATAAGCAGTCAACATGCATTGAGAGTTATTTGATAAGAAACATTATGGTAGGATGAGGGGGTGCAATGATAAAAAAGGAGGAATTATCCTTAGGAGCTTACAATTCCCACATAGAAGAGAAATATAGTTCATATGGTACAAAGTCATAAGTATCATTCTTTGTGTGTGAACAAAATGCTTTGGATGGGCAGAAGAATAATCAGTGTAATGGATTTCCTAAAAGCATTTATGTCACTATAAAACAACAGAAGATTCTTCATAATGGGCCCTTAAATCTTTTCTTTTTTCTGGTACTGTGGACTGAGCCCAAGGCTTTCTCACTGAACTACCTGGTACACCTATTTCTTTCTTTCTTTCTTTTTATTTTTAGATAAGTTTGCCCTCAGTTGCTGTTTTCCAGGCTGGGCTTGAATTTGCAGTCTACCTGCCTTAGCCTCCCAGAGTGCTTGTAGAACAGGCATGTGCCTCAATGCCCAGCTAATCTTTTATCTTTCCATAAGTTTGACATAAATTTTCTCCCCCGTTAACAACTCCTGAACCCCTCTTCCTTTGCCTGTTAGGCTACATTCTCCAAAACACACTTCTGTCCCTACTTAGTTTGAGTCTTTCAGAGGCAGATGCTTCGAAAATTTCCCACCTACAAACTTACCTGCAACCTGACTGTGCACACTGCTTTTCCTCCCACTTCCTTCTTTTTCAAAAATGAATCGCTTCCTCTGAGAGCTAGTTTTCATTCTGGGGCCGATCCATCTGTTTCAAGGACTTTTGCAAATTGACTACCTTTCTCCAGATACCCTTATTCCACTTGTGAGGCATTTTAAAAATTCTTTTAAAAATTCTTGAGTACTCATCAACTTTAAGAATTTGACATGCTAGCCTCTCTTTCCTTGCATGTGAAGGTGACAGTCTGTGTGCATTTCTCCACCACCAGCACTCTTTACCACCTGGTCTCCACCCCTTCTTCACTATGTCACCACTCCAGGTCTTGCCCGAATCAACACTGCCTTGTAAAAAAACAATGTGCATGGCTCCATTTTTGTCCTGACATCTCTACAGCTTCTGAAGCACTAGGCAGCTCCTCATCTGGTCTTGCTCTTGTTCTTTGGCCTCTATGGTTGCTCTTGATGGGGAATTTCCTCCTCCGTTTACCTCTCCTAACTGGCTTTCTTGACGTGTACTCCTTGGCTTGTACTACATGGGAGTGTCCTAAGTCAGTATCCCCTTGACCAAGTATTCTTTCCCATCATTTTAACTACCTGTGCACTTTTTCCTTTACTGAATAAGGCCCCATATTTCTTCCAAACATCAAGTCTTAGGCAATCAACTGTCTGTTGTGCATTTCCAGTTGGAGGTCCTAACATAACTTCAAAGTCAACACGTCTGAAAACCTATGCACCTTTCCCTAACCTCTGTTCAAATCCTTACCTCCAGTGTGCTTTGTGTTATCTACCAGTCACTCTGACTTGGACCTAGGAATCATGCTGGATTCCTCCCTTTCCTAAGTTATGGAGAATTCCTGCTATTTGTGTTGAATGAATGAATTAGACACCCATCCTTTCTCCTTTGAACTGGGGCCATTCCCTCCTATGTGGTTCCCAGCTTCAATCCTCCATGCTTCTCCATCCCAGTCCCAGTGAATTTTCCAGTTCCCAAAATAACTGTTCTAAGTGGACATGTTTGCTCATTTGCCTAGTATGTTTTAACAACATTCTCTCCCAGTGTCTCCTTAGGTTAATTCCAACTGCATTAGCTCACACTTGAGGGCCTTCCAGATCCTTTCCAGCCTTACTGCCCATCCTTTCTCACTTCCCAACTAAGGTCCAACCACAACAACTTCCTTGCAGTGCTGTGCATTTTCAAAAGCACTCTCACCTCCATGCCTTTGCACGTGCTGTTCCCCATCCTACAAAGGTCTGTATCCTCCCCCAGGTGTACACAGGGTACAGCAGGTAAGAGCCAGACCTTGGGTTCAGACTCAGCTCAAGCACTTCATAGTTGTAGGGGCTGATTATTGAGCTTATTTATTCACATGACCTTGCCTATAAAATGTGAAGAGCGATAGCATCTTCCTTGTGGTGACTTTGTTAAAATGAAGCAATAATCACAAAGTTCTTTCTTTAGTACCATTCACATATACCGCAAGTGCTCAGTAAAGGGCAACTATGTTTCACCGGATTTTGTTCTTTGTTCTGAAGCCCTACGAAGATATTCATTCCCGCCCCACTTCCTTACTACCATTCAACTCTTTCTGTCCCATTATTACTGTTCTCATGGCCCCCTTTCAAGTGTTATCATAGCAGCTCCTAGCAAATATTATTAGCACCTGTTGAGTTAACTGGATCATTCCATCAGACTCAAGAGGGAAGACAATGTTTTCATTGGTCTTCCTTGGGATCACAAAGAGAAAATAGAATTCATGCCACTCCTTATGCACTTAAAATGTTTGGACAAAGCACTAATATATAAAGAATTCAAATATTTGACTCCCCTCAAAAAGACCCAACAAAAATAGACAACCGAAATGAACTGACGCATCTCCAAAGATGCACAAATGGCTAATCAGTACATGAAAAAATTCTCAGCATCTTTTGTCATTAGAGAAGCGCAAATCCATACACAACAGAGATTCCTGTTCAGAATGCCTGTGATCAAATAACCAAAAATTAATAAATGCAAGTGCAGTGGTGGGGGGAAAGGACCCCTTCTACACTGTTAAGGATGCAAACTAGTCCAACTACTATGGAAATAGCATGATTACTCAAAAAACTAAGAATCTAAATTCCATTTGATGCGGCTATATCCTTTCTAAAAGAGTTAAAAGCCCCCAAAGAGTTCCTAAACTCTTCTTCCAAAAGGAGTTAAAAACATCTTACTTCAGTAAAACATGCATTCTCATGTTGACAGGATCAGACTTCATCAGAAGCAAATTACAGATGTGCCCTATATGCCAAGAAAGGAACGTGGTATATACTCACGGCGGAGCACTGCTCACCCACCGCAGTTGAATCATTTGTAGGAAAATGAATGGATCCTGAGACTATAATGCGAAGTCGAACAACTCAGCCACAGAAAATTAAATATCACTTGGTTTTTCTTAAATGATAAATGCAAAATATGAGTAATTTAAGGAGAAAATAAAAGGGAAATGATAAACAGGGAGAGAGACTTGGTGCAGATGGCAACGAAATCCAGGGGGGGCAGGGAGAGGGGAGCACAAAGGAGGAGAAAAGCAAAAATATCAAGACACAGTACGTCTGTGCATCGATGCTCCAAGGTGAACGTAGTTACTATGTGCTATAAACACACAGCAGTAAGAACAGCTTTACAGTGTGACTCAAGAGAGAAAGTCTCTTCAGGTAGGCAAGGAGTCATTCTTCCACATTCGTGGTTGGTTCTGGTTTTATGTTTTGAAGGAACACGATCTTATTGTGCGGCCCAGGCTAGTCCTGAACTCCCTGCCTGGGCGCAGTGGTCCTCCTGTTGCAGGCTCCTGGCTCCTGAGGAGCAGGTCATACAGGTGGTGGCCACCCCCACCGCTTTTCACTTCTACAGGCCGGACCATGGAATCGCGATGTTGCAAAATTCATTGGAAACTTTCTTGTCAGTTCTCTCTGTGGATACAAAGTGTCCTTAAAAAAACATCACAGGAAGTTACCTAAGAATGATCTTCTTAGAAGGTGATCTTTCAGTCAGTATTTACATGATAAACAGAAATGTTATGGTAAAGGAAGAGCTTTCAAGGGAAAATAAGTAACATTTTTGCAGACCAATTAAATAACAAATCTTAGTTTTCATTAAATACTTTAATCATGAGTAAAGCTTAATAATATAACTTTACCAGTCTAAAAAAAGTTGGATCCAAATTATACATCTAACAAAATAGGACAAGATAAACTTCAGAATTTTACTTGTCCTGATAAGTAATATTATAAAGGCCATGCACTAAACTTTTAGTAAATTTACAACAGGCAGAGGAAGCCAGGTATGGTGGCACACGCCTGTCATCCCAGCACTCAGGAGGGAGGCTGATGTAGGAGGATCGCTGTGACTTAAAGTCTAGCCTGTGTTACAAAATGAGTTCAGGGCTAGCTTGAGTTGCATGGTGAAACCCTGCTAAAAAGACAAAAATAAATACGTAAATAAACTAATTAAAATAGGTAGAGGAAAAAATTTGAAAGGCAGAAAACTTAGAAGTCTCTACATTACCCTACATTTGTTGTGTTTTAAATTTAGTTCTGAGGGAAAGAGAAGCTTGTCATTTATGTGTTCATTGGTTTTAAACGTGTATGAAGATGGGCTATAATTTTTGAATGTATATGTGTATCTCTTTATTTATTTGAGCACACACACACAGCCAACTTTCATTATGTTTTTCAGGATGTATTTGTAAGCCTTGCAGCAAATAAGGTATCCATTTCATAATGGTGCTGGGCCAGTCCAAGAATTAAATTTAATGCATGATAGTTGATGCGTATGTGGCATAGGGTTCTCATAAAGAAACAAAAACTTCAAAGAAGTGACTAATATACTGGATTGGACAAAAAAATAATAAAAGTTAATACTGTGGCTGGATATGTGAGGAGCTTTATGAGTGTTTTGCAGTATTCTCTGAGTCTCAGCTTTGTGCCTTTTAAAAGGCGCTCCCTGCCCTGTGCCGCCTGTGTGCCTGGCTTCATTTCCAGAGGGATTCTCTTCCATCTTTCTTTTTTTATTTTATGGCAAAAAAGTACCATATGTCATGAAAAAATAATAGGAGAATAAAAATAGTGTTACTTTTAAAGTCATTACTCAGAGTATGAGTTATGGGCATAAAATTTTCTCCAATGGATATTAGCACAAACCTTCCCTTTCAATGAACTAAGAGACACTAGGAGTATAACTTGCATGTTTTTCCTTTTCTCTTCCTTCCATTTCCCTTCGCCCTATCCTAGTTCCTTCTCCTTGTGAGCAATCTCTTCCCATATCACAATAAAGACTGATGCCTTTCTTCCATTATAGGGACCCATCTTCCTCATGAGGATTCTATCTTTTGCTTCAAAAAATAGCAAACGCTTTTTTAAGTGCCTTCACTAAAATGGCCAATATGTCAGATTAGCAAGCTTTAACTTTTCCATTTCTTCCATCTGCGATTCCCCTAGAAGTGTTAGTTTAAAAGCTGATTTAGTGGGTGTGAGAAGAACAACTGGGCTGTAACTGAGGAGCTACAGGAAAGGGAGAGTACGTCTCTGGACAAGGAGTTTCAGCTTTAATTTTCTGGATCCAGAGTGCATTTTACGGTGATGAATGCCATCTGAGATACACATCCCATCCAAATTGTTTTATTTTATTTTGACCACTTTTAAATAGAGTGCTAACTAAATAAAGGTGGAGAGCCTGAATGGTCCCTAAAATGATGTCTGATCATGTCATCAGAGTCTGGGATTGGAGGTTTCTTGGCATGACCTTGAATTACTGAAAGTCCATAATGTAAATAAATTTACTTAGGACATTTGGTTTAAAAGTAAATATGCAAAAACAGATTGAAAGCAGCAAAACAGGCATGCACACAAAAAGAACAAAGTGCATACACACTTACTAGGAAGGATGGAGAGAGGTTCTTCATAAACAAGGGTAAGACTCCTCATAAAACAGGTGCAAATATCAGTGCAGGACTCAGGTCAGTAGAGTTGGAGGTTCAGAGAGAGACCCAGGTGAGCAAGGCTTTCCAGGGGGCAGAGCTGGGTACCCATGCAGTAATTCTGTCAGCAGTTACTCTCTGAGGTGAGTCTGCCTTGGACCCCACTTCTGGCACCAAATAATGTCATAACCAATTGAAAATGTAAAGGTGGATCTGTAATAATGGGATTTTTATTTGTGATAAACATAGACTGCAATGCAGGTCACCCATCTGCAGAGTAGGTAGCATCTGGGCTGTCTGAAGAGCAAAGGAAAGTGGATTTCACTGGGGGGAGAGTTATTCAAAGTGACCTGAAATATAGCTCAGTGACCCAGACAGCATTATATAAGAGCATGACTTTTGGATGAATGGCTGAAATTACATGAAACTAGCATGTACACATACGAGGTGCTCCACCACTAGTTGCTAAACAAAGGCAGTCCTGAGGGTATGTCAGGGCCTTCCATCGAGGTGGTCGAGGGACACAGTTCCTGAAGCAGGCCTCCATGAAGTCAGCAGTATCCCACCCAAGGCTTCTCAACTTTATTTTAGTGGTTGTGACTCCATTTGAGAAATGTCTGCCTTTTGCTTGGTAATTTTCAAAGGGGCACATAAAGCCTAACAAAATGAAATCATCCTAGCATTCTAGGGAAAATGGAATAATTGATGTTACTGGCACTCAACCTCACCTCTAAATTTTATAGACAGGTCACTGAGGGCTCTGCAGATCCGAAGAGTGACAAGCGCTATACTCAGTGAACACCCCTGTTCCTTCCTCAGCTTTTACAGATGAAGCACATACTTTTAAAAATGAAATGTCTCCCAAGCAATTGGTGTGTGTGGAGGTGGGGTGTATCAGTCTGTTTAATGTTGATTTACCAAAATCCCTGAGGAAGGGTACTTTATTTTAAAAAGAGGTTTATTTATCTCACAGTTCTGGAAGCTGTAAGTCCAAGATTGAACGGCCCCAATGATTTATCTTTTTTTTTCTTTTCTTTGAGACAGGCTCTCACTATGCATTTCAAGCTGGCATTGAGCTCATTTTGTAGCCCAAGCTGGTCTTGAACTGGCAACCATCCCTTCGCCTCAGCCTCCCGATGAAGGCCCAATGGCAGAAGCATATGTAGAAGAATTCATATGGCAGAGCAGGAAGCCAGAGATAGTCAGAGGTCAGGCTCTTCCTCCCAAACAACCTACTGTTAGAGGAACTGAGGTAGGAGCTATAGCAAGGACTATAGAGAGGAAAAGGCCATGGGGCAAGAAAGAAGAAATCAGAGCAGGGATGACAAGGCCAAAATATCAGAAAACCAGTACATACAGGTCACCCCGTCCCTCCAGACTCCCACGCACCCACAGACCCTAAAGTACAGGACCCTGGCCTATGTCTAACCTCATTTGGATTGCAGCTTTGACACCGCCTCCATGGGTTTTGGACACCAGGACATTTCCTCTAAAAACCACTCATGGTCAAAAACTACCCGCTCTGGAGGGGTAGGTAGAGTCAGGACACAGTTGGGCCATGACTCCTGCCAATCCCTAGCTACAGACCCTCCCAGAATCCCAGGACTTTAAAGACCCAATACCTGGCCTTATCCAGGCGCTGAGGGCTTCTCTCTGGCCAGCTCTCACCCTGTGGCAGGCCCCTCCACCTCTGCGGCTTACCATGTAAAAGTGGCTATGCCTTTTAAAATAAATCTTACTGTTGGTACTGCTTTTGAGTCTGCCTGAATTCTTTGTTCAGGTTACCAACCCCTCCCTCAAGCAATTCCCCTGAGACTCTCTGTTATGGTTGATACATTGTGTCAACTTGGGGAGTCTAGAGGTTTGGCTAAGTAACTCAGCAGTTATAAATCTTGGGGTAAAAAGGACATGCCCTTACACTTCTGGGATGTTGTTTATTGTGTTAATTTGGGAAGTTTAAAAGGTTAACTATGTGACTCAGAAGGGAGCTGGTATGATATAATTTGTATTCATCCTGAACCTGTGGAAGAGGAGGGCAAGGAGATTCTGTGAGTGCTACACGCCCCCTGGGTGGGAGTAGCCTGTTTACAATGTAAGGGAAGGAGAGAGGCTGCTTGCAGCCATTCCTCCCTTTTGCTGGTTGTTTTGCTGTGCTCTGCTGCCATGAACAGTTTGCTCTCTGCCATGTGCCACTCTGCCTCTGAAGCAGCCAAGGATGAACTAAAACCTCCACAAACTGTAAGCTAAATAAACCTTTCCTTCCTTCATTTTGGGCGTTGGGTATTTTGTCTCAGCAACAAGAGAAAAGTAACCAAGACACCCTCCATCCCATAACAACACTGCTTAGGGGCCCACAAGAACTACACTCTGGGTACTTTCAGGTCCTGTGGGCCACTATGCCATCGATACTTGGAAAACAGACAGAGTGAGCAACTGAGTCTGAGAACTCCAGACCAGCAACGTCAGGGAACACCTCAAACCAAGCTCAAACCAAACCTAAACCCAGCTAAACCTCCTTTAACCCTTTCCAGGGCAGCACCCCCACCTTCAACCTAATTCTTTCACTAGGCCCCACTTCCAAAGGTCCTACCAGCTCTTAGCTCCCAGCACGTAACTCTCTAGGAGACAAAACACAGTCAAACCACAGCGGACAGCAGGACACTTTCAAGTCTAAAGACTTCAGATCCCAACGCGCTGCCTAAGTAACGGGACTCCAGGTTATTGTCCTCTTACTTCCGGCAAAATTTAGGTAACTTCTAACTGTTCCCTCAAATATCGTAGGAAAACATCAACCAGTGGCCTGAAATGTAGTTACATGACCATGTACCCTGGTGATCACAACCTGGTGTTCACAAACTCACAAGGGAGTCTCAAGGGAGCTTATTTTTAGACTTAAAACAGCAGAAGACACCAGCTGATCGGGCCCCTCCGGGCGCCTCGGCCCCGCGCTCCCGCCCAGCGCGGAGCCCTCCGGCCCGACCCCCACGCACTCCAACCCCGGGCGCCGGGCCCGACCCCACCGCCTGGTCGCAGCGCCGGGAGCGGGGCACTCGGGTCCGGACGGCGGCGCCCTCGCCCGCGCTCCGCAGTTCCTGCGCGGTCCGCATCTCCCCGGCGCGTGCGGAGCGGCGGCGGGCGAAGGAGCGGGGCCGCCGCCGCCGCCGTGGTGACGGGGCGCAGGGACGGGAAGGGGCGCTCGGCCCCCGCAGGGCCGCCCACTCCGCCCGGCGCTCGGGGTCCTGCACCCGCCGGTCCCCTGTGCGGCGCCGCCGGCGGGAAGGGCGCCGCGCACAGCCTGGGCCGCGGCGGGGACGCAGCCGCCGGACCGGGCCACTCACCGCAGCACCAAGAGCCCAGCAGCAGCGTCGCCACCAGGGGCCACAGCTCCGCGCCGCCGGGTTGGCCGCGGGAGTTGGGCAGCCACCGCCTCGGGTTCCGTTGCAGAGCCGCACGCGCTCGCTCCCGCCGCCCCGCGCTCCCCGCCGCCGACCTCGGAGCCCCGGCCCGCAGCCCTGCACCCCACGCCAGGAGCCCCTCCGCCCGGCCGCCGCCCCGCAGGCTTGCGACCCTGCCTTCGCCGCCCGCGCCATCCCCGCGGAGCCCGGCCCCAGCCGCGATCCACGCGCGAGCGAGGAGGCGCTGCGACCCCCGAGGCACCGCGCGGCAGAGGGACCCAGGCGGGCCACCCCATCCCCAGCCTGGTTCGTGACTCCGCCGTGCGCCCTTCCCTGTGCTGTTGGGGTTCAATGTACCTGAAAAATGGGTTCAGGGTGTGACCCCAAGCTGCAGGGTGGACAAGGCCCTAAATGCACCGCTGAACCACACAGGCCGCATCTTTCACCCCAGAGCAAAGCCCTGTAAAGCTACCTTAGCATCATCTCGGTCGTGCGCCCTCTGGTCCACACGTCAGACTTTGGAGCGCAGATACTGCCTGCTACTATGGTTGGTTCTCTCATCTGCTGTAAAAGGCAGCAAATCCCCACCACAATATCCTATGTCCCCAAATCCTCTACCCTGGGCATCTCCTCCCTAGTAGCCATAACCACAGGAATAAAATTCAGGAGGGAGAATTGCTGCTTTCTGACACTGAAGCAATGTACACCAAGATTTCCCATGAAATCGGGCAAACAGAAGGCTGTAGTAAGCTTGCTAACGTGACTTACGGCAAGTTGCTCTAGTGAAACTTGATTGTTTTCTAAGTGATTGAAAAAAACAAGAAAAATAGTAATCTAGGAGACATCTCAGAAACACCATGGTCAATAACTGCGGTGGTAGCGGTTTGAAAGGCAGCTTTGACACCCCGGGCTATCAAAGGAGCTGATCACTTCTCCAACTGCTGCTTACATGGATGCAACAGCGTCACCCACCAGCTCTGAGCACTGGGGACACTGTGTATCTCAGAGCCCCTGCTTGGCTAAATAAGGCTGTCAGTTGTCCCTGGAAGCGACCAGCCTCCCAACGCTGAAGAGTGCCGGGAAAGGACTGTCCGCAGCCTGCAGAGGTAGAGATCCGGGGATGCTGTTTTACCCTGGGAGTGACTGAGACCCTCCGCTCCTTGTGTGTATCAGTCGCCATCCCGAAATGACTTGTTTGTGCTTTTCTGCTAAATGCTAACTCCTTCAAAGACTGTGAGTTCAGTGAAAGGACCATATGGGTCATTTTCACCGCTAGCCCCATTGTCTGGCACCTAGTAGGTGCTCAACAAATACTTGTTAAAAGAATGAATGAGTGTATAAATAAACCTCTCAAGGCCAGGAACTGTATCTTACGTCAGTGTCCTATAGAGAGGTGTTCTGTAAAGGTCTGTAAACCAAACTTCTGAATTAACTCTTGAGCTTGTCTCACATAACAGAGGTCCTTATAGCATTATTATTATACCTAGATCAGCCAGCAGCTGATTACAGCTCCTGAGTATTTTCTGTTTCCTTAGTCTTCATAGTGTCTGATTTTTTTTCCTAATAAAGATTATATTTTTTAACGCTTTTGTTAAAAAAGAGCTTAACACTCCTGTTCCATGGCAGGCACCTTACCCAGCAACATGAACTATTCCGTGCCTGGAATAGTCCACCTTCGGGCTTCTTGCTTTGGTCGTGCTGGGCCTTCTATCTTGTGTGCTCTTCCTCATGCTTTCTTCCTTGCATCCCAGAAAGTTCTCACTTGTCCTTCATGGCCAAGGTCAAATGTCCCCTTCACCAAAACCCTTGTTCAGCCCTACAATCCTCCTTTCCCATAGCTCTCTGCTACTTTGTGGGGCCAGTGACCTCTCCCATGATGCTTTGCTCTTGCTGCCAAGGACACATGTCAGTGGATATTTGTTTCTATATCAGTGTCTCCTCCTCCATCATATTAGTTCAAAGAATATGAAATTTGTCCGTGTTACATTTACATCCCTGTATTATCCTTCTCCAAAGAGTCAGAACTGACCAGATCTGTCATCTATCTATCGGTCTATCCACACACACACGCACACAAACACACACACACATGCACACACACACACACACACTTCCAACTCATGTGAAAGATTAGTTCCAGAATCCTGCATAGGTACCAAATCTACACTTATGCAAGGTCCTTATATAAGATGACAGAGTACTTGCATGTAACCTAATTGTGTCCTCTCATGTAGTTTGGATCACCTCTAGATTATCTTAGCTAATACTCATGTAAATGCAATGTACATAGTTACTGTGCTGTGTTATATAGTATGTTGTAACAGGGAAAAAGTCTTTACATATTCAGTCTATATGCAGTTTTTTTACTGAGTATTTTTTAACCCGAGGTTAGTTAAACCTATGGTTGCCAAAAGATGCAGAGGGCCTACTACAGTTAAATGGAGATTGAGGCAGACACACGAGAAGTGATTTATTAGGGGAACTGGCTCGTGCAGTTACGGAGGCTGAGGAGGCCCTGAAGAGCCCATCTGCCTGCCAGAGCCCCAAGGAAGCAGTATGGCTATCCAAGTCAGACACACCCAGAACCAGGGGAGCTGGTAGTACAACTATTGGTTTGATGGCTGAAGACCTGGGAGCCCAGGGGAGCCCTGGTGCCAGCTCCAGCATGCAAAGGCCTTGGAAAATACCCTGTGAGAAGAGGGGTGTCCTAACTACAGGAAAGGAGGGTTAACCTTTGCTCCACTTTTTTTTTCTGTCTGGGACCCCAGCTGCTAGGATGATTTCCATTCAGTCACATGCTAACCGCCTCTAGAAAAAGTATCACAAATATACCCAGACATAATGTTTTATCCGTATTGAGGTACCCTTTAGTCCAGGCATGCCGACAGCTCATATTAACCATCACAATCTCCAAGGTTAACATGAGGCCTGGTGAGACCTGAGCATGTATCTTGGTTACTTTTCTCTCGTTGCTGTGACAAAATATCCAACACCCAAATTTAAGGAAGGAAAGGTTTATTTAGCTCATGGTTTGTGGAAGTTTTAGTCTGTAATCAGCTGGCTCCAAGAGTGGCATGGCACAGGGCCAAGCTGGCAGAAGACAGCAAAAGCAACAAGAGCACAAAGGGGGTGGGGTAGCCAGCCGCTTTTCCTCCATTATATTGTATATTGGCTATGGACCCATGCCCACACCATTTCCATGACCTTCTCTTCCACAAGCTGAGGATGTTTACAAGGCAAGGACCCTGGCCCCTGGCTGAATCACTTCAACTTCTAAACTTCTCAAGTTGACACAATGAACAATATCCTGGAGTGATAAGGGCATGTCCTTTTCACCCCAGGATGTAGAACTGCTAGGTTACTTAGTTAAGCTTCTAGACTCCTCAAGTTGACACACAAATCAACCATCACAGTGTGCAGAATCAATCAAGAGGAATCACAGGGAAGTCTGAGGTATACAGGGTCATTTCAGCTGCGTTTGAGTGACAGCTCATGCCTCTCTTATTATCTGTTAACCTCGGACCCATTACTTTACTTTCTGAGCTGTCATTTTCAGGTTCACAAAGCAGAAATGATTAAAAAAAGAAATTAACTCCTCACATTACCTTGTGAATTTAATTAGCTCCTAGCTTTACAGTTCTAGGTTACAGGGGTTATCAAAAGACTCACCAAATGCTGGTTAGAGACTTACTTGAAGGGGCACCTTACCTGGAAGAAATGGAAATGATTTTGATTCAAGCTAGGTAAACACACCTGTGCCTAGACTGCAGCCCTTAATTTGCTTTCCCTTCTACATGTGTTACTGGTGCTTAACACTAAAGGAGCTCTCTTGTATATCTTGCTCAGAGCCCAGTGTCCGGCAGTGTTATTTCTGAACCTAACCCAGCTGTGGCAGAATAAGAGCCATGGTCACCCCATCAAGCCATGGACAACAACTGCTGTGCTGTCCGGGCAAGAGCTGGGTTTGGACAATCAGGTGCCTGGCGCATACTGACATGGAGCTGGAGAGACAGACTTGGGCTACGGAAACAAAAGTAAGGTTCCCAGCACACCCTAACTGGTGCTTCAGTCAAGTGCAAATGGCAGTGGCAATCTAGTATGCTGTGAACTTCCTTCCATGTGTCCAGTAAGTAACAGGACACTTTGCTTCTGCCAGGGATGTGCGTGGGTTTCTGTCTCTTGCTTCTCCTCCTGGTATTGCTGCTGGAGCTATTTGTGTGGAATCCATATTCAAGTAAATGGAAAACACTGGCAAAAGCCAGCATCAAGGCAGGGAGGTTGTACAATTGCAGCAAGAGCATTTCTTTGAGAGTGTGCAGCATTTTGCTTCCTGGAAAGTGCCCTTCCTGTCCTGCCTAATTCTCTCATTTGGGGGTAGATAACATACATATAGGGAGGGTATACTATGCACCAAGACTCACTTTTTGAGTGTATTTATTTTCTGCTTGTTGTGGCTTGTACCCAGGCATCCTCCCAAAGCCTCATGTGCTTGTGGGTGGAGCTTGTCAGAGCTGGCTAGACCTAGGGTGTGTGATACTGGGGTTAATGGTGTGTGGTACTAAATTAGTCCACTGACTGTTTCAGATAATTCTGGGTATGGATCAATGAGAAGGCCCACTCTGGGCATGGGTACCACCCAAAAGGCTGGTAGCTTGGATAGCATAAAAGGGAGAGGGAGGCTTGCTGCTTGCTTCCTTCTGCCTGTTGTGCTATGGACTGTTCCTCCTCTCTGATGCCCTCTGCCATGTTTCACCCTGCTTTGGAGCCAGCTGTCCATGGATTAAAACCTCTACAAACTGTGAGCTAAAAAAAACCCTTTCTTCCTCTAACTTGTGGGCATTAAGTATTTTTGTCTCGGCACCAAGAAAAGTAATTAAGACAATGATGTAACAAATTACTATAAATTCAGAGGCTTGAAACAATATACATCTACTACTCCCAGAGCCATACATGAGGAATCCAGTTGGCTCAGTTGGTTTCTCTGCTTGAGTCTCACAAGCTTGAAATGAAGGCATTGTCTGGGCTGTTATCTCTTTTGGAGAATCCAGGGAAGAATCCATTTCCAGTTCATTCACATAGTTAGCAGAAAGCTCAGTGTGAGGAATGGTGAGGTCCTTGTTTCCTGATTGGCTGCCATTTGAGGGTCTCCTTTAGCATGTAGTGGCTTCTTTTGGGTCCCACGTGTAGTTCCTGAACATCTAGAACCTTGCAACATCACATTAAATTCTTAGAATGGCATATCTTCTCTGTCTCCCCTCTTCTACTACAGCTCTAATATTTAGGACCAGCAATTTTACATGTTTCTTCTCCTTCTAATTGCTCAAGTGATTGGATAGGGCCCACTTGGTAAACCAGGATAATTTCCCTACTGTGAAATATATAATCATGATTACAAGCCCACTATCTTTTTGCTTTGCAAAGTAACATATTCATGTTTCTGAGGATTCAGACTTGGATGTATTTGGGGGACTGTTATGGTTTGTGTCTGGATGTCCCCTCAAAGCCTCATGCAGTCATGGGGCTGGCTTTTAGAGTTTATGACTGATTCATGGTCCAATTGTTGGAATTATGGACATGAGTCCCACACTTGCTCTGGGGTGGACAGTTTGCATTACAGTGTAAGGGAGAGAAAGAAGCTGCCTGCAGCAGTTCCTCCCTTTTGCTTTTGTTGCTTTTGCTATTTTCAGCCACCATGAACTGTTTCCCTCGTGCCCCTCTGTCTTGGAGCCAGCTGAGTATGGACTGAAACCTCCACAAACTGGGAGCTAAATAAACTTTTTCTTCCTTAATTTTGGGCATTAGATATTTTGTCTCAGCAATGAGAGAAGAGTAACTAAGACAGGGACATTACTCTGACCACCAGTTAGGTGTCTTTCATATTTATTCCTCTATATTCTTGTATCACCCCAGTAAGAGAAGCGTGGCTATGCATCCTCCCTGAGAAGAAACTGCGGTTTCTCTCACAGCTAGTCGGTGGTGGGGCTGGGGTTTGAGTCTTTCTTCTCAGCTCACACCCCCTCCTCTGCCACAGAGGGCAGTGTGGAAGCCAAGCCACTCTCTGATCTGTTGTTCTCCGTGCATCTCTCACTTGTTTCACTGCCGCTGCTTCCCAGTTGAGTGAGGTTGTCCCTGTCCACCCAACCTCGCCAGCCCTCCTCCTGGCTACAAGACTTCTGTGTCCTCTGGGTCCCAGAGGAAATCATACGGCATGCTCCAGGGACGTTCCAGAGGAGAGATAATAAAATGACTATTGGTGAGGCTGGAGGAAACCAACAAGGAGTGATGATGTAACCTGTCTGATGACAGCTTTGCGCCATAGATGTGTAGGGGTGCGGGGAAGAGACAGTTTCCAGAACCCCTAGAAACATGAGAAACTGCAGGAGGGGCTGCCTGGCAAGAGCTAGGCCTTTAGTGTCACTGCCCTCGTGAGAAAGGAAGGAGGCAAGGGAGAGACTTTGCCTGCATTCTCCACCCCCCACCCCAGCTCCCTCTATTGGCAAATCTCAACCAAATGCCAGAGAAAGGGAGTCTGCTCCGGCATCTCTTGAAGTTTAGCTTTGAAGGCCCACAGCAGGAGATGGACAGATGGAGTGAGTCTGAGAGAGACCACGCGGTCCCCCAAGGATCCCATAGAAACTAGGTGTGGCGATAGGATTTACTTTCACCAGTGTGTTAGGTTCCTAGTGCTGCTGAAAGCAAGGATTTATTCTGTCACAGCTCTGGAGTCTGGAAGTCTGAAATCAAGGTGTTGACAGGACTTTGTCTGAAGGCTGGCAAAGAATCCCGGCTTCTTCTTGGCTTCTGCTGAGTCCTGGCAATGCTGGTGCTCTTTGATGTGAGCTCAGCACTCCAGTCTCTGCCTCTGTCTGCACTTGGTCTTTTCTGTTACCATGTCTTGCTTTTTTCATATAAGGACACCAAGCACTGGATTTAGGGCCACTGTAGATTTGGGATGGTATTGTGTTGAGACCCTTAACTAATTATACCTGCAAAGACCTTATTTCTAAATAAAATCACATCACAAGGTTCTAAGTGGACATGGATTTTGATGGATACTATTCAACTCGCAAGAATGCTGTGTGTTATTTTGGGACAAAAGCTTCAAAACCAAGCACACAATTTATCACTCTTTCCCTTTGTGATAGCCATCAGCAAGGCCCATCAGAAGCTCTTCCCACAGACTGGATCCTGGGGTAAGGATGAAGCAGAAGAGAGGCCCAGCTGACCAGCAAAGGGAACATAACAGGAATCAAAAGAACTATGCTGCTATCCTGACTGATATCACAGACTGTACATCTGGATGGTCCAGGCCCACAGAGATATTCCCAGTGGCCACAGCACCTCCCACTTTCTCCCTTAAACACACAAACACCCTTGAATTGGCCCAACTGTTCCTCTCAGTCCAAATCCAATAGTCTCTCCTTGCGGTCAAGGTATAGAAAGAATCGGGTGTTTAAAGACTGCCTTTTGTATCCTTAGAGTTTTCTAGGGGAAAAATGCGTGGAGTTCTTTGAAATTAGCTGCAGAGTGGCTCTCTGCATCTCGGACTGAGTCTTGGCTGCTGCCTCAGGTGAGTTCCCCACTAGCAGCGTCAGAAATGTCTGCCGAGCTGTCTTTGTTGCCTGTCTACACGGTGGCTCTGTAGCTGTGCCCGTCCCTGCCCTGCTGTGGTCACTTGTGCAAAAGCCCTGGAGAAACCCTGCCCCGTGGACACTGTTTGTCGATGCTCCAGAGTCCCCAGGCTCCTCTGCGGATCTCCTTTTATCTAGCTCTGGTCAGGTTGCCGTGGGCTGGGTCGCTGCACTCAGACTCCCCGGGTGGGCTTTATAAACGAGGTGGATGAAGGAGCACCGCAGGGCTGGACGGGAACGGCTGCACACTGGGATTCCTGAGAAGCTGTCTGGTCCCGTGTCCCTTTAAGCCGGCTTCGCTGTTAGTGGCAGCCTGGACTTGGCCACCAGTGCTGCCACAGAGCCTACGACTTCCACTCTCTCTTCCCCAGTCTCAGCTGTGTAGAGCACAGCAGCAGGAGCGAAGGAACGAGTCGGACAGAGCCTGAACCCAGAGTGGTGGCTCCCGAAGAGCGGTCCCTGGATCTGCAGCAGCCACCGGGCTGGGCACTTATTCAAAATGCACCTTCTTAGGCCTCCCCACCCGCCCGAACCTGACCTTCAGATGGGGCTCAGAGGTCTCTGTCTCAGGGAGGCTTCCTGGGCACATAGAGGTTTGAGAGCCCCTGGCCTGGGGCCTGAGCTCAGAGCAGGTGGCCTGTCTTCAAGGGGGTCCATCGTGGTAATGTCACCTGCTGCCCCACCTCCTTAGTTTCCTTAGTTAGTGGGAGAGAGCCACCTGCCGTTCAGTGCACCATCTTCAGGCCCCCACGTGCCCCTGTCCCATTGGTGTTTGCTGTCAGCTGCAGATCACAAGTACCAGTCAGGTGGTGGCAGCACACAGGAGTCAGGAGCACCTCAGGTGCAAGTGCAGCGTCTCCTGGGGACAGCAAGGTCTCCCGCTCCTCAAGATAAAGGACACACATTCTGCCTCTGTTCCGGCAGAAGTGAGTGTGGTCTTCCAAGTAGCTTGAAGACTCTGTAGCTCTACATTTAGTGAGTTAGAAACAGCCTGAGAAACCAATTCCCTGCAGCTGACAAGAATGCCTTTTATTTGCTCCACAGGTCACCTGTAATCACAGCTTTCTGGGAAGCTGAGGCAAGAGGATCACAAGTTGGAGCCCAACCTGGAAGCCTTAGCAGCTTAGTGAGGTCCTGTCTCAAAACACAAAAAAATTAAAGGGGTTGGGAATGCAGTTAAGTGTTAAAGCCTAAGGTTCAATCCTCAATCAGAGTCAGAGGAATGCTTCGTGAATCAATATGTGCCAATCAATTTCAGTTTCTCTGTAGAAGATGTCATTTTGGTACCATGTAGAGTGCTTCCATGCAGTTACACTGTGAGGTCTCTGTGTCCAGAGAATGAAGTAAACAAAACCAGGGGTACCCTGGAGGAACTGCAGATCAATACCCACTCCACTAGGTAGCAAACTCAGAAGGGCCTACATCGCAACGCGTAGAGTGGTGGAGAAAGAAGTCACACTCGGTTATAATTCAGAAGAAAACTCGTTCACTTTTGACAGGCACAAGCTTGGCCCCCTGGAGCTGATTCTGATAAACTAGGCCCAGGCCTCAGCCTGACATGCTCTGTCCTGGGAAGGACGTGCGCGGTACCCTGTCTTCTGGAGATAGAACAGGGTTGCTCTGGTCAGATCCAACAGATGTACTAATGGAGAAATTCCTCTGCTTCAGTCCTGCAGTTGATGGCGCTGGTTTTGTCTTTTTGTGCATAGCACAAAGTCTGTTTATCAGGAATTATGTTTTTGTCCTTTTTGAGTTCAAAAGTTTCACTTCTCGGCCTTTCCTCTCTATATTCAAAGCCCCCATTGTATTCTGAGCTACAGTGCAGTCACGGTAAAGAACATACTTGTGACTTGTGCCCCAGTAATCTGAGCCCCAGTGTACCTCACCTGTCCTGTTTGTGGGCTGAGTCTTATGCACATCCAGCTTCCATTTTTCTGCGCACAGAATGTTTGTGTCAGACAGAAAGCTATCAGAGCACTAAGAGCAGGAATCAGTGGTCATAGATGTAAGTGTGTACAGGTATCACAAGTGAGCAGCTTATGTCTATGCCAGCTAGGATGCTCTCAGGCCTCTAATTGGCACCCTGCATAGCTGTGTGTGTGTGTGTCTGTGTGCGCGCGCGCATGCTCTGAGGCGTGTGGCTGGACTCATCCTGCAGAGGCTGAGTAGAAAGGCACCCATAGGCTGTCATTTGATTTTCCTTGCAGACCTCTCTGTGGCTACCTAAGCTGGCTCAGACCTAGTGCCTGGGAGGATTCCCACGTCACTTACCTCTTTGCATTCAGACACTCAAAGTTGTTTAAATGCAAATTACTTTTCAGGAGGTAGAGACATTATTATTCATTCATATCTGGGCTTTAATGTGTTTATTGGCTTAGAAGAGAAAGTGCCAGGGTCTTTGGGTAATAGAATCCAGGGAGATATGTTCTAATAATGACAGCCAGGAACAAAAGAGTAAGTTCTCAAGTGCTATACACACTATGACCATAGACTCAAGTTCTGGCATGAGTCACTGGTTACAAAGTAAGAAGACAAAAGAAAGCAGGAAAGTAGACAGTGAAATGCCTTCAATAGGTCCACAGATAATTTCTACTTGGAGCCAAGCAAAACTATGAACCAAAATCAATCTTTCCTCTTTTCAGTTGATTTTCCTCAGGTATTTTGTCACAGTGATAGAAAGCTCATACCCCCATTGTGGGCATTGTGGACATCATCAGGAAAATAAAACAGGCAAAAGCAAAACCCCTGCCCCCTCTGGGGGTTTTCACTTTAGTGAGGAGATGAGGGAAGACAACAGACAGAAATGTGATGAGAGTACCACAGGGGATAGCAGATGCTATGGAGAAAAATTAAGAATGAAGGCCTAAGCAAGGTGATCAGAGATGGCTCTTTAGAAGGTTACATCTGAATAAACAGTGATAAAGGGTGAGCAAACCAAGCAGATGTGGATGCAGAGGTTCTTTCAGGTAGAAGGGGCAGAAAATTCAAGGTCCTGCCTCAAGGCTTGTTGATTGTACCCATATCAATGAACCTTTGTTCAAGTGCCTTCCATATGTCTTGGTTACTGTCTTTGTTACTTTTCTCTTGTTGCTGAGACAAAATATCCAACCCCCAAAATGAAGGAAGGAAAGGTTTATTTAGCTTACAGTTTGTAGAGGTTTCAATCCATACTTGGCTGGCTCAGAGGCAGAGTGGCACATGGCAGAGGGCAAATGTTCATGGCAGCAGAGCGCAGCAAAGACAATCAGCAAAAAGGGGAGGAATTGCTGCCAGCAGCTCTTTCCTTCCCTTACATTGTAAACAGGCTACCCCCACCCAGGGGCGTGTAGCTCTCACACAGTCTCCATGCCCTCCTCTTCCACAGGCTCAGGATGTGTACAAAATAAACACCCTGGCTTCCTGCTGAGTCACTCAGCCAAACCTCTAGACTCCCCAAGTTGACACATGTATAAACCATAGCAGTTACTTTTCTCTCGTTGATGAGACAAAACACCCAACACCCAGAATTAAGGAAAGAAAAGGGTATTTAACTCACAGTTTGTGGAGGTTTCAGTCCATACTCAGCTGGCTCCAAGGCAGAATGGTATATGACAGAGGGCAACAGTTCATGGTGGCAGAAAACAGCAAAAGCATTCAGAGCAAAAAGAGAAGAGCTGCAAAGCAGAGAGCAAGTCTCTTTCCCTTCCTTGTAGTGTATGCAAACTGCCTGCCCAAGGCGGGTGTAGCACTCATACCCATACTGCCAGCATCAGACCATGGATCAATCATAAACTAGAAGCCCGCCCCATGACTGCATGAAGCTTTGGGGGGACATTTAGACACAAACCATAACACGTTACTTTTGAAAAACAATAGAAAGTACCATCACTGAATAAATCACTTATTTTTTCATATGGCCTTTATATGAAAGTCTTAAAACATGAGCCTTAGTACTATTATATATGAAAGACAAGGATCTCAAGTTCAATCTTGTGTGAGGCAGCTTTTTGTCACTATAACAAAACACCTGACATGAATGGCTTGAAGGAGGAAAGGTTCACACTGGCCCATGGCTTCAGAGGTCTGAGGTCAGTCATCTCCAGCACTTGAGTAACCCTCTCATGAGTGCAGCATGTTTCCGATGTGGTCCCATCTCTGGATCCTGCTTCTGAATATTCCTGCATTGGTAGTTAATCCCTCAATATATGAGTGAGTCTTTCCAGACTCTTTACATTTATACCACAAGAGATCCCATCTTCTGCAAAGGTCTCCTCAAATCCTACAGTCAGAATTAATCGCACCTTCCTGTGGTATCATGAAAGACATAAAGTCACATTTAAATAAATCAAGTTTTATACTTAGTCATTGTTCATAACTGGAACTGAATATGAGAATAAAAAATAAAAGCAATGTAGAAATACTTAAGCTTATAAAAAGGGAAAAATTATCAAATGTCCATTGTATCATATTATCTTCAGGAAAAACTGATATATTTGAAAAGATTCTGTTTTAGTGATGTCCATATCTTCAATCTCCAAGCTCTCTGATTCATTAGTTTTTATTTTAGTTTTTCTTTTCTAAGTCATTTATTCAACAGCCTCAGTGAACATCTACTCAGTTTTAAAATGCGTGATTCCCAGAGTACAGAGATGTTTAGGAGACCTTCATGCTGTGTATCAGCCTATGGACTCTCAGGGACTGGCCAGAACTGTACTCAGGGACCCAAGAGAAGTCATGTCATGGAGGGAAAGAGCCAGGGAAGCCCCAGGTACTGTGGAGCTGACTTCACCTTAGTGGAAATTGAGGCCAGAAGGGAGCTGCTGGGCTCGCAGGTAGACCAACATCTCTGGACAGGAAACAAGTTGCCCCTTGGGGAATTTGGAAATTTGAGGGGCATTGGAGGACAACTCTGACCTGCTGTGAATGAAGGCCAAAGGTGTTACATATCCTGCTATGCTTGGATTAATTGTATGCAACAAAGTATCCTCCTTCATCTAGCATGACATAAGAATGTCCCACTAGACATTCATGCTGGCAAAAATGCAGTTGTAATAGTCCAAGCCTAACACCTACTTCATGTTACACAGGAATACAAAGCACGTGTTGCACAGTTTTAGCAAAACCTGCATTTTCAGCCATATGGCTCCCATGTGAGAAAGAGGAATAATTTGCTTTACTCTTCAGAACTTCTCACTCCTGACCATCAAATTTTTTAATGATTCTCTTTATCAACATAATGCACCTCAATCAGTCTTAATTTTATGCCTGTCAATCCCTAGTGATTCTAGGAAAGTTTTCAGTTATTTAGTTGTATCTTTGAGTATAGTTGTGTGCAAGTATTTACATACAAACTAATATTTTATTTCCTGTTACTTGCCCTTTTTCTTATTACACTTAAAACATGACATAGAATTTTTAAAAACTATAAGTGTAGGGGGTATGTGTCATCCATACAATTTATTTCAAGATAGCACAGGGTAGGTTCCTTTTGTTTCTCAATGTACGACAAGGGGGAGTTGTATCTACAAAGCTGAGGAGTAGTGAGGTAGGCAAAGTGGAAGGACAACAGTCTACAAATTTGGAAGCCTTGGGGTGAAGTCCTAGAGTCTGTGTTTCTAGCAAGCCCACAGGTAACGCTTCTGGGGTGCAGACCTCACCTTGAGGAGCAAAACTCTAAATGCAGAGACCTGCAGGTGCAGATGTTGCGAGGCTTGGAAGAGTTTTTCTGGAAAACAGCCACTTAGTATAATCAAAGCACAAAGCACCAACTGCTCTCTGCTGGGAGGTGAAGTGAGGGAAGGAGGCTGCTAAGAGCTTGCGGGACATTGTCTACCTTGTTGGACCTTCATTTTACAGATGATGGTGAAGCCTACAAGGTTTAAAGCAGGGCTGTGTATTGTTAGACCTCTACATCACATGACATGGTTCTACTGAATGCAGGGAGCCTGGTGAGGATGATTTTACAACTGTGTTGCCAAGGTGTTGTGAGGACCCAATGGAGGAAGCTGCAGTAGAATGGGGCGGAGAGGAAGAGCTTTGTTTTTTAGAGTTGGATTTTCTCAAATGTGGTGATTGACTCAGGTGATGAAGGAGAAGGATCAAGGACGAATTATAAGTTCCTGGCTTGACATCTGGAAGTGGCATGATATCACTGACAGAGGATATTGAACTTGCAAAGTTCAGAGAAATTGATGTTCAGATATATGAATTCAGTGTGTCTTCACTATCAGAAAACAGAGCAATATTCAACTGGGTTTGAATTGCTGTGAGAATTTAAATCAAGAGTATGCTGTGCTTCACTGTAGCAGAAATCAGTCATCTAACTTGTTCACTTGCCAAGCTCCTATGGACTTCCAAAAGCATGGAGGGGAGCATGTACTATCCCAAATCCTGATCCTTTTCTTTTTTCCTTCTCTTCTTTCCTTCCTTCCTTCCTTCCTTCCTTCCTTCCTTCCTTCCTTCCTTCCTTCCTTCCTTCCTTCCTTCCCTTCTTCCCTTCTTTCCTTCTTCCCTTCTTCCCTTCTTCCCTTCTTCCCTCCCCTCCCCTCCCCTCCCCTCCCATCTCTCACTCTCTGTCTCTCCCTCCCTCCCTTCCTCCCTTTCTGCCTCTCTTCATCTCCTCCCTCTTACCTTTCCCCTTCTCTCACTCACACAACACCCTCACCCCAGACTTCTGTCTTTGCTGTGCCCTGCTTCACAGATGTGAACTGGTAACGAGTTTGAGGTTGTTCTGTGAAATCACAGGCTTAGTATTCCCACTCCTGTATTTAGCTGTGCCCAACTCCATGAATATCATGAGTAGCTAGTCTTTATTCTGTGCTAGGGGTCATGTCCTTGTCTATAATTTTAAGCTATTTTGTCTCATTCCATATTCATAGCAATTTTAGGAAGAAACTTTCAAAAAAGAGGAAACTGAAACTTACTGAGGTTGGATAATTCAGCTAAGGTCACACAGAGGGAAAGAAAGATTAATTTTGTCTTGATCATACTTCTTCTCTCACCCATTGTTCATTTCATTTTCTCCTACACCTCTGTCACCTGAGATAATGGCTGCCCCTCTAACACACCGTGCTGCTTGAACCTCTGTGCAAACCGAATGCTGTCGCCTCCAGTCCTCCTGTGTGGGAGCCCGGCGCCAGCTATTCTTCTTCGTGTTCTGCCACAGTCCTTGCAGGGCTCGCTGGCCTTGCAGGGCTCTTCCAAGCTTCCTGACACGAGGTAGCCTGTCCCCTCTCATGTATCCCGCTGAACTGTGGTGTGTATTTATGAGTCCTACCTGTCCTCAGGCTGTAGGCTCCTGAACACCAGGGCGGATCTTAGTCTCTCCTTCCATCACTGGGTCTGGTGCACATGATTATCCATGAATTTTGTTGAGCTAAATAGGCGTGCACAGTTAATTAGTGGGTCCGTTGCAAATGCAGCTGTTTGTAATAAAACCTGGAAAGTTTACACCAGTATCTAAAGAAAGAAGATGTTAGCAATGGACTAAAAAGGAAGCTCTGGAAATCAATCCTTTAACACTTTATGTAACAACCTTTTATAAGAGACGGATTTTACTTTTTTTCTGGAAATGAACAAAATAGCTAGGTCCCTAGCAATGTTTTCTGTCATAACTTGACTATGGGATACATGAAGAGTAGACCATCAAGGTATGAGAGTTCTAATCCCAAACACTAAGGGATATGTGTGGGAGCCCCGGAGGAACTGCTTCTAGATTTCATGAGGAAACAAATTACTATCTACTTTTCCTCCTTATTTGTTTATTGGACTTAAACTTCTTTCTGAACTACATTTGCATTTATAATTAAAGCATAGCACCTATATGTATTTATAGAATATGCTGGGACATTTAAACACATGGATACAATGAGTAATTATCAGATCAGAATAACTGGTATATCTGTCTTCAGACATATATACATTCTTTGTGGTGGGAAATTCAAAATCCTCTGTACTATTTCAAAATATTCAATTAACCATTGTCAACCATGGTTGACCAGTACTTCACATTATATACACTATACTGTACTAAACATTAGGAGTTATTTCTCCTATCAAACATTACCTTGTACCCATGAACAGTCATCTCTCCATCCTCCCCTCCCTCCACCTGTTTAGACTATGCTAAACACTATTCTCTACGTCTTCCCTACCCACTTCCTAGCTTCCACGTGTGAGAGCAAGTGCTATTTATCTTTCTGTGCCTCACTGATTTCATCTACCATGTCTTCCAGTTCCATATGTGTTGCACATATGACGGATAAGCAGGGCCATCCATCGTGGCTGTTTTCTGGAATTGTGGGCAGGCATGCCCTTCAGGGTAGGTGGTCTAGGTGCTTCCCAAGTGGACACAGGTAATCCTGCCTGGTTCGCAGAGCTCAGACGGTGGGACTTTTGGAGGCAGGTGGCCAGCTACTTCACCTAGTGCCACATGGATCTGGTCCAAAGATGTCTCCATGCAGCAAAACCCCTTCTTCACTGAATAAAGTCCTTCCTGGCTCAGGGCAGACCGAGGGAGACAGAAGAGCAGGTTCTACATGCTCGGTTCTTGACTTTGTGCAGCCGTAGTGTGTCTCAGGCTCTTCTGTGTCTCCGCCACATCCCCACCGTGCCCTGGCACTCTGCCCTGGACACGGGTGAGGCAGCTGTTTCTCAGTTTGGCCCTTTGAGCACACCAAGCACCTTTGGTCAGGTGTCTTGCTCCACCGTCAACTTCAATCTAGTTTAAGTCAGTGTTATGTTGGAATTTTCCTTCACTAACCTATGAACTTGCACAGAGCTAATTTCTTATTATTGTTGTCCCTCCTTGATAAATAAAACTGAGGCTATAAATAATACTAACTTAATGGAGTCACTTGTCATGTTCCAAAATCAGACAAAAATGCTGAATTATGCAGATAAAAATAGACATATAAATTATATCAAAATATAAAACAAAGGTTATCATAAAGAAGTACAGGAGACAAATAATAGACTGGGCAAATTAAATTAGCAATAATTACAGATGTAAGGTTAAGATACAAAGTATACAAAGAGCAATTACAAAATTGAAAAGAAAAATGAAATACCTGCACAGAAATGAAGTCACAATAAACAACCAGAATAAATAAACAGTTCAAAACAAGAATCAATCCAAACAACTAAAAAGCATACAAAAAGTTGCTCAAATTCTTTAATAGGGAAATAAAATTAAAAGAATAAGGAGATATTATTTTATACATATTGGAGTGTCAAAAGTGAAAAAACCGGGAATGCCTATTACTATCAGTAATGCCAGAAAAAATGTGTTTTCAGGCATGATTGCTGAGACTGTTAATTGTTACTTCCTCTTTGGAAAGTAATCTGTCGTCTTTTATAATTTTAAGTACATATTTTTCAGTAACTTAAAATTCCCTCTCCTGGGATATATTCCTAAGTAAGTAAAATCATGAGTAATGACACACACATAATGATATTGACAACAACATTTTTCATAATGGCCCCCAAACCTGGAGACTTCAATAGGGAAATTACTGAATAAATTATGATACATATGGTATGATATGGGATACCATACAGCTATTAAAATAATAAATTAGACTTGTAACAGTTAATTTGGCAGGTTATCAGTGAGCCAGTTTTGAAGGAGTAAAGCAGCAATATGTAATTTATCTGACTTTATTAAACAGCCCACAACAATGTGCAATGTGGTAGCATGTTTACCTGAGCATATAAGCATAAAATATATGGAAAATGCTTTGTAAATTATTAACCTGGATTCGGTATGGGATGGGTCAAAGCAGGGGGATGACAGTGACTAGGAGGGCAGAAGAGTGTGGTGTCTGATACAGACAGGAAGGAGAACAAAGGGGAGCTCTAAATATCTGAGTTTTAAAATCTGTCAGACATGTTTATATGTAAAATGAATTACATGTTATGTATGTATTACGTATGTATTTGTGTATATTTATAATTATTTATTATATGTATATTTATAGAAAGATACACCTAGGTCTAGCCCTAATTTATATTGACCAGTGTCTTATTTCACTTTCAAATTATTTTATTATATGAAAATGCATTTTATTATGAGAAGAATAGAAAATACGATATAAAAAGTAACTTTGTGTATTTATTTATTTGTTTTTTGTCTTTTTGAGACAGGGTCTCACTATACAATCCAGGTGGACTTGAGCTTAGTTTGTAGCCCAGGCTGGTCTCCAACTCACCACCATCCTCCTGCCTCAGCCTCCCGAGTGCTGGGATTACAGGTGTGTGCCACTATGCCTGGCCTACAAAGTAACTGTTAAAGAATCTCCAATTCCACTACCCAGAAATAACTACACAGGGACTTTTATTAACATGTACAATTTTTAAATATATGGCATATATTGTTTCACAATTTATTCTCATTTAAGTTCCACAAACATCTTCAGTTATTGTCAGAAGCATACAATCTGATTTCCTAACAAATACGAAGCAGTCACCCTTTACCCACCCAGCAAGTCCCATCACCAGGGTTCTCATCCTTAATTCACACTAGCAAAGTCGGGAAGACAGGAACACGAGCGCCACAGAAGTGAGGAGATGTGAAAGTTCTGTGTCTTTCTTTGTAAATCGGTGGCAACTGTAAGGGGAAGCCCTGCTCCTCTCCTCCCTCTACCCCTGATATGTCCTAATATATTTTATAGTATTGAGCCAGTATCTCAGTTAGGAATAGGAGGGAGTAGCTCTTGTTATGAATGATACTTCACAAGATCATGTAAATTCTTTCACTTTTGAATGATCCACTGATATCTGTGTGGTCAATCCAACATATCATTTTCTCTGTAATAATTATCATAGTATGATTTCAGATTTGACTCTTGGTTCTGTCTGTTAGAGTACTTGATCAAGTACATGTTAAGTGGAATGATTTGCTGTTCCAATGTCTAAGAGATCTTCAGAAGGGCTTCTATGTTGATAAGAGTTAATTTTCTTGTGACATCAATTACCTATGGGTTTGATCATTTCAATATAGCAGCTGTTGAGAAAATTTAGTCCTTACCTGCTTTTTAAAGGCACTATTTCCCAATACCAAGGGCTTTATTTTAATCCTCATTCTTTATTCAATCCAAAGAAGAAGTCACCCTGCTTTGCTGCAGAGGTTGTGATGATGGTAGCACAGGTTAAATCGAAATTCCCAGTTGCGATCACTGTCTGCTCTACTCCGCACCAGCTAAGCCATATTAGCATCTTCATGATTCTGATGCTTATTGGATTTTTTTTTTTTTGCATGCAGAACCCAAAACCACAGCAGCATCTTCCCATTCCCTCCACCACCAGCACAAACAGCAGCACCCTTGCTCTCTGCCCCCTGCTGTCAGCCTGCTGGTGCGTGTCTTTTCTGACCAATCAGAAATAGACACATGCTGATGGCTTTCAACAACCGCTTGTCATGCATTCCAATTTAAACCCCTCTAAAGACGAGGCTAGTGAGTTTCCTCAGTATTTGAACATTCAAAATCTCTAGAGCCCATTGAAATGTAAGTAAAATTGCTTGTGTGCTTTATTTTTATCGGATAGACCCTTTTAAAAATGTCCAATCACAACAACACACCTTTTATTCTCTGGCCCTCAGCACACCTGAAAATGGCTTACAGTCTCCCAAAGGCCAAATACAAAGCTTTAATGTCCATTTCCTACAAACCACTGGCAAACCAACATGATGTTTCTCTTGCTTTATCACCTACTGTGTAGGATTTCTGTGAGGTTAGTGCTGACCGTCAGTATATTCATTCTAATTAAACACATTTTTATAAGAAGCAGTAAAGATCAATTCAGCTAGACTGCTACATTGGATCTTCTTACTATAACTGATTAGTAGCAATTTTGCAGTCCTTACACTAGTATTTATTATTCATCTTCCTGCCTTTAAAACTGCTATAATAATTTTCAGGATAGATATATCTCCACTGTTTTCTCTTTTTCTCCAGAGGGAAACAGTGAATTTCCTGGTTTGATAGACATAGAGAGTGATTATGTGATCTGTCTAAACTCAAAGTATTTCAGTTTTTTCATTACTTACAAAATTTATTTTAAATACAGTTCAGAAAGTCCTTTGCTCCAGAGGGGCACTTTCAGATTTTGCCAAAGGCTTTCTGTCTGGGAAAAGTGATTCAAAGTCAAAGACCTTGACTGGCTATTCTCCTTTGATAACTATTTGTTAGCTGTTTGCATCACATAGACATTTGAAGAAAGAACATTTCCTGCATGCTAGAAGAGATAACCATACATTTCCTTGAATTAATAGGATTTTTTAAAAAAATTATATCTTTGGGCTCAACATATTAAATTCTACTATAATTATGAGCTAATAATCATACATACTATTGGTTACTAAAATAGATTTTGAGATCCAAAATTCTAAGCTCAAATCTTACCTCCAAAACTTTTCAGCTTGTCAATTCTGCCTCTGTTTCTACATTTGTAAAGTGGAAATAATAAAACCTACTTTATAAGGTTGCTATGAGGCATACATGAATTCACATAAACAACATAATTACAACAGTGCTTGGAATATATTGCATTATTAGTAAATATTTTTCTTTGTATTAATAGAATAATCTAAACAAAGAATAGACAACTGCTATTAACTATCTTCTTGGCAACATGAAGAATGTTGGCACCCTCAACTTAATTGCTTAAACTCACTAAGAGAGGTAGCACTGATTCTCAAATCTCCAAAATTCATGCCAGTATAGGAGATACTGTTACTTCTCTTATTAATACTTTATTGGTCAGCTTTCCTGTTGCTAGGACAAAATACCTAACACCCACAATTTAAAGACAAGTGGTTTATTTTGGTTCACAGATGCACAGATTGTGCTCCATGGCCGGCACTGAGGCAGGCACATGGTGTCAAAAGCAGGAGGTGGAACATCCCTGTTCACTTCAAGATGGCCAGGAAGCAGAACCAGGGCAGGGTGGAAGAGGGGGCTGGAGACCAGTCATAGTTCCCAAGATCATCCCTCCCTCCGTGACCTACCGAGACACACCCGAAGTGTGTTCTTTATTAATCCTCCAGCCAGTCAAGTTGACAATTCAGATTAGTAATTGTAATGAGCAACAGGGAAAGAGAACAAAATGAGTAAGTGGTCCAAGAAAGTAGGGAGTGCTAAATAATATCTATCACAGAGAGGATTTCCCCTTTAGGATTTGCCTTTAGAAGATCATTATGAAAAAGAACTTCTGTCTTGTGATGGGAGAAGAAGCTAAATTGCAGAGAGCTGGTGTGTGGGAGGGAAGAGACTTCTGGAGAGTCAACTCTATTGTCTGGAGCCCTAGAGTCCTACTCCTAATCACCATTTGCAGGGAAGGCTTCAAGTAATCAATAATTTGTGAAACATTCTTGACATATAATTCAATTCTACTTTTTAACTTTCCTGTTTTAAGGAGATAAACTTGCCTAATGACCCTGCTTTTATAGAGATTTCAACTGCACATAAATAAATAAAATGCAGGTATTGTAGGTGTTAGGATGTAGTAGATTGCTGCATAAAGACTAAGTATTGGGGAGTTGTATACTGAACAAAACTTTCCAAGTTAAAGCAGGTAACAGTGTCATCCAAGTAGTATGAATATTAGGAGACATCAGCATACTTTGAATACTCAGTAGCACCCCTAATTGAGAGCATCTTGTAGCATTTTCAGATGTGTGGCATACCCTGGGCCTTGTGAATCAAATGTGTTTTATGTACTGCCTTGAGACATATGTTCCAGCTTGTTTGAAATCATTTAAGTTCTCAGTAGTTCTTTCTTCTGTGGACATCTGGATAAATCTATTCTCATTTTCTAGAACTTTGTCTTCAATTTCAAAACTGACAGAGGGATACTGGGTGTTTGTTCACTCAGAAGGATATTAATATTTTTCTCATTACTGGTATCATAGTTTCCCAGCAATGTGAGGCTTTGAAAATAATAAGCTCCCTTAGTGAAGAACTCAAGGGACTCTAATCATATGAAAGCATGATGAAAACTGCTGGGGTTACTAACATGACTGTGATTTAACTCTTACAACAATTTACTTTCTTAGATTGAGTTTCTGATTACAGGAAGACACTAAGTTGCCAAAGCTGTCTAAGGTCCTGCATCCTTTCCCCTTGAGACTGACTGTGTAACTCTGATCAAAATAGACAAGAGCACTGAGTGACCCTTGAGACTGACTGTGTAACTCTGATCAAAATAGACAAGAGCACTGAGTGATAGGTTCCCTGTAGTCAGCAGTGAGAAGACTAGGAGTGAATGTGACCTCCTAGGAGAGATAACCATCAAGGAGATTATTCCCCTGCCTTGCCTTCATCTGGCCAGCTGTAGCAATAATTTTGCCAGTTTTATTTCCAGGTGTGGTTTGAGTATGCCCCCAAAGTTCACATGTTGGAAATGTAATCTCCAAATTCATATGTTAATGGTATGTGGAAGTGATATCTTTCCGAGATGATATGTTTCCTAGATGACTTAATGGTAAGTGTTCTGCCCTCATGTATGGATTAATTCATTTGTGGGTGAATAGACTAATTAATTACTGAAACAGAGGCTTTGTTTAAAATCTGGCTCTCTTGGGCCACCTGCTCTATCATGAGACCCCATGGGCTCTGCCCTTTTAGAATGCTCTCACGGGAAGCTGGTAGAGGCGGGTGCTCTGCTCTTAAACTTCCCAGCCTCTAGAATTATGAGCTAAATAAACTTCTTTATAAATGGCTCATTCCTTAATACTCTGTTATGGCAATAGAAAACAGAATAAGACACTTCCAGGGTGCTAACTTCTATTCTGGCTTTGCATATCTCAGATTTATTATACAATTTAGAAAACAGAGCTACTCTTACACATACTTAGCACAGTATTTAAACACTTCACAAATGCTTGTGGAATATAAGAGTAGTTAAGATTGATTGAATTTTTATTATGCACAAGACAGTATACTTTTATATGCTTCACATCATATTAGGAGACAAAGTAAGAACCTGAGTTCTGGAGGATCTAATGTTATAGTTAAGGACATTTTGATGGTGAATAAGACAAACTCTTAGGTGTTCATTTAAAGTTGGAAGAGTAATGGAGGCTTCTTGGGCTGTTATTAAGAGATCTAATAGAAACCAAAGTCAGGACTGAATCTCAATCTCGGTAGATACTGTCACCAGGAGAACTCTTGAGGACATGAGTGATTTCTCTCTCCTTCCTCAGTCTCCTATTCTTTCTCCTCATTCTTTGACTGACTTCCTCTGCATTGATGCTTTTGCTCATTAGCACGCATGTGGCACCATGTGGTCGCATCATAATGGCAGCCTCAATCCTCAGATTAGCATCACTCCATTCAAAGAATCTAGGCTGAGAGTAGCACCTAAAGCACAAGTCCATATTCCAGTACATGCTTTCCCTTCTTGGATCAACCAGCTGAAGACTGAAGCTGGGTCTAATTAGCTAGGTTAGGACTTCCATGTCACATTACAGACATGGCAGCTATCCTCATGCCTGTGCATAAGACCAGGTACTTCTTAGAGAAGAGTCTGGACTCCATATGTACTCTGAACTGTGCTCGCAAGATGAGATGAGAAACTGATAATTATAGAATCAGTAGAATTTGGTGATTAATTTACTGTGAGAGAAAAGGAAGAGATGCCACTGACTCCAAGTTCTGTGTTGGGGACCCTTCCACTGGAGTGGCACATAGAGAGTGATGAATGAGAGAAGGTACCTGTGAAAGGACATGAGCAACAAGATTCTGCCGAGAAGCTCCGTTGAGAGTCATGACTGCACCCGTTTGCATCGTCTTCTTTCCACAGTCCCTTTCGGGATTCCCTCAGTCTGACCTCTGCTACAGAATCAGTACCACCCTTCTCAGCAGTCCAATACTTCTTTCTACAGATTTGCCTAGAATGTAACATAATTGAAGATGAAGAAATCCCTACCCAAATCAATTACTCTAAAAGGTCATGTACCCTCACTGTCTGTTTACAAATGGTTATAAGTAAAATGTCTATTTATATGGTCTTGTATATAATGAGAGAATGGACATTTTTCAAAAAGATGTTCACAAAGTAGCTAGGGAGAGAGAAAGAAATAATGACAGAAGCACACAACCAGAAAGAAAAGAGGTAGTTTCCAAAATAGAGATTGCATTCTAAACAACAACAATTTCAAGGACTATTAAAAGTAGGATAAGTAACTTGTCCCAGCCTGGTTAGGAATCTCCTGGTTTTTGTACTAAAAGTCTCAGGTTTTGAGATATACCTCAGTCTCTAGAAAAAATACATAGTTGAACAACCAAGTTGATCTCTTAGCTGGAAGGGACTAATTTATATTCTCTGAAGAGTAGGTAGGTTTCGACTATCATGATCCTTTCCAGATTGAAGTAGAAAATTCACATCTTCATTCTCAATTCCGTGTGAGAAACTTCTGCTACTTGTCTTTTCCTTATTAGCTAGGTAAGTGAAATGTAACTGGAAAATTAAGCACATCAATGGAAATCAGATCATGGTGCTCTATATGGTGTTTAGTTACTGAAATGCTGAGCTGTAGAGCAGAAGATGAGCTGCTTGGCTGTACCACAGACTAAATGATATAATGCACATGATTATCTAATGCTTCTCTCTGAGTCCAACTACTGCCTAGTTACGGTGGTTTATATGTGCTCTGTGAATCATGGACATGAGTAATTTGGACTTTGTAGTTATGGAAAAGGGGTCCTTCATTGTCCATTTATAGTCATTCTCAGGCCATAATTATCTAATGAATGTGATGTCTGTATGTTCCTGCTCACTTTGGACAATCAGATTATATCTGTTGTCCTGATTTATTTATTAATAGCATCTTCTTTCATTGTAAAGTGTCCCAGTATGAAAATATGTCCAAATTTGGATGATAAATTATATGGTTGCCCCACTTCTAAACAATCATAAAATTCCTAGAACCTAGTTTCTCCAGGATGTATTGGTGACTGTGCTTCCTGAATGTCCAGAAGGAAGAGAAGACTAGAACTGAGGCTCTCAAGCAATGTGCAGACAGCTCCGGTGCATCTTCTGCCTTTCAAATATAGGCAACAGCAGATTAAAGCTTACAATGGCCAACACACAAAAACAACATCCTCAAATACAATTTCCTTTCAATATATGGCCTACTTTTTTCTAAATGAATTACTTTTAGTTGTAATTCATCTATGTTTGTTTACTATGAGTGAAATACAGCTTCTTGTTTATTTGGTTTGCAAGGTTAATATGTTTACCTTTGGGGGGCTTTTGGTTGCTATCAGTTTTTCTTTCAAGGTATTGATTTGATTGGGCTGTGACACATGTATTACTCTATGAAGTCCTGAAACCGCGTGTGCAGCTTGAACCTAAAGGGATCTAGAGGTCAGTGGGACATTAGGGAATGGCTAATGGAGGATCGCTTCTGATCCTCCTCACACAGCTGAACCATTCCTTTTGCCTCACCTACCTACCTCCGAATGGTGGCCAGGTCCTTCCCACTCTCAGTACCAGCAGTTTCTCACTCCTGTTCCTGCTCCTACACATTCTGTTTCTTAGGTACCTTAAATATACTAGGTGCTCCAGATTTAGAAAGAGATTTACATGGCAGTGTGCTCTATGTATTCATGTGATCTTTTTATTCCTGGATGTTATAATAAGATTGACTTTTTAAAAAGTCTGTTAAGTGTAGAAGGATGAGCACAGGGCATACTTTGAGATAGTCTCAAAATGAGACTGGATGAAAACCAAGTCTCTCCTTTACCCAGCCTCCTCTCTTCCCCAGCCCCTCGACAGACACCAGTTTCTTGGGTATCCTTCCAGGAATTTGCTCACACACACCTGCGCAAATACACTTCCTGAGCTTTGCTGTCTGTTGAGCCCAAGCCACCGTGAAGTCACACATAGAGAGCAGAGTTGGACACAGTACAACTTTGTCACAAATGCAGACTCACAACTTGTCTCTGAGTATGGCTTCTCCTTCTCCTAATCCACACAGATAGGCTGCTAGAGCTGTTTTCCTACGATGCTGCTTCCTGTATATCCCTGCCCAAAGAGTCTGTGATACCTCTTATTACTTGTTTCTAAATCTCTCTGGCTAACTTTCAGCACTTTCTTCTACCATGCTTTGTTCTGTCTACTTAAATGTCTAGTAATGCTATTAATGTTAATATGGCAATTATTATAAATCCTATATCTGAACGCTTACTTCCAGAGATGTCAGTTATGTCTTTTTTCCCCCTGAAAAATACCACCCTTTTTACAATCCCTGGATCTACGCTTATGTTGTTTCCCTAGAGGATATCTTCTCTTCTCCATCTCAGGAAATGTTTCTTTATATTATGTGTAGACCTTGCAATGCATTGGTGAGAAAATTGTCCATACAAGAGTGAAATGATTTTCCACAAGTCTCGATAAAACTTTCAGCCTCAAAAATTAGTCCTTGCTTTAAATCACACTCAGTATACTAGATTCCTGAAACACTATCACCATACCTCTCTTACTCCCCCACCCCAGCAAGAATAGAGAAGGTTAAATGTGGAAAAATAGGTTAGTTTATTGGGCTTATTCATTGTCACCCATGATCCAGATACGAAGAGATCACAGCTCATTCTGGAGTAGGTAGAACATGGCGCCAGTTAGTTGTTAAGGGCAGCGAATGAGCTAAGCAATGAGTGAGTTCCTAGCTACCTTCTCATCTATAAATGGCACTAGTAATATTTGCCTTGTACATTTTAATGGAGAGGAAGACTTTTTGTGTAAATAGAGAGAGTGATCTTGAATTTGAAACCCTGATGGTCCCATTTCCATTTCTTTTCCTTCCTTCTGTCAAATACAATGAATGAAAATTAAAGATAAAATCTTTGAAGAATTTTTCATAGAGTGGGTGTTCAGTGAATTTAGCCTTGCTATTGCCCAGCAGCTCAGTGCCCCCCCCCAATGACTTGGGTGGACCCATGAACTCCTTGACTTATACCTGACCCATGGTTGTCTTCATAACACACACTGCAAAGCACTTACAGCCTGGCCTTCCTCGCTCCTGCCCTTTGCCAGTTGTCCTGCCTAGCTGTCTTTTGGTAAGTCATCTGCCGCACACACTCAGCTCCGCCAAGATACTTATTTTCAATTCCTATATGATCTAAAGCTGAGCGCTTACTTTGATGCCTTCCCCCTTTATCACCATAGTCTCATGGTGCTCTGTACCTGGAGGCACCTTGAGCCACTCTTCCACTCCCACCAAGTGACCCAGGTCCCACAGCTTGATGTCTCTCAGTCTTCCCCATTATACTCACTGCCAAGGGTAGAACTCTGAGGGTCAGGGTTGCGTTGAAGTTTTCCCTGACCTTAGGCACCTCTCAGTCTTTTGGGGTCTTTCTTCCACATAAAAACATTAAAAATTATTTTATAATTGTGTTGGTATAAAGACAAATGTAATTCTGGCTGAATTTATTATTCATAGTTTTCTTCTGGGTTTGAGAGAAATAAAAACATTTTCATAGTTCCCTGGAAGCACCACGGTTGCTAGGAGCTGTGCCTTCTTCCATGACTAGTGGATAACTTGGTCTTGTTAGGGTCTCAAGTTCCTGAGGCCAGTTGTGTCATAAACTTGAGACATGGCAAAGAGAAAGAGGGTCACAAGTAGCCAAAAGAAAATTGACCTTCTTTGTTCTACCTACATTGAGTGGTTTCTCATTTTAGATCCTGATTCCACGTTTCTCTTTCTTTCATCTCCTTACCTATCTTTTGCAGGGTAGAGACTTTAGCTCACTTTTTGTCCTACTTTTTTTATAGTAGTTTTTTTAAAAAGAAAGGTTTGCCAGAGCTTGGGGAAGGTACAGACTTCCTTGGAAAAATGGAGAATGATCTCCCTCTGCTACAGATCCTGGCCTTTGATGGTAAGAGTTTTGATGGCTAGCAATCTCACTTCATTTTACTACTTGAACTATGATATTTGATGGATTGAGAGGCATCAGTTCTGGAGCCAAAATTATTTCCATGAACCCAGTGGAGATAATTCTGATTCTGGACAATTGAGGAGCTTAGCATGTCCAGGATAGAAATAGAATTTTGCAGGGAAGAGGAGGATAGCTGGGAGGCAGCCCAGGCCCAGGCCCTAATTACTTGGTCTTCCGATAGGTTTTCTCTCTCAGGAGCCACTATTACCATACATACTATCCCAGGAGTACTCATAGGAAAATCCTTTTTGAGAAATCTCTCAGTTATCAGTGAATAAATGCCTAAGTAGAGAAAGAGAACTGTAACTTAGACCAGACATAGGGTTTCTACATTGTGAAGAAGAATGGGAAAGCATTTTGGTAGGTTACAGAATGACAGTTTATCTTTGGCCCAGCTTAGAATTTCTTAATGATGGAATTGGCATTCTGCTGGCTGGCTTTGTAGGTCAGCAAGGTCACTTGGCCAACGCTAAAGAAAGATAATTAGGAGATTGCTCATTGTAATTCGTACCTTCTTAGTACTTATGGGCAAGGACAAAGGTTAATGGGGATTTAGCCTCAAGAAAAGGCCAAGTTTTACATTAAAATCTCTAAATAAATGTTACTTTCTTCCCATCTCCTTTTCTATCTATGAGCTGTGTGACAATCCTCCGAATTTCAGCTAATTGGAAATTTAGAAGTCAGATTCACAGTGTGATCTAGCATGAGATCACCTATGTGTCTTAATTCTAATATTATAAAATAATGCATTTAAACACTGAATGTTGTTCTAGTACTCAGAATTAATCAACATTAGACCTTGGTATAACCAATTATAATTTAAGTTAGCTATGTAGGACACTATATTTCCATCATATATTAGCTGCTCCTGGATCTTTTCCCAGTTTACAGTCATTGGATTTCATTGCTGTTATTGGATTTGAGAGTAACTAATAATAGTCCATCAAATTCAATACAATAACAGAATAATCCCTAAGGTCAGAACTGGTCATGCAGAAACTTATTGCAGGTTGCTACATAACTAAGGATAAGATGATAGTGCTGTCAGGGAGAAAATCAAAATCAACCAAAGCATTAGCAGTAATTAGATGATTCATTTAGTAGATTCAGCACTGTAAATAATTGCCTAAACCCTAGCAATCAACATAATTTTTAATTAATTTCTTGAATAGACAATGTTCCTCATAGAAATGCACTGGCAGCACAAAGATGAGAGTCATCAAAAGTTTTATCCCCTTGGGCTAGTAGACACTGGAGTTTACTGTTTTGAACTTAGACCAAATGGAAAAAGTGTGATAATGAGGGAAGGACCCAAAGGAGTCTTGGGCTCCCATTCCCTGTAATTGACCTCATCTGTCTAAGGAGAGCAAGCTGGTCCATGTTACTGACCCTGTTTTCCTAACCTGTCAGATGGAGATCATGATGCTGGCACTTCCTGTAATCATCCACTGAAGCGAACACTGAGTGAGATAATAAACATGAAAAATATACTTCATGTATTATAAGAGCACCCAGCAAATGAAGCTAGAGCTTCCATGTGTCAGGGAAGAAGCCTGGGTGGTTTTGGACACTAAAAACCAGACATTATTCCGAAAATGTAAATGGTTTTGATGTTAGAGAAGATAAACTATCTTTTAGAATAACTATAAAACTGAATAAGGTATTTTATTAGTTAGTCTCCCATCACTGTTAAAAATAAAGATGGTGAATTGAAAGAGAGGGAAGGTTTATCTTGGCTCATGATTTCACCTGACGGTCACCTGGCCTTGTTGTTTTAAGTCTGTGGTAGGGTGGTACACCACTGTAGGAGCAAGTGGCGCAGAAGGCCTGTTCTTCTTATGATGACCAGGGGAGGGAGAGAGAGGAGAGAGAGACACACACAGAGACGGAGACAGACAGACAGAGGCAGAGAGACAGAGAGAAACAGAAATAGAAGGAGGAGGAGGAGGGAAGAGGAGGAGGAGGAGGAAGAGGAGGAGAGGAGAAGAGAGGAGAGGAGAGGAGAGGAGAGAAGGCATGGGGTTGGTGCCCTCTTGAAGGACACTTTCTCAATGACCTGACTTCCTTCCATTAGACTCATCTCCTTAAAGTATCATCAATTCCCACTAGTGCTGTAGACTTGGGACCAAGCCTTTAAAACAGGGGTCTTGAGGAGCACTCCAGATCCAAGCCACAGCATTCCACCCTGTCCCCCATAGGCTCACATCCATCCTATGCAACCTGCATTTCATTAATGCCCAAGAGTTCCCAAATTCTCAACTGTTCCAGTATTGATCAAAAATCCGAGTCCAAAGTCTCCTCTGAGACTGAAGACAAACTCAACTCAGCAGTGAGCCTCTAAAAAACTCAAAAGAATAAATTATATGCTTCCAAGATACAATGGCACTGCATAAACATTATCATTCAAAAAGAGAGGAACTGAAAAATAACAAGGAGCGATTAAACCAAAGCAAGACCAAATCCCAGCAGTGCAAACATCAAATCCTCACTCTCCATGTCTCATATTTCGGGGGCACTGGCAAAAGTGAGCTCTCAGGGAGTTCAATAGCCCTGTCCCTGTGTCCTTGCTGACTTCAGCCCACATGGCCGTGCTCTTGCGATTGTTCTGCTTCTCTCAGCAGCTTCCACCAGCAGATGGAAACTCTAAATTTCTGGAGTCTCCACTGAAGATTCAGCTTCACATATCACCATGCTATTTGCTGCTTGCAGGGATTCTAATTTTGCCCCAGATTGTCTGACTTTCCAGGCTTTTCTTTGAAAGTTCAGTGAAAGTCTCCATGACCTTATAATTCTTGCCTTTTGTCCGCCTATAAAAACAGTATCATGATGACACAAATGTCTACAGCACAAGCTGTGCAGGATCCTGTTTAAACCACAGATAGAGTAGCCCCTGAGTACCTTGATGACCACACAAGCAGAAAGAAACCCTGGGGTGACAATTTCCTCGGTAGCCTGTGCAAATAAGGGTATCCTGGGGTTCTCTTCTCAAATAAATAGCTTTCAAATAAGTTTACACTTTTACCCATGTGAGCCTGCAGTAGGTTGAGTCTTACAGATTCATGAGGTACCCTCAAGGCATGTTTCCTACTGCCCCAGCACAAAGTACTAGGCTTCTTTCTTATAGCACTAATCTCTTTAGTAACTGCACCCTCCGGGGCAACGTATTTGAAAATGTTCCTTTTCCTATGTGCTTTTCAAGTTTTCTGCTCTGCTCCTGCTTCTCAAAGTAAATTTGGCTAAAAGCTGCTATCAGTAAATGCCACTTCCCGAATGCCTTGCAGCCTTTAAATTTCCTCTGCCTAGTAACCCAGTCCATCACCTTTCATGTCAACTCACACAAAGTATCAGGTCATGCAAATCATGACCAGGGCATAATGCAGAGGGCCTCCGGTCTGATTCCTACAAGAGTCCTTATTTCCATGCAAAACTTATGAAGACAAACTTTACTGTCCACATTTCTGCGGCATTCTCACCTTCTGAGTGTTTGTCAGCCTTACCCACTAAGTTCTGCTAACAGCATTTTATTTTTTCTCTTACCTCTTGTGCAAACTTTTCCCAGCTTCTCCAGCAAACCAGTTCCAAGGGATTCTGAACCACATCATCAGAGATGGTTACAGAAAACACACTGTTTCTTAGTGCCAATGTACAACAGTAGCTTTCTGTCGCTGTGACAAAGTGCCTGAAATAGTCTAATTTTAAAGCAAAGAGTTTATTTTGGTTCACAGTTTCAGAGGTTGTGAAACTTGGTAACTTGGCCCCATTGTTTGGGGCCTATAGTGCCTTAATACATCATGGTGGGGACAGAGGGCAGAGGACCTGTGCACCCTGGGAAGCCAAAAAGAGAAGGAAAGAGGAGGGACCGAGATCCTCCCATCTCCTTCGCGGGAGTGCCGCTGGTGACCTAACTTCTGCTAGAGCCTGAGCGCTCCACCTCCTGTCCCAGCAGCGCTGCCAGCTGGCAAACAAGCCCCGAACCCCTGACCATGAGGTACACTCTAGGCGCAAACTGCAGCAAGTCCGGCCCCCGTTGTCATCTGCTCCGTGGAAAGGAGACTGTCAAAAACTGCTTTCAGACAGATAAAGTGGCAACTGTGGCACTGATTATGAGTGATTGGAAACACTTTTCTTTATATATTTTCCTCAGTAAACACACGTTATCCTTACACTGCAGAATATTATTTAATCATAACTTTAGTAATAATATAGGCAAAAATCTCTTTCTTTTACAAATGAGAAAAACCAAGCCTCAAGGAGATGAGCCGACGTGTCTATGTCTCATGAGAACAAAGTTGATGCTAAATTCCAGCATGCCTGCTCACTACAGCGCTACGCACATGTCTCACTCTATGTCACTCATGAGCACGAGGAATCAAAGGTTGACTGAGCTCGTTTACTTTACCTTTAAAACATCCAGTCAAGGACTGAGCCTCAGATAAGAGAGGGTTTCCAAAAATTCTCCTTCCTACTGTTTCTAGCAGTGCTGAAACAAAGAGCTCGTCATAGGGGCAGGTGATGGGCCCGTTCCCTAAGAGGAGAAATGAAGGGAGAAAGTCTAGCCATTTTCTAGAGGAAGCACAGTACAATGAAGGGGGACTGCTGTAGGTGGGGGCCATCTGATATCTAGAGTCATTATTCTGACAGCCACTAATTATTCGTTGCATGACTCTGGTATAACAATGAGCAACTAACTCTCTTCATCTCTCTTTTGCTGAAAAGAAGAAAAAGCTGTGCCGGGTTATTTTCAGTTTTCTTTCAAGTGTAACGTCTGACTTAAAGTGAAAAGCATTTACCTTTAACATACACAGAAAACAGATACTTTTCAAAACAATCATATTTTCATAGACATTTATAGAAAGCAAAATCAGTTTTTGCCAAAAGGGACCAAAATAATACACACAACTCCAAACCTGTATTTAAAATGCAAATGACAAGTAGAAAGCAAATGCACAATGAGTTGGATGGAAATATAAAATCCTCATACCAAGCAGGTTAGTGTTGAATTGTGTGGAATCAAAGAAACCTCAACAACAGCAGTTCATTGTCGATCTTGACAGCAAGAAAGTAGTGAGCAGGCTGGCTGTGAAACTCCATGGTAGAGGGCGCGCTTAGCGCATGTGATGCCCTGAGTCAACACCCAGGACCAAAAAATTAAAACAACAAAACTAGTGAGGAACAAAATTCTTACGGTGATAAGCTTGATGTGAAACAACACTTTCCAGCTTTCCTTTTTTGGTACAAATTCATACTCCTGTCCTAGTGCTCATTCCCGGGAGAGCATTTTGTGGGGTCTGCCTGTCCTGCAGCAGAGGGGACACTCTAAGCTTTTATGACTCCAAGAGCACAGGTGGTGGTGGTCCTGGTGCTGAGCTGGCATTATCCATTAGTGTGCATGGGGTTTCCATGTGCATTTTCCTTAACTGTGAGCTGGAACATGCCCTCTTCCAGCCAAACGCTCTCTCCTTTTCTTCTACCTTTCCGCCTGAGGAGCTTTGGCCTGGGGACATCTGCGACCAACCTGGACTCATTCTTTCAAAAGCATATTTCTTATTCTTCTTCATGGGCTGTCTGACTCTGGTGGGAGAGAACTTGGGAAGTCTTTAAGTGAGCCTGGAGAAGCTTCGCCAGGTGTTTACAAAACTCAATTCCCCTAATGTCTTTTATGAGTTAATCACTTTGCAGAGGGCTTATTGGCTGAGGTGTAGGGCATTGGGGTGAGGAGTTTGAAGAGAGAAAAGTGACATATGGGGGAAATAGGAGTACATGACAACAATATCTAATGTCATGTCTCCTCAATCTGCCTTCCATTTCTAGCATGTTCTTCTCTTAGTAGATTTTCATTCAAATATAAAACACATGGTCTAAAGAAACCAAAGACAGAATCACTAACCTAAATTTTTACTTCACTGTAACCAAACCTTCCTGAGCGAAAGCCTTTTAGGGAGGGCTGGGAATGAGTACAACAAGCGCTATGTCAACACCCAAGGGCCTGGGCTGTGTGTGGAGATAAGTGATGGGACGGGGGCCTAAGTGTGGACTGAAACCTGTAAACTGAGCCAAGTAAACCTTCCTTCCCTTAACCTTGGGTGTCAGGCTTTGTCTCAGCAATGAGAAAAGTAACTAAGATGCTTGTCCTCAGGGCATGTTAAGATGGTGCTGATGGTTCTCAGCCTGCTAAGATGGTTCCTGCTTCTCAGCCAGTGTGGCCTTATCTTCAGGGTAAGCATTCACACTTGTGTAGACCTTGGAAATTTCCTATATAGGTGGATTCAAGTGAACAAGAAGACTTAGCAGAGATGAGATCCTGTCTACCAGTATGAAAGTATTTGATGACTATCTCTACAGTTACCACAGTCACAAATCATTCTATTCTGTACAGGGAAGAAGAAATTCTGGGTTCAGCAGGGGGAGAATGCCTGTATTGAGGTTCAGGCTAAATGTAGTGAAGAAAAAACGAAAAATAGTTATCAAAACTGCAGATAGAAAAGTAAGAGAACATTTATTTCATCTGAGAATAACTATGATCTCCAACCAAGCATTAAACATCTTCTTTCTCTATTTCATTAAAGGCTTGGTGTAGGAGATACCACTGACTACTTTGGAGATTTCAGTTGTCTGTAAGGGGCTCCTCCTCTTAGCATGAAAGAATTAACTATTGGGGACCCCTTCAGTGAGTCTCTGATGTCCTGCAAGGTGTTATGGTGCATGGTAAAAAGGAAGAGCAAGAGACAAAATGGCAATACAACAGGGACCTGGAATTACCAGTTGATAAAGAGAAACAAAAAGCTGTGAGGCAGCCAGAATCTGGGCATTTGATTGAGGAGGATGGAGAGAGGATTATGAGATGACTCAGAGGGTAGTGGTGGTTTTATGCTAATGAGGATCATTATGTTGATGAAGATGGTGAGGAGAGATGGCAGGTTAATAGTTTATCCTTTCCTCAAGTGAAACACTTTTTTAAAAAAAATTACTAGTTTGTTCTCAAGGATGTCTTTGGTCGATGTAATCATGCCCTGGCTATGACGGTATCACTAGCTGAAGGGCTTTAGCTGTGATCAGAAGGAAGCAGGTAGTTTCTGTGTTCCAATCTGGCTCCAAGGGTGGGACAAAAGAGCCTCAGATATCTTCTAGACATATTTTATAATCTGTGGTCCCCAACATTTCCCTCTTTCTTTTTTTGTAATTGTAGAAGCTGAAACATTGTGACTTGAGGTTGGATAGGTCTAGGCATTGTTAGGTTTTGTACTCCCTGTAGCAGATTAAGAACAGAAATAAAAGAAACAGCATGCTAATATGATCAGTCCAGTGTAGAATGCAAGCTGGGCCTGGTGGCAGCAGACTTCACCACGTGCTTGGAGATTTCCTTTATCTACAGCTGTATGTTCTGGGATGGCATCCACAATGATGTTTTATGACCTGTTAATATATAAGCACATCCTCATCCTCATGTTGTTAACTGTGTTGGGTCATCTCATTTTCTGTTTGGACATCGTTTTATAGGATTTGTGTTCTAGGCATGCTCATCAATTTATCCTTTTGCCAATGAAGCTCTGAGAGAATATTTTTTTTTTGCAAGTCTGTTTTTAAAGTTTTTTTTCTTGTAAAGATGGTAAGATCTACGTTTTTGTGGGTACCTGTATTCTGCATTTTTGTTTTTGTAATCATGTTTTTAAGGAAAGATGAGTATCTGGGTATCGTTTTTCTGGGCTTTTGTTGTTGTTGTTTTTTGCCTGGACTTTAGTGAATAAGTCTTGGCTGTAATTGTATTTTGTGTTGAAGGCTCAGCCCTGTCCTATAATATTTATAACTACTTTAGCTGTCTATAATACGTTTTTCCTTTGAAGAGCGACTCCTAACTGTGGTTAAGGGAGAATGAGTATAGGTTCCATCTTCGCCGCTTTGAGCTGAGAGGGGTCGATGTAAGAGGAGACTGCAGTCAGGAGCCTTCCCCTGAGAGATGATCTAACGGGCCCCAGGTGTCCTGTTGTAGCCTAGCCATTATGAACTCTTAACAGATTTTATTGTAATTTATTCTTAAGAAGTCATAACAGTGGTGCTTTACTGGTGTAGCTGGAAACTGTCAGAAGGGGTTAGTGGTTGAAGCCCCTTCTAGCTCATTATTATGACATCGTTTTATATACCTTTTGGTTATATTTTTCTGTTGGATGTTCAAGACCAAGTTATATTTATTTACACCTGTATTAATTAAAATTAACCTCTTGCAATCTATCAAGGTCAGTTAAGTCTCCTCAGGATTTACTTTAGAACCGTGTATAGAGACTCTCAATTCTTCTATCATCCTCAGCAATCAGGATGAGCCAGGGCCCTTGCTTGACCAATTGCTCTCTATGAAAGCACAGGAGACATTTCCCTCTAGTGACACTCCTTCGGCACACTGTTTGCGGTGTCCTATCCCCAGGGGCCCATCAGTCTCCCTGGTCAGGAGGTTGTGTGACTCATCAGTTGTACAATGCCCCAGAAAAAGTTCTCTCTTATCCTGGGTTCTCGATGACCTTGGAGGACAGGTGCCAAAATACTGGCCACCCTTTAGTCCAGTTACCTTTTTAGCTTTTGTCTCCAAACTTCAGTTGTTGAATACCCAGAAGAGAAGATCAGTGACATTAGCATTGTAGCAGGAGCAGTGAGATTCATTATTATAATTTTATGTGATGTAAAACATTTTGAAAGTTCAGCCAGAAGACCATTATTCTTTACCAACCATTGTTGTCCCAGGTGAATCCCTGTAGAGTGTTAACAGAAAATTGTTATAATGTATTTAAAAAACTTGATATCAAAAGCCATACACAATATTTTAGCAGGACAATCATGATGATGTTATTTTTGTAACACATTTAAGTTTCCCTTTCAGTATAGAATAGACTTTTTAGTTAATCATCTCTATCTAGTACATAAGAAGCCCTCACCTAATTTGTTGTCCTTTCATGGAATGTCATTGAAGAGATTTGTGACATTGGACTTTTTAATGCCTAAGCATCTCTAAGTGTAGTAACACAGGTATAGCAAAAACATCATAGAAGTTTTTCCTGAAAAATATTTTTGATAGGTGGTCTCATGTTCGTTTGACATATATCTCTTATTATAAGTAGCTGGAGCACAAGAGAAAGGCAGATATCTAAATCGGTCCACTGATTGGTTCATCACCACCCTAGCCCAAGCAGCCTGGCTATGTTATAAGGGACACAAAGAGGCTTGCCCTGCCTCCTTACTTGCTTCGTTACCTTCTGCTGGGGAAGCACTGTTTTTCCTCTGCAATGGTTGTCTGCCATGCCACCCTGCCTTGGAGCCAGCTGACTATGGACAGACAGAAACCTCTACTAACCAGGAGCCAAATAAATCTGTCCTCCCTTAACTTTGGGTGTCAGGTGTTTTTGTCTCAGCAACAACAAGTGTAACCAAGACACTTGTCATCAGGGCATTCAAAGCTGCAGTGATGTATTGGGAAGTCAGGTCACTCTCAGAAACTTTGTGTGTATCACTAACTCTTGTTACCTGCCAGAGCTGTGGGTGACCTGGTCCTATTTCTGCTCTGACTCGGATGAATATTTCCTTATAGATCTCAGAGATGAACCTCTGCCCATATGCACTTCATAAACTCTATCAAATTCTGCACCTTCTCAACTCCATAATGAGCCACAACCTATAACAAATAGGTGTAACTGTTTGTTACCAGCAAATTCTGTTTTCTGCTGTCTTTGTATTTGGACAGTTTAAGAGCGAAAGAAGTGCCACTGTAGTTACAAAATTCTGCTGATTATTCATAAAATATCAATTACAGCACTTCAATACACCTTCCTTATAGTGCATTTCTGTGTGAAAAATCCCAAATCCCCAGTTTTTTTTGAAAGAGAGTATCAGTATGTAGTCCAGGATGGCCTCAAATGAATGAAGATCCTCCTGCTTTAGCCTCCCATGTGTTGGGATTACAGGTGTGCACCACCACACCCAACCTCCCCTCCTCCCCTTTTTTTTACTATAAGTGAAATTAAAGAAGGAATTTGGTCCATTAAGAACCTAAGTCAGTAAGCAAGGCTAAATTCAGTATGTTTAAAATCAGCAAACAGGATATGGAGGGCCATTTTGCTTACAGATAGTATTTTAGTAGAAGAGAAAAAGCAGATTCGACTGTATCTTGTCTCTTTTCCATCACTGTTCTGCCAACATTTTTAAAAAGCAACTTTATTGAGATAAAGTTTACAGATTATTCATACCCCCTTTTAAATGCTTATATGAGTGTTTCCAATACATTTAAAAAAATTAGACAACAATTACTATCATCTTAGACCATTTCCAGCATCTCCAGAAGAAGCCTTGTGCCCATCAGCTCTCTATCCTCTTGTTTTTCCTGGCCCTAGGTAACAACTGAATGATTTTCTCTCTCTATAGATTTCCCTGTTTGGGCCATTTCAGGTCAATGGAATCTCATGGTCCTTTGTGTGACCTGTGTGGTCTTTCATGTCTGCCTTTTTCACTTGACATATTCTTGAGGTTCACTTATGTTGTGGCTACATAAGTACTTCACCTCATTTTACTTCTACACACCATTCGATTATATGGACAATTTTACTTGCCCATTCATCAGCGGATGTTCATTTAGCTTGTCTACATATTTTGGCCATTATGAACAAGGCTGCTCTGACCACACTTGGATGGGCAAGTGTTTCTTTTTTAGATATATTCATATATCTAAAAATACCTAGGAGTGGAATTGTTGTATCGTATAGTAACTCTACATGTAGCATTTTGTGGAACTGATCAACTATTTTTCCAAGTAGCCATAGCACTTTACATCCCTACTAGCAGTGCATAAGTGTTATAGCTTCTCCAATCCTCATTAGCAAGTTTTTCTTTTTATCATAACCGTTCTTGTGGGTTTAAAGTGACATCTTAGTATAATTTGTACTTGCATTTCCCTAATAATGATATTGAACACAATTTCATGTTCTGTTGGGCATTTGTATATTTTCTTTAAAGAGATACACATTGCTTAAGCCCTTTGGTTATTTTTAGTTGGGCTGTTTACTTCATTTTTACTATTGAATTGTAAGAGCTGTTTTTACCTTCCGATATCAGCTCCTTACAAAATAGGAGACTTACAGATATTTTATCCCAGCCTGTAGGTGATGTTTCATTTTCTGAATGGTGTCTAATGCAATTTTATTAGTCATCTGGATAAAAGGCTTGTCCTTCTGAGCACATTGTCCAAAATTGTGGTCCCATTCTCCAAAATTACTTTTTCTTCAGTAGTATAAACATAATATGGGTACAGTGCAATTTTTAAATCATGGGAAGAAGATTAGGCACAGCACGTGCGCAGGTAGAAAGAAGATTGTGAAGGTGGGTCAGGCTGTCCTCTCCATCCTTCCAACACATAATGCAGGTCTTCGGCCCCCAGCTTCACCGTGGGTCTTGACTGACTTCAGCTTTCCACGTCCCCACTGCACGTACAAAGCCATTGGTCTTTGTAACATTAGTAGAGGCAATAAAGCTCATGGATGTAAAATACTGATTAATGAAGAAAGTAGATCACTAAAGGGGGTATGAAAATAAAATTCGGGCCAAGGGGAGGATTTTGAAGATGTAGTTAATGGATTACAGTATGTTCTTGTTTGAAAACAGAGGAATTCTTGAAGTATAAAAATGAAAGGACTAAAGAGGAAGGGAATTACTGTTGGACTATTGTGAAAGAAGCCCGTGGGAAAGAACTAGACCAAGGCTGTGGAGTGTGAGAGTTTTCAGAGGAAGAAGCATCATTATTTGGAAGTAAATGGGGTAATCACTTGACACCAAAATTTACATATTTATGAAAAGTGCTACATAAAGCGTAGCAGCAAACCTTTACGAAGAATCCCAAGAAACTATTTAATAGTAGCAAGGCACTCATATTAATCAAGATTTTAGTATTTGCTGCACAGTTACCATGTCCAGTAACTTTTTGGGAGCCACACGTCAGCCACTGGGATGACTGAGTGACCTACATGAACCTTTCATTCCCCATCAATGTCCTAAAAGTCCTAATCTTGCTGAAGCAGAGGTTCCCTTCTGGTTTCAAATGCCTAATGGCTGATTACTAAAATCCCTGCAGGCCGGTGGTTAGTGTTCTGTCTTCAAAAGCTGTGAGTGTCAGACATGTAAGTAGTTCGCAGATCTTCCGGGGGAGAGTTAATCCCACATGTTGATGCTGAGCTGACCTGGTTCTGTCACCTCCTTTTAGGAATTTCTTTATAAGAATCCAAAAGCTCTCCTTTTGAGTTGCTTTAGAAGTAAATATTTGAACAAATGCTACCTGACAGAGAAGGAGCTGACGAACCTAGAAGTATTTCTAATCTAGTTTCCAAAATCTTTTCTGATCCTCCCTCAGCCATATTCAGGTCTCTCCTGTGTGCCCTAAACCCTTACAAGTCATGGCTGCCGAACAGAGGGAAGAGGCGCTCAGCGGCTCCCCCTCACACCTTTGCTGCTGCTGATAATGCCTTTCAGGTTATGCTTCACAGTAAGTGGCTGCCCCACAAAACCAGAAGTAGAAATATCTGATCTATTTTTTTCTCTATGTCGCCAAGAGGAACTGGGGCATTGTGAGCGGGGCAAGGTCTTTGCAGCTGTCTAATCCCTTGAAAGCCACATTTCCTTCTGGATTAAATGTGGGTAAAATAGTACCCACCTCCTAGGGTTCCTGGGATGATTAGCTTGCACTTCAAAGTGAAATAATACATTTACAGTTCTATGGCCAGTGGCTGGCCCAGAGTAAGTCCCCTGGAGATCCAGCTTTTATTCCATAAAACATCTACTATACACTGTGACACAAAGAAGTGATTCTGTAGATATTGCGCAGTGATTCTTAAAAGGCTTGAAATGACAAAACGTTACCCACTAATTGGTTATCACTTGTATTTAGTGCAAGAAAACAACCCCAGAATTTGGAGGTCCTTATAAGGTATGCATAGGAATACAACTATTTTATTTCATACCTTTTAAATGGCACTATTTCCCTAATTGTAAATGAAGCAAACCCTTTCCCTTGTATCTGACCTTAAACTGTGAGCAAGGAAATTGTGAATAAACTCATGCCAATGCATTAGCCTCTAGCATAAGAATATTTTGGCATTTTCCATTATTTTTAGATTGAGGGAATCATATGCAAAGTTACTTATTTATTTCTGGTGAGCTGGGTGTCCAATCCACGGCCTTGTACAGGCTAAAGAAGCATTGTACATTGTGCTACATCTCAGCCCCTCTAGACTGAGAGAATCACTCTATCCTCTTCATGCATTTGCCATGTTTTTCTTTGTGGCCTGCACTAAGTTTCAATAGGAACAAACACCCACATTTCACTGAGAATAAGATTTAAATTTGATGTTTTACTTCTGTAAATACAGAACATGCTCTTGAAGAATAAGATACTCCACAAGTTGTTGTAACGCTGTAGTCAGCGGTTCCTCTAAGTGTAGTTACTCCATCCTTTAGAGACCTTTATAAACCCCAGGGCACAAGCTGAGCTCCAGCACCTTGTTGGTGGAAAGTGTTTCACCCACCCAAAGGATCACCTTCAAAGGCCTCTAGACTGGCTGATTAAGAAGAGCTGACAACTCACTGGAGATGGTAATAGAACAGACAACATGCTGGGAGCAGCCAGATTGGGGCCAGGCACTGTGTAATAATGAATGAGAGCTAAAAAATTTAGAGGAAAAAGAGAAAGAGTCTTAAAAGAAAGGAAGGACAGGGCCTCAGTCACCCCTAAGTTCATGTTGATCTGATGGGCAGAGCAGGAGCAAGTCAACAGGTCACTAACCTCCAAGCAGGCCTGTGAAGTCGCCAGCAGGGCTCATGTCTTTAGCCTTCCTATCCAATGATGATGCCATGCTGCGTTGGGTTTTCCACTGGCTCCTGCTGTCCCAAGAAGGATTATAGCATCTCTGAATCTTAGAATTAGACGAGTGGGTAGCGTTCAGTCCCGTGTAGACAGGATGGGCTGATTTCCAGAATTTCAAAGGATTCTTTGATATTTTGGGTGCTAAGGCTGCAGATTCATTATCTACTTCTCACATTAGAAAGATACCTGGGTGCCAAAGCGGAAGCCAACACACAACTTCTTGGTGACATGCTTGGTGGGTTCCCTTCTGGGAAGAGGGTTTGATGCAGCCATGCAACAGCCTTGATCCAGGAGCCTCTTGTGAAGCATTGGCAATGAGAAGATATGTTTTCTTCAGTGAAGGTACTGTCCTGCTTTTTATTAAAATGCCCATAAATAATAGGCTTCTTGTGCGTATCAAAGTCTTTGATATTTATGAACTGTAGAATTTTACTCATGTTTTTTTTTTTCAGCCTTGGAGGACCTTCCCCTTCACCCGGCCAGTCAGCCTTTGATATATCCTCCACTTCCATACAAAGTTTCCACTTTTCTATGACGTTCTCCTTGCTTACCTCAGCTCATATGGTCAGAACCACCTACTTTCATTGAACTGATAATTAGAACTTGTGCAGTATGTCACTGAATTTAAAATCACAAAGGAGAATCTGGTGCTGGAAAGACCATGAACACCAAACATAGTGTATATTATCTAATGTTTTGCTGATGTAGTGCACCAGTGAGTCCAGGAAAAAGCCAGTGTGTGTTCACGCATCACGACAGTAAAGGTGAGGCGGCACTGCCCGCCCATTCATGGGGGATCTACTCTAACACCTCATCAAGAGTAATGAGCTAGAATGAACCAGAGAACTACTAGGAAAGCTTGGAAAAGTCTTATTTTCTATCTTTCCTTTACTTCTTGAGAGGACCATCATGTGCTCTAAACCAATACCACAAAACAGAAACCATACAGTTGGTTTCAGATCTGCTTCAGGGGCATTTACTAGCTCTGTTGCTTGGAACCTCTGGTAGTTATACTATCAAGACCCTAACCATCTTCCTTTAAAGCTACGGTCACCCCTCCATTTTTGATATTTCTGAGTCTTGAACAACAGTGTGATGTCACATTCCCACAAATATGCACCAATAAAAATCAATTTCTTTCACCACTAAATTTTGTATCAAATCCCAAATGTCTGATGGAAGAAAATCTCAACCTTAATCTTATTGCTTGTTCTGAAAAACTTTCTCTTCTCCCTGTATTTAATTTTTAAAAGTCTTTGGTGTTTTTGTTTCCTTGAAAGCATTTTTATGGTGCTAAGATTGAATGCATCACACTTAATGTATGATAGGCAAGTCCTCCACCCCAAGCTATTCCCCAGCCTGTTAGAAGCTTTTAATGTAACCTATTTTGTTCAACTCCCAGGTTCATGAGTTTCATACTGTTATAAGGATAACTCTCTTGAAAGCTCCGATGCAAAATAAAATTAGGTGATAATGGATAGAACTCAAAATCAATGCAATATTGAGCTGTGCTCCCTCCTGTATTTCTATGTCTGAAACAGTTATTTTGTTTTTTAAAATTGGGTCTTGGATATTGCTTGCTGTTTTTGCAAAGTAGAAAGTGTATCAAAACAGCCATCTGGTGCAATTTTTAAACTATACAAAGTTTTCTTTTCCATTGAAAACCCATTCAAGAGTTTGAAAGATCTCTTTGGGGAGCCCTGAACTCTATTATTCACTAGCTATGACTTTGTTATGATGTTCATTTAAGATTTTTTAGTGCATATACTTCATTTGGAATAGCCATCAAATCTTATGATATATGATCCATAACACTTCGATAGAAAAACCTTTGCTCAAGCAGTTCTTTTACTTATTTCAAAGACAGTGGGCCTATATTATTATACATAAGGGATATGTACTTGTAAACCTATGTAGAGTTGAATACCATGCTGTCTTGGTTACTTTTATCTGGTTGCTGAGACAAAATACCCAACGCCCAAAATGAAGGAAGGAAAGGTTTATTTAGCTTACAGTTTGTGGAGGTTTCAGTCCTTACTTGGCTGCTTCAGAGGCAGAATGGCACATGGCGGAGGGCAAACTTCATGGCAGCAGAGCACAGCAAAAACAACCAGAGCAAAAGGGAGGAATGGCTGCAAGCAGCCTCTTTTCTTCCCTTACATTGTAAACAGCCTACCCCCACCCAGGGGGCGTGTAGCACTCACAATCTCCATGCCCTCCTCCTCCACACGATCAGGATATATACAAAGCACCCTGGCTTCCTGCTGAATCACTCAGCCAAACCTCTAGACTCCCCAAGTGGACAAGATGTATCAACCATAACACATGCACTAAATGCTTACTCCCTTTAAGATGGCCTTTTGAGGATAAGCAGAAAATAGTAAAGTCTTCAGTTAATGTGGCTGCTGGGTGTGAATTTAGGCTTACTCTGTGTAGATGACCAAATTTTGGTTCATCAGCCTGTGTGTACAGTTCAAATTCAAGAACAATATCATTTTGAGTCCTGTCTCTAGATTACTCAGGTATAATAGGAAGCAAAATTTAATGTAATATGTCGAGTCTACTGTATTATTCCAAGATAAATTTTCAGGTATAAGGAAGAGTAGACATTAACAAAGGGGACATAGAAAAGATTCAATTTGTCTACAGATTTAGACTATAGTTTTTTCTTGTTGTTTATTTTGGTGAATAGCCATTTTCTTTTCCCATCAGGTCGATGGCAACCAAGATAAAAGCATGACAGATAACTGAGTTCTAACATGTAGTTGTATGTTCCACATCAACTAAGTTAGGCTCTTTGAAGCTGACTCAGCTTGATCTTCTTTTTTCACCTTTTTACCAAATAATATTTTATAACCAAGTCTGAAAACAAGTGTGATTGTTGCTTATCAAGAGAAGAACAGGATGGACTAGGAGATGAACTTGCCACATTAGAGAATTCTACTAAAAAATTTAGCAGCTGTGCTTCTCTTGTATGCATCTCAGGAGATTTTAGAAGATTAAATCAGGGAAGTGAATCATATCTTGGAAGCATTTACAAATACCAAAACCCTGAGAAACAACAACCCTCTCTTTTTGTAAGTAACATGATTTTGCATGGTATCAGGGCATTTAATTTTTAAGCAATGATAAAACACGTCTGAGTTCATAGGTAAGAAAAGCTTCTAGTATATCAAAGAAGATCTTTTATATTAGGTCTGTAATGTTAGATCCCTCAGAAAAACTATCTAGCCTCACTGCTAAGAGAATTGAAATTGTTTATAAAAATGTGTCTAAGAAGCTTTCAGGAAGAGTATTTATTTTAATAAATTCAAATTTTTTTCCTCTCTCACTAGGGAAGCTCAACCCAAAATTATAGTAATGCTTTATATTTTATTAAATTTTACAGATTGGCTATACTGTCTCCTCATAATTTCCTTTACTCCTTTTAACAAGTCAATTTAGCAAGCATTTCTAATTCACTGAATGTAAATATTGTTCCTACTGCTGCATAGGGCCTCCCCAACTCCACATATTTAGTAGGTATTTTTTGTTGTTATTGGGAGACAATATTTTCTTTTTTGCTTTAAAGAAAAGAAAAATAAATGATAAAAATGGTGGTATAAAAGTTCAAAACAAGACTGTAGGAGAGGAACAAGGGTTAGGATATTGATAATTGTTATCTTCAAAGCAGTTGCTCAGATTACAAAGTATAGGTATGAAATTTGATCAAGCAATATAGGCATAAACCTTTCCTCTCAATGAGCTAATAGTAATTGGTAGTATAACTATCTTCACCATCTTGTGTATATATGTGCACGCATGCGTGTGTGTGTGTGTGTGTATTCTTTTTCCTTTTCCCTTCCTTCTTAGGGAGAAATATGTTCTGAAGCAGCTTTTGCTGACTAGAAATGTCATGATAGAGAAAGAATTTGAATTTGAAAACCCAGTTTCACAATTCCATTTTATGCCAACAATGAGTGTCTGGGAGCCGCTATACAATTTAAAAGGATATTTGCAGAAAGCTCCTGTCTGAGTTTCTGTGCATAACTAGATAACAGCTTCATGCTGATTTGCCTAGTTTCTTCCCAAAGCTGTAGCGCTGCCCTCTCACATCTGCTTGCTTTCCACATCTGGCTGGCCTAGCCAGGGCTCATACAGGGACAGACAACGACTGTTGGTTTGGGGGTTTGTTAAAATCCTGCAGCATTTTCTGACGGAATGTGAAGTACAGAAAGCCAAAAAGAAGTAAGAGTAGGAAAAGGAAAGTAGAAGGGCAGCAGAACCCGAAGTTTTAGAAAAGACTAGAAGGCAAAGGTAAGACGGAAAGGAAAGAGCAACACTGGGGAAGGTCAGGAAACAACAGCAACGGGGCAAGCCGGGAGGGTAGAAGGAAAAGAAATGGGAAGAACACATACATAAGGTGGACTGAAGGAAGAGAGCAATGAGGGTGAAGGAGAATTGGGCCCCCAAGTACAAGCAATCACGTTAATTTCTTTTCAGTTAATCCGAGGTATGTATGCTGCATGCATTTGCAGGGTTCTGTGCACATGTTCATGAGTCACGTGTGTGGTTACATTGCTTCCTTGCTAGCTCAGGCCTCCTGTGTAGCCGCTGCTGCACTTCCCTTGCCAAGCAGCTGTGCTGCCCTGGTACCTTCCCGGCACAGGCTGACCCCCGCTAAGCTGCCTTCTGCTCTGCTGAAATAGCCTCTTCTATGGAGAACCACCTGGGTGACTCTCTTGAAAGAAGAATAATTATCTGCATTTTAGCTAAACCTGGCCCTATTTCCATGTACTGATGTGTGCCGAGCTGGCTAGGACTTTTCCTTATCCCTTCAAATGGCTTTAAGCAACACAAATCGGCCCAGCTGAGGTGTGGTTGTGTAGAGTTTGAAGCAAGGCGATAGGGAAGTGTTACCCTACCCCTGTTGCTCCCTGCAAACAGGTGTGAGCCTGAAGGATGGAGAGCCACAAGCCACACTGACCGCTGTGAGCAGCCTCGAGATAAGAGATTATGACTTCCTAGGGCTTGAAAGATTACATATCAGAGCTGAAGCGCTGACCCCAAAACATTAGATACTGCCTCGGTTGTGTTATGCAGACTACTCTTTCTTCACATTCTTCTCTCTGCATATGGCAGGGTGATTTCAGGCCTCCTACCTAGCCCAGCTCACAGCATCACCTCCTTCCCGCCACTCTTACAGTCAGTCATCCTCAACTACTCCCTTCTCCACAAGTTAATAAAACCTGGGTTGGCCCTGGGTCAAGGCCTTGGTTCCGATTAGCCATCATCCTAGAATCACTTTGGACAAATATGCCTTAATGTCTTTTTTCTCACCGTGCAATGGAAGTGACAGATTGAAAGAAGCTTGCTAGAATTCCAGTAACTTTTCCATGGGATGACAAATGTAGACTTCCGGGCCGAGACAAGGCAGAGCACTGAACCAATGTTCTACAAGTTTGTGTAGACTACAAGGCAGAGCACTGAACCAATGTTCTACAAGTTTGTGTAGACTACAAGGCAGAGCACTGAACCAATGTTCTACAAGTTTGTGTAGACTACAAGGCAGAGCACTGAACCAATGTTCTACAAGTTTGTGTAGACTACAAGGCAGAGCACTGAAC